>JAVLVB010000407.1:5799186-5814702 GCA_032876305.1 Orestias chungarensis | reverse complement strand
TCCTGCAAAGGGCTCTGTAATTGTACATTATTATGTTATCTTGCTGGATTTTTTTTGTTTTTTTCCCGCCCGTTCATCTTACAGAAAACACGTTGCCAAAACCCAAAAGCTTGGACGCCAAAGTCAACCACTCAGTCCTGACCACGAAGAGTGGAGATAGGGACCTATCCAGCGTCCCTTCCTCCTCGCAATCTTCTTCCTCAACAAGCTCGATCCTGACCACCCCAAAGGAGCACAAGAATGCCCCTGTCATCGTCCCCCTCATAAAACCCTCAGCAGGTATGGGAGGTCTTTTGTATCACCCAGGAACCAAGTGCACTCTTTTAAGCCTGCACGTTAAAATATGTCTTTGGTTTACAAGCATAGCTCACAGGAACTGATAATCCCTAATATTTACTGTATGTGCTGAGAGGCCAGAGTGTAAAATCAGCTGCAAGCTATGGAAAAGGTATTAGTTTCAGGTCTTTCCTGAGAAGTAACTGAAGTACTGGAGAAAGTAAAGAGCTGCAGCAGTTGCTGTACATGACATGTGTGTTTATCCTTCGAGTTACACGGTACTTATCACCGGGTGAAGGGTCCTTAACACTTCACTAGAAATTTCTAGTGAAATAACAACAAAACCTTATGAATACCAAAGACAATTTTTTTTGCCAGTTTCACTGATTTAAATTTATTTAAAAACTGCAAATAACAATATTCTTACTATATTTTTTAGCCTTCCTGATATGAGGAATCATTAATTATTTGTATTAGGAGCATCGGTTTTAACTCTAGAGGAGATAATTACTAGGGCAGTGGAGTTAAAATTGGAGTTAACATGTTCAAATTTCATTTCCATCTTAAGTCTTATAACAGCAATAAGTATAAGCAGAAACTTTCTTTTTAAACAGGTAATCTCAGGTAAAGAACACGCATAACTGGAAAATTACAAAATGATCAAGGAACCTAGTGAGAAGCACTTACAAAAGTCATGCTCTCTGCCATAGCAATTTGAAATTTAATTTCCTTTCAAGTAGTACAATTTAAAGTTAAAACAGCTAACTTGTCTTCCTTCAGTAACAGCAACTGCACCGAAGATTGAGTTAGTGGCACAAACTGTAAGTGCCTGAGTTTGGTGCAGGCACTGTTGGAAAAATGAGACTCAAATTTTGCATTTTGAATACATATGTGCATATTTCCTTCTATATTCACAACAATATGTTTTTGTTTTAGTTATATGATTATTATATACCATGAAAATATATCAAAATATGTGGAGTAATCAAAATAAAGTCAGAGATACTTAAGTTAGTATTTCATTAGTATGATCATAATTTGATGTGAAACAGATTATTTTTTTAATGCTGTGTTTGTTTTGTAATCTTGAAGACATTGCCAATTTGCTAGTGAAAATAACTATTTTAACAAATATGACATGTCTTTTTCTTGAGTAGAGTATGTCCCTTCGCTGATCTGTAAAATATTTTATGTGTTTCCCAATCACCAGTCGTCAGCTAATAAATATTAAAATTTTAGTGATAATCTCTAGGGATAACAAAGTTTGGTTTATTAGTTAAATAAATATGAATATCACTATAACTTTGGTTTAGTAAAAATGCTGCTGAATATTAGGTTGCTCTTTGGTATGTATAATCAAACTTTGACAATGAGAGGCATATGATGAAAAAGCTTGATTTAAATTAAAAGGGTCTATTTGGACAGAAACTTTCTTTTTCGCACATATTTTTTATACTCTTCCAATATTATAGTGCTCACTTTACATGAATGTAACTAACCTCAGATAAAGTGGACATTATTAGAATTGCGTAATGATTGGTGCAGGTCAAAAACACAATTCAATTGTTTGTGTGGTTCCTCACTACAGCAAACCTGCATTAATCCCAGTTGGCAATAAGGTTAAGCACAAATGTAATAGGATCTCTGGACTCCGATAAAATACAAGCCAGAGACACCTCCTTTTAGTTTATTGCAGGATACATTGCCTGGAAACTGGAGTGCATCCTTTTAAAATAAATGATTTGCGATTCTTCTCCATGTTTAACTTATTTCACTGTTTTAAGTTATCTCTGCAAATTAACAAAATCCTCACACTGCTTTTTTTGTTTTTGCTTCCCCCCTGAAGTGGAAGATGTACAGAACGTGCAAATAGTTTGCGTTTGGTGCCAGAAGGAGGGAGTGAAGCGCTACTCGCTGTGTATGGGCTCAGAGCTCAAGAGCTTCTGCAGTGAGAAGTGTTTTGCTGCCTGCAGAAGGGCCTACTTCAAGCGCAACAAGGTTGGTAATGGAGAACAGGTACAAAAATATACCTTTACCTAATTGCACATTGCTTACTCAATATACGGGGAAATTAAGCATCGGGTGATTTTCTGTAGGTTCATTTACTTTCAGTAACCTATTCTTATGATCTTTAGAGGTCATAAGTCATTGGTGTATTTAAAGGATCAATTTAGGCTGTGGTGGGAGGTCAAACTTTGTACAGGACACTTAGGATCAGTTTCAAGTTAATACAGAAGAGGTCGGCCGTTAAGTGGGCTTGGTCTGGAGGACAGGGAAGCTGCAACTTCAGAGATACACTCAGATGCACATGGTCATGGATTTTCACTGCAACAAGATCACCTGATGCAACATCATTGGTGTTTTATCTTCCTTGTTTGTTTTTTTTTAAGGAAAACAAAAGAGACACAAAGTTAAGACAACCAGACTGCGCATAATAAGCTGTCTAATTTTTTTGAGGCAGGAAAGCACTTCTGTTGGCTTGTTGCTGCTTGTCTAATAGAAAGGCCAGAAGGCCTGGGGCGAGGTGTCCACTTTCAGTGCATACCTTACCTTCAGCTGCCTCATGTTTCGTAACTCAACACAACTCGTTAGGTCAGCGAGATGGGGGAAGCACTCCGATCCTCTGCAGATTACCTTACACGAATCAGGAGGAATTTCCTCATATTAATACTGTCACATGAAAAATAAAAAAGAAAGCAAAGATAACACAAATAAATAAGTAAATAAATAAAGCTGTACATCATCTACAAAACATTTTGGTCCCATAAATGAATCTCTTGCTTGCTTCATTATAAAAGAAGCAATAATTTGGTTTCATGACTACTTAATGATTCTAGTATAGCCTTTGCAAATAAGTTCAAAGTTTCTTCTGGTGAATAATGTTTGTCACATTTTGTTTTCCCTTTGTCAGGCCAGGGATGAAGACCTCCATGTGGAGACATCCCCTCAACGACCACATACAGAGGACTCGCCCCAATTAATGTTAAAGATAAACACTAATGTCAGAGTAAGAAAATATATATTTTTCGTTATTCTTTTCTTTTAAACGATTAAGATACTATGTATCTTGCAGAAATGAAAGAAACGCACATTTTTCCAAATTTTGTGTATGTTTGTAAATGTTTAAATCAATAATGTGATCCTACATTGACCCTCCTCCCCAGTCTCTGTCGCCTGTACCACAGGTCTGCGACTGGTGCAAGCATGTTCGTCATACGAAAGAATACCTGGACTTTGGATCTGGTGAGGAGCGGCTTCAGTTCTGCAGCATCAAATGTCTAAACCAGTATAAGATGGATGTTTTTTATCGAGAAGCCCGCGCAGCTCTAACCAACACCAGTTCCAGCCCGAACAGAACCAGCCAGGATGGTAGAGTTGATGGCAATGTACCAGGCCAAAATCTACTTACTCCTGAGTCTTGGAGCAGTAGCGTCAGCAGTACAGGAGACGCACACAATCGAAATCTATCACCCAAGAGGTCAGTGCATATTCATGGACCAGTGGAATCAACTTGTGTGCCATCTTCAGAAGCATCATCATCTTCGTCATTTTCTTCAAGGGTCACAATTTCAGGTATCAAAAACTCTGAGCGATCAATTCAGCCATCACTACCCATTATGGATGTGCAACATCATCCAAACCCTCTCCCTCCTCCACCACCTCATCGCCCACTTCTTGATCAAAAGCCAATACCTCAAATCCCAATACCTTTCATCAGGCCCCCACTTCATGCTCAGGGTCTAAAAAGTCCCCTGGCTAATTCTCCCAGACATATAGGTCCCCCCTCCAGCCCTATGCACAGACCCCCATATTCTCCATTTCTGCAGCCCCCTACGTCTTCCTCAATGAATACCCCAGGACTCATGCACCCTTTCCCTGGTGCCTATTTCCCTGGCTTACACTCACCTCCTATAAACCTAATACCAAGAGGACCTGTCCCAGTGCCTCCAATGATGAACTATGGTATCCCGTCTTTTAGTCCTCTTTTACCCCAGCCAACTGTCCTGGTGCCTTATCCTATCATTGTTCCCTTACCTGTCCCTATACCTATTCCCATTCCCATTCCATTCCCTTCTAAAGTAGGCATTGAAACACCAAATCATAGTGGAGTTATCCAGCCTGTGCCAGAAGGGGGAGATAGGGTTAGATCCAGGACTACTAGGTGCTCATCTTCAGATATCTCTGAAGAGGCAAACATTATGGAGGTCAACAAACAAGGGGGGAACTTTACTCAAACCCTGACTACAACAAATGAACCTAACCAAAAAGAACTAGATTGGGTTAAATCAGAAAGACAGTTTTTGTCCCCTTTATCCACACCTCAAAGTAAAGAACTCTCCCCAAGAGCACAATGCAGTGAATTGCCGTGCCCAACCAAAACCTCTGAGGGAATGACAGACTATAAAACTATACATCAGCAGACAGAGCGACAAGTCATCCAGAGGGTTCTTCAGAAGACCAAAGTGAAGTTAGAGCCCAATGGCAATGGGATCATGGAGCTAACAGCAATAGGAGAATCTGGACCTGGACAGTTTAACAGGGCAGGGTTCCATAATATCATTAAACCAAACCTTACTCTGCCACAGTCACCATCAAGCGACTTTCAGCAACTTGATAGCCTCACTCCACCTTGTAACAAACCATCCAGCCCCGTGGAGAGCAGCCATTCACATCATGCCAAGTCCTCTGCCCAGAACCATACCCAAACTGGTACATCCTCCTCATCCACACCCTCAGCTATGGACTTTCCCATACCCCAGAGATTACCAGTGACACCCCAGGATCCTTCACTCAATGAACTCGAAGCTATCAAAGAAAACAAGTGTTCGGTTGTTAGCTCAGAGCTGGTGGAAGGGCCAGTTAGTCAGTTAGAAGGGCCTTTAACAGCCAGTGGGGGTGTAGCAGAGGACTTCCACGTTCCAGATGAGGACCACGCCTATGCACTGCCCACAGCACCAAAGACAGGTGGGACCATACCCCCATTACTCTTGCCCAAACTCAGGGACAAGGGTAGCTTACGGAGTCCTGTCAGTATACCTGGTGCAGTGGAGATGGAACCAGCCCTAAAGAGGCGATGCCTACGGATCAGAGATCAGAATAAATAGAGAACTGAGGTGAGTAATTTCGCTTTTAAAAAAACTATTTAAGGAAGAAAAATAATTACTTTAAGTTTCAATCAATATCTTTGTGATATATTGACTTAAACTCTTAACTATACAGTTGCATGGAATATCAACATCTTGGCAGTTACTCTAAACCATTTTTCATTTAGGTCTCATGACCCCACTGTTATGGCAATTAATGATTTAGTTTTAAGGAATTTGACACTAAATTTAAGCATTTTATGTAGTTTTTTTTTTTCATATGAAGTAGTGTTTGATCAAATATAAAAAGGAAAGAGCAGTTGCCCCTATTGTAGCATCAATACCTATGTCACTAACATTTTTCAATTTTGTTTTGTTTGTTTTTTCAAACTTAAATTGCATGCCAATGGTTTATGCACTTACACAATAAATATTAGTTTGAATTCATTTAAATTACAGAGACTAAACATTTTGTTCAAAAATCGGATCCAGTTAAGAAACAATTTTAGATCACCATCAATGTTCAAATTGTTAGTGAATCTCTCAACAACATTTCATATTCTCACATATATTTTATTAAAAAGCGTGGAGTGCAGCATGGTTTTTGTATGGAGATTCACACATACACGGGGCAAGATTAATCACAGCTCTAACAGCATGCTCATGCTCACTAAACAGTATGGCGCCAACCAGAGAGAATCCTGGTAACCTGGCACCTTTCAGTGGGCTAAGGTTACAGCTGGCAGAGGAGGTTGAGGCCACAAGCAGTGAGAGTGACTTTGAAAGGTGATCACTTCCCCACAACCTGAGAGTCACAATGCTTTGTTTGCATGGCAACCTGCATTATAGGCTTGGATTTGCTGGTGAATATAACTTAATTATGGGGAGACAGAAATAATTCGGACTCTCATATTGTTTATTTAGTTAAAGCCAAAGCAGTCTTTGAAAAAAAAAAAACATGCCAAAGTTTACACCATTTACATAATTTGGGAAATATGATCATAATTACCTCTTAATGCAATAGAACACTTTTAGCATCTTCTTTTAGGATTAATCCAAAGCTGAAAAATGTATCATATAGTAAGATAATGGTGGGTTTCATCTATTTTAAAACAAATCAAGTAAAAAAAAAAAAAAAAATCAGTTTGTGTGAACACAGTTTTATGAACCTTTAAACCATTTTGAAGTTGTTTATTTATACAAGTTCTTTATTTATACAATGTATCCATTTTAAATTGAAGTTGCAGGCAATGCACTTGAAAACCAATTATCTGAAGTGTTTGAAATTAAAGTCTTTATATATTTATTTATTTTTTTCTTTTGGATGAATAAAGTATTTCTTATAATATCTTATTGTATAGATTAATATGATATTATATAATTTTTTTTCTGTCTACTAAGGGATTATGGTTTGAAAAGTGACATTTTGTGACGTTTTTTGATATGGGAATTGTTTTAAGCAGATGGGGGTCATTCTAATCTTGTCTCACCCCGGACAGTGAGCTTCAGCTGTCTGGACTAAAGTTGCTCCTTTTACCCTTTTTACAAAACCTTTTTTTAATAGTCCTAATCTATTATTGTAAGTATAACCTAAAAGGTGATACAGAACTCTTTCTGACATTGTTTTGTTAGAATGCAGCAGGTTAACTTTCTTACTTTGGACCAATCAAAACTGCTTCTTTATTTCACTTGCCTGGTAGTCTAAATAGCAGTAACACTACCCACCATCTTCACACACTGGTATCTCACCATAACAGGATTGGGTTTATGGTTTACTGTATGTGCCGAGATTAATCTCCTGATATTACAGAGATGGCTTAAATTTCAACCAGCCTGTTTTTCTCTCTGTATCCCTTTCGAAAGGCCATAGGTCATGTTAGTGATTGTGTTTAAATGTGACAGCTGCTAAATAGAGAAAGTACAACATAAATCCTGATCTTGGATTTTAGAAGGCTGGATGATATGTGCAACAGGATTATTCTCACTTTCCTTTTGGCTTTTTACAAATACACTGCCTCACAAAAGCATTCATACTGCTTATAGCTGCGAAGTCCATAGTGATTCCTTAGGATTTTATTCTGTAAACAAACACAAAGTATCATAACAGTATAACATTCAAACAAAGGATTTTTGGTTTTGCATTTTTTGTGGAAATAAAAGTATGGTTGAAATCCAACAGGGCATTATTAGAACCAAAATAGTATTACCCAATAACTCCAAACGTACCATTCTCACGGTGATCTATGGTGGTGGTAGTGCCATCCTAATAAAATAGGACCTATTATATTTGAAATAACAATGCGCTTTTCATGTTGTCTCACAGATTATTTTATTGCATAAAATGGGATCCGACTGCTGTCTGTGAGTGACTTTAATTTGTCACTTCGGTCCTCTTAGCTGAATATTTCTGTCCTATCTTATTGTCCTAACTGTATACAGTCCTTCTTAAAACAAACACCCACTCTGACAAATTCAGCAGCCAACTGAAGTATTTCATCACTGGAGAAAGACATTTTTTTTTTTTCCGTCTCATTTTTCGTTGCCTTTATTTGGGATATTTTATAGCTTCATGTAGCCTGATCCTACCACATGGGTATTCACTGAGTGTATGAAAGTAAAACACAATGGGACAGAGCAAGTACAGAGTTTTGGTTCGGTCTTGATATGTATGTGTAAGGGTTTGACTTTAATATGTTTATTTGAATTACAGTCTGTGAAAGAGAGCACAGGCCAGCTGTTTTTGGTTTGATTGTACCCAGTGGAGCAGTTATCTGACTGTTGACATGACTAAAAGCCTCATTCTGATTGTTTATGCGGAATTGGTGGATTAGGCAATGAGTGTCTAGAGCTTTAGATCTTGTTGTAAGATATCGCAGCGATAAAAATTAACTTCTCTGTGCTCTTTTTTCTCCTTCTCCTGTTTTTAAACCCCCCATCATCTCGACCAAATAAACAGATTCCTTGTTTGACATTGTGCGGCAGTGCCAGATGAAGTGCCACGGCGTAATGTGGACAACACCAGAATGAACACCCTCCATCCTGCCTGCTCCTCATCCCATCAGACCAGCAGGGTGCCAACCCAAAAAACAGTCCAGATGGCCGACTCATCACAAATCAACAAGGAAGAACAAACAACTCAGTCTCACGTATTTTTTCCCTGGACCAAAAGTATCGCTGGCTTGTGTGTTGTATTGAGCTGAGTGAAAGTTTGAATGGGAGATCCTCTGATCCTCATCCTGTCTGACATTGCCTTCCAGCGTTTATATGTGCACGAGTTAGCGTAGCGGCCCAGATGCGCTCCTCCTTCTCTCCTTACTCCACTCAGCAGAGAGCGCTCTGATCAGCCTTGTGTGGTCGTCTCAGATGGAGCTTGAACATGATCTCTTTCCAGGGGAAACGGTTTGTTTTCTCTGCCCCGCTTGCACAAAGAGCCACATTGTTTCTCTCCTCATATCCCACACTGACTCCCCACTCCAGGTTTTGGGTTACCTGGCCGATCGGGGCTCAAACTTCAGGAGCAGGGTTTTTTTTTTTCCCTTTCTATTTTTTTGACTGAAAGCCAGGAATATAGTATAGCTTTTCTATTCCGCCTATCCGCCCAACATAAATACAAGACACGCTACAGCGACTCTGACCTGAGATTTTATCCTCTTGCAAGTGGTTGCCTGAGATTTGCCAGCCCACTTTCTTATTTTGATGAATTTGGCAAGGGGAAAACCTTTTCCTCAGGCAAGTTTCTCTAAGTATTAGGAGAGTCAGACTGAAGACTTTCTGAGGAGAGAACGACGAGGATTCGCTTATCAGTGCAAAGTAGCTTTGACAATCTGGGACTCCTGAGAGACAAGATGATGCTAGTACGAAATGTTCACAACAGTCAGCATTTCCCTGATTTACTAATAAGAATAATATGTAGCACTAAGTGCCAGACATTGCAATCTCCTGACAGGGTAACTGATTCCCATAAAATTTGCTCATATCTGACAATTCTGTAGAGAAAAGTCTGCGTTGTAATATTACCAGGTGAGGTATTACACTCGAAAGCATCAAATGCTGTAGCAAACAGTGATCAGTATTACAGTTGCCACTGTTGGGGACACGTTGATTCAAACAGATCACTTTGAGGCTTGCTAACACTTCATTTTTGTAGTTAAACTCCACACAGGTACAATTTGATGTTAAGTTAAGTTATGGAAGATGCATAAGCAAATTTTCATTCAATGCATTTTTTTTTCCTATACGTGTATTTTTATTTCAGTATATTTTATGAGTGCCAAAACCATGTATGTGCCCTTTGGCGTTATTATGATGATTCATCATGATGAATCCCCACTAGAGGGCGGTGTTTGCCTTCTTTTGTTGTTTTTTTGGCTTTGCACCTGACTACATAGTGCCCATTGTGCAGTTTGCCTCAAGTCTTTACTTACAACAATCCTGTCATTGCTATATTACTGGGATCCAATGCCAAATGCATACATTTGTGCTAGTATTTTCTGTTTAATACCAAATACTGCCATCAATATACTTTTTATTATTTCTCGTATGGTACATTGTAAAATTCACCCCTTTGTCACACAGCCGCAAACCCTACCCCACCAGAACTACCTTTTGCTGCCGTTGTTGCTGTAAGTCTTTTGGATTACATATCTATTAGCTTCATACGCCTACATTTGGACAATTTTAAGTAATTTCTAGGACCACTAAACTGCTGAAGAATGGTTGGTGAAGAGTCATGCTGTGGGAACTATTTATTGGTCAGTCTTAGAGAAACACACTTCTTCAGACAGAGACTGAGAAATAGTATGCTTCAAAGCCATTGTGTAATTTGTAGCAATTTGTTATGAAAAAAGCTTCTACAAACAAACACCCCGATATAAAAATATGGAAAAGTTTTTTGTTTTTTTTATATTACATATTTATTAAAACAAGAACCAAAAAATTTAATTTATTTTTGTCTTAAGCCACTTCTATTCTGCAGGTCATGCTATCTTGTGAATCACTGGGGATATCACTTCTGACAAACGGCTGCACTGCTTACCCTATTAGGTAGTACATGCCAAAACATTTACAGCTGCAACTGTCCTCATGCATTTTGGTTCTTTTTTCTATTTTTTTTTAAGTAATTTACATTTTTAAAGAAAACAAAGTTTTTTTTTGTCCATATAGCCCGGCCTATAGGTACTGTCTGACCCCCACTTCTCCCACATTTAGCATTCTGTCTGGAGTAAAACTGTCAGAATGTTTGTATTGAATAAATATTATGTATCCAAGATCCTTGGTTGAGATCTCTCTGTAAAGTAAAATAATTAAACTTTATTCTATGAGCTAAATGAATGTTTGTGGATGTAGGTTTTTTTCCCCTTATCTTTACAATTTTTAATCCCTGTTAGGTCATAGTACAATGAGCCTCTTCAGTTTGCATAATACAATAATGAAACATATAACTAGAAAGGGAACTGACTCACCGTGGACCCTGTAAACATCTATTCTTAGTGCCAGCTTTTCTGATGGCAGCGAGTCTGCATTCCTAAAATACTTAAAACTGCGACAGTGATCGATGAAGGAGATAAGAACACAGCAGTCTGCTAATTTTGGTTCCAATACATTATTTGGTTATATTATGATCTTCATTGAGTGGAAAGTTACATATCTTCATGTTTTATGTGAGGTGCGAAATTTAATGGTTAAAAACCAGGAAAAACGAATTTGTAAAAGGAAGACAAGAAGGAAATCTGTGGAGTTGAAACTCCATTGGATAACCAGATGTGGAGCTTTTTCTCCAAAATAAAAGATTGCTATTTTGTTTTAATTGGACTGAGGAAAGAAACCGTGGTACTTAACTTAGAGATTTATTTATTTAGAACATGTAACCTAATACAATACAATTTTGTGTGTGTAGTTTTTTATTTGTTGTTGGTATTTCATTAATAATATATATATATATTTTTTGAAGTGAAGTTTAATTCAAGTTGCACGTTATATGATACAGACAAATAAATAACTAAATAAAAATGTACAAAAAATTGACCAAATAAATGAAAAGATAAAAAAATAAATATACAAAATAAACATACAAAGAGATAAATATAAACATAGTAAAAAATAAATAAATAGACAAATACATAAAAAAGAACAAATAAATAATTCAAAAATAAGTGAACAAATGAATAAATAAAGAGACAAATAAATAAATAAATAAACAATAACATAAACACACAAACACATAAAAAAAACAATAAATACATAACAAATGTATTTAAATGAAACATAGTTGCATTAATAAACAAACAAACAAATACATACTTACGTAAAAAAACAATCGTTTTATTGTGGTAACACACTTAACCGGAAGCTGGATGTGATCTAATTTGCATGCGGTTTCGTACGGGTTAAAGTCCTGTGGCGTTACATGAACTACCTGGTTAGTAGCTGACGGAAGCTCATCTGGGACAAAGGTTCTCGTCTCTAAACGTCCTCACACCGGTTTTTATTTTTATTTTTTTAGCGTTTTTAATTTGTGTGATTTATTAATGACACAAAGGACCCTTGCAGGGGTTTTACGTTCCCGTGGAAGAATGCAAACAAAACCTGACAACTCAAGCTAAGGAGAGGTGTGCGCCTCCAATAGAGAATCACCCAAAAACAAGCAAACAAGCAAAAAAAACAAGTTTTTGTTTGATTTTTTTCAATTATCTTTTTTTTTTTTTTTTTTTTACTGCCTTTAAACTGGACAGAGACCAGCGTGACCATGCTGGGAGAGGAGAGCAGACTGGACAGCCGGCTGAAGAAGCTGGAGTCCATGATCAGGAGCGCAGAGTCGGAGCTGAACTTATCAACGCTGCTGGTGAGTGCGCGTCTGGCCCCGGGGTTCCTGAGGCTGAGCTGCGCGCATTCTTCTGAGCGATAAAGACACACAACGGTTGAGGGGAAACACGTGTGGGGAAAGCACAACTCTAGAACAACTAATACAATAAAAACAGTCACCTTTTCTTTTTCTTTTTTAGAAAAATATTGTCGTAGAATATTTACTTGCGTCGGTTTAAACATATTTACATATCATGAACCTAAGGTGGAGAAGGAAGAGAGAGGAGCGCCACCTAAACACAATGTTCATGCGCTTTTCCTGCGTGGAATGCAATACTCCCTGTTTACACACTGGGCAGAGTTGTATGAGCCTAAAGAGGAACGATTTTATTGAGTGATACAAACTCAGAAACCGAAAGCTCTTTAAGTGAACCGAGCCAATTAAAAAGTAGATTTATGAAAATGTAGGCTGGCACTAAGTCTGTTTGGTATAACGTCTGTATTTGGTTATGTCCCGCGACTGCGCATGCGTTAAGATCAGAGAGGGTCTACTGTCCCAAGTCCTCCCAACATTTGGATGCACCCCTAATCCAACCCATCTGAATCATAAGGTTGGAATAACATAATTGGGATTTTAGCAGCAGGTTTTGGAGCAGTGAAGCATCCAAAAGTTTCAGGACAGAGAGACTTGAGGACTTGACTTCCAGACCCAGATTTAATCAAACAGATCTTATCTACAGGCTTCTACCTTTTTATTAAAATATTTTTCATAACAGACCAAATCCTGAACTCTGCTTCTTACCTTGCAGGACTCTGATCAAAAAGACAGGGAGTAAAATGTCTTATGCATACATATTATTTTAGTTTTAGTTTTTCAGTTCTGTAGTGGAGGTTGGTCCTACTTTTTTTTTGCATGTGTTGGTGCCTTGCAAAAATTAGTCGAGATCCTTTACAAACCTGTTACCTGTTGGTTTTGTTTTCAGATGGAAACACAAAGCCATCTATAAAGAGGAAAGAAACATATTTGGTGCTGCTGATTCGTTTCACTAGTAAAAATAACAAAGCTTGTGGTTTCACATTTTTTAGGTAGCACCCTTTTTATTTCATACTCTTACATAATATGTATTTTATAAAAACAAAAGTCCCCTGCTCAGTAAATAGATTCCATATAACATTAGAACAAATTAGAAGTAAAGGAAGACGACATAAATGTCTGGGATATTTGGAGTAGTTTAATCTAAAATGTGGAAAACGGAAATAGTTTATCAGGCTTTTGTGTTCAGGGATTTGTTAAACCTTGACAGTCATCAGTATGAAAACGTGACTGATAAATAAGGAGGTGTAGGGAGAATTTGTGACCACTCTGCTGGTTGAATGACAGAACTGGCTCTATTCTTAGTTGATGACTCAAAAGTAAAGGCCTTAAAGACAGTGCTGATAGGCGACAACACCAGGTCGTCTCATGTTGCTGCTTGAATTGACAACAAATGACGTGGGGATGCGTCCACATCTGTTCTGCTCATTCTTCAAATTTTATTTTATTTTATTAAGTTTTTTTAATCTACAGCCAGGACTGACGCTCGGTTTGTGAACTGACCATTGTGCTTCCTGATGCCGGGGAAAAACAGCAGGAAGCTGGAATCATATCCTGGAATTCAGTCAGAGATAAATAGTCGTGACCTAAACTCAGTGCTTCCTTTTTGTCTACAATATGATTTGGTTTTGACTAATAAAACAAATGCGTAGACATTTTTAAATGCTTTCTTTTAGGTTTTGATTATATTCAAAATGTTAATATTCACTGGGATAAAAAGTTATACTCGGGCCAGGTGGGGAAATGCTGTTCCTCCAACTGTAGGGTTGTTGATAGGCTGGGGTACCAGTTGCCTTGGTGACCCCATTTTAAATAGGAGGAGGACATTAGATGGATGCAGCTATGTGTTTGCGTCTTTATCTTACTTTAAAGACCAAGTAGAGTTTTCTTTGGTCAAATGTTTGAAAGTTAGTTGGCAAATTAGTTGTGTAACTGATATATCAAAGCAAAACACTTTTACACTAATGTTATTTATCTCAGTCAGGTTAGATAAATGAAGCTTCACGCAATGATTCCATATCATTTTACAACATATTGTTGAAATTAATGGCTCATACATTAATTACATTTTCATTTTTGGTTGTTATTTTCTCAATTAGTGGCATGTGTATTATGAAGACCCATCTGTCTGTACTCTTATCCCACTGGTTCAGTGTGCATGTTAATGTTAAAATATAGCAGGGGCTTTTTTATTGCCATTGTTTATGGAGTTCTGACAACCATTATTTTTATGAAATGGAAGAGAAAAATAATTTCTGCACATCACATCAAAGTTGAGGTGTGCACAGCCATAGTATAAAGGCTCATACCTTCCTCTCTGCAGCCACTTGGGCCAGCTTAACTAGAAGATTCCCAGACCAACCTAGAAACTAGATCATCCAGCGTGTTGTAGGGTATTCCTAAGGGTTTCCTCTTGGTGGGATGGGTCCAGAACCCCTCACCATGTAAGCATACCTGAGGCATCCTAACAAGATGACTTAACTCTCAACGGGAACTATAGCAAGTCCATCTTTATGTAGAGGAGCAGAAAAATCGATCTTCATCCCTATAGAGGGGGTTCTCTATCCTTTTTCCCGCTCAAGAAAATAGTCTGACTTTAGGGTGCGGATTATAATCCAGGCTTCTTCACGCTCCAGTGAGAGCTGTCTGAAAGAACTGAATAATAGAAGATGAGCCTTTTTCTTTTTTAAATTCTGACCTTTATTCTGAAGTTTGCGCTATCAAACGCATACCTGATGGTATCACTTCGCAGTGGCTTAAGTCACAAGAACAGCCTACAGCAATTAAGGCATACAGTCTGTAGCAGCTGGGTCATGTTCAGATTTGTCCAAATTCCTGAAAACTAAACAAGTTTGGTGCATTTCTTTGCAACTCCGACTTGGAAGAGGTTTAGGCAACCATTTAAGCCACATTGAAAACCGTCAAAGATACTACTTTATTTTGAACCTTGTGAGGATGATAACACAGTTAATGTTTCCTATTTTAAATGTTTTTTAGAATCTTTATTTTATGGTTGATATAAACTCCTCAGTATCTGAAAAAAAGCTCAATATCTATGCGTTTGAAATCGGCAGGAATGCAAATGATGGGGTTAGTAGTCCCTGCATTGCATGTTCCTGCTTAGCGTAAAGCTTCAGGTTTTTACATGTCTTCAGGGTAGATGAAACAATGTACCACTGTAGAAGCAAGTTTCAGTCATTAGTCACACCTCTATAGATGCATGAGATTACAGGCCGCCAACCACTCTCACCTAAACATTTA
>JAVLVB010000407.1:5774226-5799086 GCA_032876305.1 Orestias chungarensis | reverse complement strand
TGAAATCGGCAGGAATGCAAATGATGGGGTTAGTAGTCCCTGCATTGCATGTTCCTGCTTAGCGTAAAGCTTCAGGTTTTTACATGTCTTCAGGGTAGATGAAACAATGTACCACTGTAGAAGCAAGTTTCAGTCATTAGTCACACCTCTATAGATGCATGAGATTACAGGCCGCCAACCACTCTCACCTAAACATTTAAGAACACTTTTAATTTGTCTCTAAATCTGGCAAAGACTAAGGTATAGATCCTTTGAATTTTAAGTAGCTGATTTGATGTTAATTTGTTAAACACTAGTCACGGGTTTTTCTGAAGTTGCCAAATGTGCTGCATTCACCTAGAAGAATTCACCTAGCTTTCTTTGGAAAGAAATGGTTACATGATACAATGATACAAAACAAATCGGCATACATAACGTCTCACCAGACACAAAACTAACTATCTTAGTTTACAAACCTAAATCACCATGTAAAAACTAAAGCTTGTTCTGTACTGTTCAATGCATATTCCCACTTAATATTTTGCATCAGGTCTATATTTAAAAGAATGACATTGGGTTGTCTCAAAGATGAAAAAGAAGTATTATTATTTTTCTTCATCCTGGAAAGGAATTATCCTCATTTTTTGGTTGCAGTTTTTTGTAGGGTAGAGACTTTACTTGAAATTACTTTTTCAGTAGATGTTCCATGAAATTGGTATCTGGAGAGCTGGGAGGTCAGTTTTGTACCTTGGACTGCGAGTATTCACCTGTTTATTTTAGGAAATCCTTAATAAAGGGTTTTCGTGCTCCATTTCAATGAATGTTTGAGCTCAGGATTCGTGAGCATTTGGGAACAGATGGGAAGCAGTTCGAAACTATTGTATATTTTAAATGATTTCATTTGACAAATAAGAATATTTCTGGTATTTAAAGGTTGGTCTATCATGACCACACGCAGTCGACTGTATGTTTCCTTTGGGTTCTGTTTGACATATTTTTATATCTTTTTGGCAAACCTCTTTGTCCCCTGCGCCAACATACCGCAGTCATAAAAATCCGTGTAAATAACCATCACTGATCTTTGATCGTTCAGAACAAATCCAAACCTCTAAGCTGCTCATCCCACAATAGCTTCTGAGCCTTTAGGTGTATTTCCATCCGTCTACGGTGGGGGAGATCTCGCGTCATCGCTGCTATTTATAGGGCCAGAATTGTTCCACATGTCCCAGCTCACCCCAATCACCATAAGTTACCGAAACGACCAGAACAATGGCTTAACTTCCCTAGACACACACATGCATGTTGGATGACTCAACCTGACCCCTGGTTGGGGGAACAGAGGGGCACTTCGCATTCTACCCCCCCCTCACTCACCTGCTCAACAGCCCTAGCAGGCTCTTAGGTTTTGGATCACAGAGACATTTTGGATTTACATGCAACCCGAAACCCCTAATTTAAGCTCTGATGACACCACAGAGACACCAGCTGTTAGTCAGATGCTCCCAATAACCCTGTGTGTTGAGGCATAGGAACGAAGTGTGTGTTAAGTTTGCCTAAACCTTATGTGAGGTTTTAGTTTTCACATAACTTGTAAGGTGTGTTTTTCTATTGATTGAGAATATACCTGCACTTGTATATATTTTTTGCTTTCCTTGTTCTTCTCTTACTTTTGTTGCACTTTCAGAAATGTGGTTACCAAAACAGCTACTTGTGGATTGAACCTCTTTGTTTAAAAAAGAGAAATCAGATTTGAAAAATGTGATTGTTCAGTTTTAGAACACATTTTGTTTAAAGCGTTAAAAAGCCTTTAACTTGTAAACCTCCCAGACAAGTGTCTTGCAATGATTTTCTTTTATGTAAAGGAGGCTAATCATGTTCCTGTTGTGCAATATTTCCTCGAAATGATAATTATTGCATTTCTTTTCTTTCTTACATGAAATTATTGTCATGCTTTGAAAACTTTCTGCAGCCCTTCTTCTTGTGAAAAACAGTCTTTTGTAATGTTTTCAAAGTTTCAACATTATATACAACAACAGATATGTTGTCAAGCATATTTTATAATGTTCAATCAAGAACAGTGTTTAGCAATGTGGGAAAACCTATTCCATAAGTTTGCTGTTATAAATGTTTTGTAAAATGCTAGTTTCAGACTCTGAATATTGCATATCACGGATCATTTAGATTTAATATGAGCGTCGTTGTATTCCGTCTTAGTTGTCTTTTTCATTTCTTTTTGTTTGTTTTAAAGATACATTAATTTTACTTCTCTTTCTTTCAGGATTCCATGAATGCCTTAGCACACGATCTCAACTACCCGGTCCTGCGAAAGAACAAGAACATTGAGGCGTTTCTCGGCAGATGTAAGGACTTCTCTGTTTTTTTTTTTTTTTGTTTTTACCGTGTTTGCACTTTATTCCATTCTTTTAGATTTTCTTTTTGTCCTTGTGTCTTTTTCTCCATTTTAATATGTTTATTCTTAACAAACAAGTTTCAATCCAGCTATATTTGTTGTGTCACACATGCAGCAGCATTAGCAAAGTGAAAGTGATAAGTCTTGGCTATAGTTGTTTAGCATGCCTTGGCCAGGTTCATGTGTTTTTCTTTTTTAATTGTCAAATGGGTCGAAAAAAAAATTCATTTTGTTTTTTCTGTGAGATGACAGGTTAGAGCCTCAGGCAGACCAGTTTGGTAACAGCATTCTTGTACTGTAGAGTCATATCATACACATTCAGCATAGGTATGTCCTAAGTAACAAGCATGGATTTCCATGTGACAAACGTCATTATCATCTGAAGGCATGCGTATGTTAATGTTATCAAAACCTGTAGGTGGAAGCTACCTCGAAGGCTGGGCGGTAGTTGCTAAAGTGTGAATAATAATTTTCCTGATTTAATTAAGATCATAGAGATTATGGTGGTAGGAACAAATCCAAGCTGAAAGGCCTGTGCATGTCATCTGATTCATTAAAAGTTATGATTAAAACTTTCCACAATTATGAAAGAACAGTTACCATAGACTGAGACAAGTTCCTTGTTGTAAGTAATGATCGTGTTTGTATAAAAACCGCAATCAAAAATGTATAGTACGAGTACGATCCAAGTGCTTCCCTGAAAAAAATCTGATCTTTAGAGTTATGTTTTAAATGCTATCCACAGTTTGTTAATATATTGGTTTTCACAATTACACATTGATAGGTTTTTGTTTTTTTTATTTGACTATTAATATGTAATACAATTTTAATTGATGTAGTTGTTTTTAAGTGCATATAACACAGTATATTTTATACTATAAGTCAGGGGATCCCACACACCACTACCACAACAGAAAAAAAATGCACAATGCCTATCTATTTTCTATTATTTCAATAATTTTAATTGTATATGTTTTAGGATGAAGTATAATTTAAATTTAATCTATCATATTGGTTTGTCTTGCATAACTGTATTAACCCACTGTGGAATGTGTGTGGTTTTCCCAAAGCACAAGCATACACATATTTAATGTATATTTAAGGCCGTGTGATCGACCGGCACACCTTGTATTGGGCGACCCTGCTATAACTGATATAATATACGGGTATTTAAATGCAGCAAATAGCTGTTTAGGTAGTCAAGCCATCTGCTCAGGTAGCCATAGTAGTCGTTTTTGCGAACAAAGTGATTTTCATTTTTGTTTGTTTTAAGATGTTTACATTTCCATGTCCATTTTCATTTCCATGTCCATTTTGTCCATTTTGTTTTCGGTCTGTGCATCATTGTACAGCAACAGATGGGGAGGGGTGGTGCTGCGCTACTTATTGTTTGGGTCACTCCTACACTTTCTCTGGAATGTTAGTATGACGGAAAACTACAACAGGATTGAAAGAAGGAGTCTCACAAATCTTTTAATGCAGCTCGTCAATCATAAATGCCAAGGTCGAAAATGGGTGGGGGTTCTCCAGCTCTTACATTTTTTATATTTACATTTCTTTTTTTTGCAGAGACTGATTATATTCAATTACAATCTCCATTTGATAATGACGTGCAGAATATTTGGAGCTCTTCAAGTTTGTTTCTACCCATTGTCCAACACCAAAACGTCCATGTTGATTTTTTTGTAATTTGTTTGTTTTATTTAAAATGACAATTTCAAGCATTCATCATTTATATTTTAGTAAAAAAAAAAAAATTAATGGATGTTGTGAAGAAATAAATCATTATTTAGTTGTCATTTCATTATGACTATGAAACTATTTTTAATTTATATTAAATCTATTCACAAAGATTTCAATTTTTATAACTTTTGATTTATGAAATTCCTTATTGAACATGGTCAACTTAAGCCCTCAAAAGATAAATTTAAAATTGACTGTATGGCTACCACAAGTAAATCAATACTATTTTGACACATTTTCGTTTTTAGTAGCTTTTTATCTATTTTTTTTTTTTATTTAAAAAATATATTCTAACCTATATTCAGGAATCATTTGCTGCAAATAACAAGTAAGTTTGTCTCAACCTAAAATAAAAGCAACTACAATTGTGTCTCTCTTACATGCAGATGACAAGCTTTTGAATGAAGTACGAGAGCTGCAGGTGAAGCTTGACGACTTTGAAAAAGTGAAGTTGATTGGGAAAGGAGCCTATGGGGAAGTGCAGCTGGTGAGGTTTCTCTTTGTTAATGGCACATAAGAAAATATATATATCTTTTGTTCAACTGTTTTTTTTAAAGTAAAGAATTTTGTTTGTCGGATTTAAGACTTTTAGGCCACTAGAGGGCGCAGCAATCATTGATTTCAAAAATGCTTTAAACGGGAACTGTTCTTTGTATTTACTCATGATTTTCTACCTAATAAATTACACATTTTTAAACTGCAAGTAGTTTTTTTTTAGTTGATGTTTTTTGCTTTGATCTTGCCCCTGCCTTTTAACTGCCATCCTCCTGTGCTGGTAGAATCGGGTATCTAATCAGATGTTTGTCTGTTGCGACGAGTCTGGACAGGCTTTGTGTGTGGGGTTCGACTATGAGGTCTGGGGTGTTGTTGTGAAGGGGTATTTGTCTGTGTTTGTGGTTTGCACTTGTGTAAGCATGTCTCTTTATGGGTGTGTACTACACTCATTGCCTCCCGTTTCATGTCTGAGTTGCTGCTCTTCTTTTGGCCGTGGTGATATTCTAACAGTTTTCTTCTCATTGTCCTTTGCTTGGTTGTTGCTGCTTGCATTCCAGTGTCACCTCATCTTTTTGTTCTCCCCTGCCCATCCCTGTGCTCTTTTATACAGGTCCGTCACAAGGCCTCAAGAAATGTTTATGCCATGAAGCAGCTTAGCAAGTTTGAGATGATCAAAAGGTCAGAGTCAGCGTTTTTCTGGGAGGAGAGACACATTATGGCATTTTCCAACAGTCCTTGGATTGTCCAGGTGTGTGTTTGTAATTTTCCACAAGATATTCATACCTTATTCTCATGTCAAAGCCTACACATTAGTGTGTTTTATATGGTTTTAAATGTGATAGACTGACACAAAGCAGCACACAATGCATTGCCACTGTAATATTACAGTCTCACGTGAGTTTAATTTGATCTCCGTCTGAATCCAGCTGTTCTGTGAAGGTGTCAAGACTTTTCTTAGAGACTATTGGGGAAAAAATATAATCCCGAAAACAAGGAAGCAAGGCATGCAGGTCAGGAGAGAAGTTTAGACAGGCCCAGTTGAAAAGTTATGTGTATGAACTGGAAACATACCAATGAAAACTTTAACATGGGAAGCAGTGAAGCAACCACTGCTTTGTCAGAGGTGTAGAGATCCACAGAATCTGTTGACAGGACTATTATTAGTCAACAGGTGTTTACTGTTTGAATTCCTGACTAATTAACCACAAATTCCTACAGGCTAAAACAACCATCTTAATTTAAGACATTATTGAGGTGGTTAAAAAGTTATTAACAACGGGGAGGATATCTAGAGAGTAACTAACAATCCTCCCTTTAACCAGTCCTGTAAATGCAATTTGTCTACTCATGCAGTATTCCAAAATAGATTGGGGGGAAAAGGAAATGTATGTCTGGAAAAGTATAGTTTCAGTTTAAATAGGTAAGAACAATATATGGGTGTTTTGTTTTGCCACATCTGTATCACAGTAACATCTGAGTAACTCCCGGAAACGATACTAACGAGCGTATTGACCTTATTCCAGCTCTTCTGCGCCTTCCAAGACGATCTGCACCTTTACATGGTGATGGAGTTCATGCCCGGGGGAGATTTGGTCACGCTCACCATAAACTACGACATCCCAGAGAAGTGGGCTTGCTTCTACACAGCTGAGGTGGTCCTGGCGCTGGATGCCATCCACTCAATGGGTTTCATCCACCGCGACATTAAACCAGACAACATGCTCCTGGACCAGCATGGACACCTCAAACTGGCTGACTTCGGCACCTGCATGAGGATGGACTCGGTGGGCTGATTTTACAGCTATGACTTAGGCGTCACCATCTGAAACTTCTAGAGTGAAATTTACTTTGGCTAGTGTGTAAAGGAAATACTTTAAACTATTATATTTTAGAGTTCTAGTGCACCATCATGTGTTCAAACATTGGAAGCTGCACTCATGCTGTTTTGCTGTGCTAAGTTGACAAATCAAAATTCCACTATGGTATTTGCCTTTGGTGTGAAATAGAAAGTATTTTTCAAATATCATATAAAAATAATTGTTGAGTTGAAAAGTAATATTAAACATAAATAATTGCATTATTAACAAACTTTATTTGTACAGTAGCTTTTAAAGTAAAGTAGCTTCAAAGTATAACATTGTTTTTAGTTGATTTCAAATTTGATTTAACTTAACTTTCATTCCAAATACCAGAAACAAATTATTGATTATTAAAAAAAAATGAATAAGATGGTTAACTATAAATATCTTAAGAAAACGTGATTCTATTTTAACAGGAGCAAAACTTAAAAGCACAGAAAACACTTGCTGAGAAAAATATTGGCACCCTAACAAACAAAAACTTTACCCCAGAGTCAGTAAAGTAGGTGAAATAGGTTTTTTCTGACCCTGATCTGTTTTAATAATAAGCATCTAGTAATTTGATAATTCATTAAAACTAACCCGATGCAGATCATTTAAATTTCATTGCATTTGGACAAAGTCTACAGAAAAAAAGTTGTTTTCCATCTTAATAAAATGTAATCTTGTGTGTCAGCAGCCCTCGGTAGACACGTTGGTATAATACAAGGCAGGGAACATCAGACATGGGCCTCAACTGCTCTTTTATTGTTAGTTTTATTCTTGTGATTGTGTGTTTGCCTGTCTGCAGACTGGTATAGTGCACTGTGAGACAGCTGTAGGTACACCAGACTACATCTCTCCCGAGGTGCTTCAGTCTCAAGGCGGTGATGGAATCTATGGCAGAGAATGCGACTGGTGGTCAGTTGGAGTTTTTGTCTATGAATTGCTTGTTGGTGAGTTATATTTTAAAGCAGAAGTATGTTTTGTGTTTTGTTTTTTATTATTAGTATTGTTGAGTAAAAGCGGTTTTAATCTCTTAAACAGGTGAAACTCCATTCTATGCTGAGTCTCTCATTGGAACCTATGGGAAGATCATGAACCACCACAACTCTCTTGTCTTTCCGGACGATGCAGAGATGTCTAAGGATGCCAAAGATCTCATCTGTGCCTTTCTCACTGAAAGGTTTGTTATTCAAACTTTTCAAACAATTGTTTTACTTTTTTTTAAATCAGAATACACTTATGTGTATTAACTCCTTGATTGGTTGGAGCCTTTTGGGATTTTCTTACAACAGAGAATGATCATTCTAGGTATGTTAACTGTTAAATTATCCGATACTATAGCTTTCTTTGTTACCCACATGTAGAGCTGCTAACTGTTCAGCCTGTGACAATTGATAGAAAATGTCAGACAGGTTTTTGTTTGATATATTTTAACAGTGGTTGCACTTGGATACATTAGATTTTGTCAACCATAATACCATCATAGGTCAGCTTTAGTGTGCAGCAATATCTTCTGTCTGATGGTGCTTTACTCCTTATTAGCTGCACAATAAGAAACTGTTTAGCTACTTTTGGTATTATAGGCTATTTCACCTTTGGCCATTTAAGCCAATTTTAGCAGCTGGATAGCTGGATAGCCAATTTTAGCGGTTGGATAGCTCCATTGGAATGTCACCATATTTCCAATCCAAAGCTCATGGGTTCAAATCCAGCCCAGGGCAAAAAATACACCACAGCATCCAGTGTGGGTCCTTAGGCAAGACCCTTTGCGCTACTGCCTACCTGACGGCTGCCTAGGTGTGGTTTACACCAAAAACAATTTCCTACGGGATCAATAAAGTATGCATTATTATTATTATTATTATCATTATCAAAAAACTTTCATTAAATTATATGTACATCAGGATGATCATTAGTCAAACTATTAATTGTTAAAAAACTGATGAACTATTTATCAACTTCAAAAAGTTTATAATGAGAATTTGCAAAACATATGGGAAAAAAATCCTCTGTTTTGTAACATTAGTAATTAAACTACATGCTCATTGAATGAATAAATGGCTAGTGGTCCTGCTTTGTGGTCATTTCCAGTGGAAGAAGACCACTTCCTGTTTATATTACTGACCCCGCCACAGAAAACACAGTTCCTTTGTGCTTCTCTACAGAGCACCCTTTAATTTCTGCTTCCCTCCTCACTGACATTATTTACCTTCACACTCACTATTCTCTCACTGTGGATAGAATCAGTTGTATGTGTGTGTGTGTGTGTGTGTGTGTGTGTGTGTGTGTGTGTGTGTGTGGCAGCCACACCCTTGTACATGAATCAAGCGTGCACTTAACTCCTTTTTGACTCTTTTTAAGTGATTTTATGTTTTGCTTTCTTTATTTTCCACTTCATATTGCATAACATTTTCTACCTGATGTCCGCCAATTAAAATTTTTCCAGGTTCCCTTTATTCCCTCTTCATCCATAACTTGCATAAGGAGGCTTTCAAACTTAGCTTGTGTTACTTTATTTTAGTTCTTTTTTTTTTTCCTTTTTTTTTACGCAGACATTAAAAAACTCTACTCTTTCTCTCTTTCTGGCTTGATATGGAAACGTCCCACATGTGGCAAGCCCAAACTGCCACACCCCTCTGCATCCACAGGGGGTGGAATTGGGGGGACACAGATAGTTGTTGAAGGAGAGAAAGTCGCAGGCTACTGATGGTTCCTCATACTAACCTACTTTATCTTGCTTCTGCCTGAACAAAGTAGGTTCTTTGCACCAGTGGTCATGCGGTTCTCTGTTCTGATCAGTTTGGTCCGAGCAGCCATTCCACTTGGCACTGTGGGTTTTTGGGATGACATTTCAGTGATGGTGGGTGGAGGGTTCGCCCTGGGGAGTGTTTTGGATTCTAAGTAAGGCGACTCGCCTCTAAACGTTTCTCCTCCTTTTTGCTTTGTGCAGGAAAGTTCGGCTGGGTCGCACAGGAGTGGAAGAGATCAAATGTCACCCCTTCTTCAAGAACGACCAGTGGACCTTTGACAACATCCGTGACAGTAAGTGACCACATGTGCATGTCTTTGAGTTTGGGCAGATGTAGGTTCTCTCTGCCCCCATCTCTTGTAATCTATGCCTTACCTTCGTTGCCATTTTGGTCTTATCACCTCCAGCTCATTCCATTCCCTTTCCATATTTGCTCCACTTTAGACTGTGATTTCAGTTTATTTCCAGCTCCTGCACCAGTAAGCCTTCCCTTATGGGACAAATGCTTTCCATATGTTACCCTTCTCTTATCTGGCTTCATGTGATGGGATGCCCTGGGGAGTAGGACGTAATAGTATTACTTAAATCTTTCTGGAAATCCACTCATCTGGAGTATATTTAAAAAAATATATGTAGCCAGGGAATTTTCACAACAGATTCCAATCATTACAACAGTGTAGAGTTAGTTTTGAAGTTTAGATAAATCTACAGTACATAGTATACATCTTTTAGAAAACTTGCTGCTAAAGGCAAAAAACTAAAGAAAATTTGTTTTTTTCCATAAGTCTTGCTTTAAAGAATACATTACTTAAAAAGGTAAACAAGTTCTAAAAACAAAACAAATAAAATAATTTGATTATTGCAGTTACTTACTAATATTTAGTTCTAATTATACAGTACCCAGCTGCATAAAAAGCAAAAGACAAATTAACCAGCTAAAAAACAGCTATTAGCTTGTTGTTGTTTGGTAAGTTGCTTGCAGCGATCTGCTTAACAGTTGAGTTGTGGTTGTAAGACACATTAACCGTAATGAGATGGAGCTAACCAGCAGTGTGCAGCTGTTTTTACTCTTTGACTACTTTGGAATATCACTCAAATTATTTCAAACCTGAAAGTATGGAAGAAAAGTTTTGAAACTGAAACGTAACGACTTATGCCAGTAATAATAACCAGTCCTTTCCTCATTATTGTTCCTATGCTATGTTTCTTTGAAACAAAATGGGTTTTATTTTGTTGGATTTATCATATATTTGCAGTGCACAGCAATGTATTATTGTTTCAGTGCATACTTAAATATTTTTAAACATTATTTATCTGCACCAGTTATGTTGTTTCCCCCCTTTTCAAAATTTTGATGAAACTGTTATGTACAAAAAATGTTTAATTATATCTTTAACTTTTAACAGTTATAATGATAACACATTTAGTTTAATTATCAAAGCTTTTATAGGTAGATATGACATAAATAATAATCCTGTCAGTAAAGTTCAACATACATTAAGTGTGAGAATTGGATAATTTGGCACTCTCTTTGTAACTTGAAGCTAAATATACATATTTTTAGCTGGAGTCTGAAATTATACTTTGCAAGACATAAACGGGCAAGAAAATGTACAATTTCAAGATTAGGATCATGATGGGAAACTTTGTATTTGTAAGTGATCACATTCAGATCCTTTTTCCTTTTGCCTCTCCGTTTCTTTGCTGCACCTGGCTCTGATTATAGGAGCAGACTGAAGTTCTGATCAGAGACTTGCAGTCTGGAACGTGAAACCACTGCTGTGCCACTGCTGCACATCCATGTCCTGTTTCTCTTTCCTTCACACACACACACACACACACACACACACACATACACGCACAGGAAACACGAGCCAGGTCTATTTCTTGCTTTCTGCAGAGCTCTATCTGTGGCCCCTTTAGATCTTTAAAAACGACACGACTCCCTAATACCTGTGGTCCTCGCTCCTTGCTCTCACTATATACTTTCCCCGTTGTTTGCGTGTCTACTGCTTTGAATGGATGCACTAGTGCAATTGAAAGGATGGACGAGTGGATAGACGAGCTGAGAAAGGCGCATCCACTGTAGCAGTGGGCGGGGCCGACCGTGTGGCCTCATCTAATGAGAGGGGCGCCCCGTTTCGAAGGGTTTTCGACTCTCTTCCACTCTCACTGCGTCCGCAGCTGCCTGTCATTAGGCTTTCACTATCGGAGAGCATTCTGGGAAACGTCGCCACAAGGCCATCCAAGTCTCTTTCTGTCGCACCACATGTTTGATTACTTTTTTTTTTTAAGTTTCTTGTTTTATATCACCCCCTACGTTGACTTCTTTCCTATGTATTTTCTCTGCCATTTTTTTTTTTTTGCCCGAGTCCCATTCATCATGCTTACACTCAGGTCCCAACCTAACAGTAATGAGCTCCTTGCGAAGAGCCAGAATCACACTCGTCTGAGGCTTCTTGTTTTTTTAATTCAAATCTTTTTATAGACTAAAGGACCAGAAACGTTTTTTATCTGATTTGGCTCCAGTATGGATCTGTGTCCGCATGCCGTGCAGTGTTTAAGAACGTGCTTGTTCTTGCGAAAGGAGAGCAGAGGGTTGCTGTACTTTTTTTTTTTTTTTGCTGCTGTGGTCAGGATACATTTGTGAAAGGTAGCTGTGTGTGTGGGACACAAAGCAAGCAGTGTGTGGGAAAAGGAGTGGTGTGACGCTCACACCAACCAGCAGAAACGTTACTCCTACAGTAGGCCGCGCCAAAGTTGCCACCGGGTTGCTTCGAAAAGAGTGAAGAGTGCTAAAAAGTTTTTAGAATGATTTTTCTTTTTTCTAGGTCTCTTTTGCTGCTGGAACTTCTTTGCATTTTTTTTTTTTTTCATATTTCTTCCTCTAAATTCACTGCTTTGTACAGGAATGTTGTGTGATTGACGATTATAAGGTAGCTTATAGTGGTAAAGCTTTTTTTTATTTGTCCTTTTTTATTTATTATTATTAGAACTACTAACCTTAACATTAACCAAGTGAAAATGCATTCATTGCCTCAGAATTTAACTACTTTGTTTCTGATTTAAGTTCAGCGTAGATGCAGTTCTTTGAAGAGCTCAGACATTTGTCAGAGAACATTAATAAAGAAACAAAATTTAAAGTTTTTTGTTGTTTTTTTTTTTAAGAAATATTTGACATGTGAAAGGAGGACGCAGACACACGATGCTTGCATAAACATCATCCTCAGCCTTAACACACCATCCCCTCTGTGTAACATGCCGTTAGCAGCGTAACGCTGTGGGGATTCTTTTCTTTAGGAGGGACTGAGAAGCGGGTCATGGTAGAGAAGTACTGATGGAGGAAAGCGGTCATGAAAAGGATTGGATGAAAAGGTAGATCAGCAGAACGGAGACTCCGAGAATACGAAGACGCTCATTTCTTTTCAGATTCCTGTTTGTAAGAATATAGGAAACCATTTGTTGTTTACATTCCACCTTCTACTTACGCAGTGCTTTGCTCTGGTCTGTACCCTAACATCCAAATATTTTGATGTCAGTGGTTGTACCGTGACAACATATGAAATGTTCCAGGGCATATAAATACTCTTCTAAGGCATAGTAAATAACTCTGGTGCAATCCGACGGCTTTATGTTTTGCAGATTCTTTATTTCTGCTCTAACCCTCCTGGCTCGCACCTCCTCCTCCTCCCATTTGGCCCATTTGACTCAACTGCTCACCCTCTGTTTCTGTATTCCAGCTGTGGCCCCAGTGGTTCCAGAGCTGCACAGCGACATAGACACATGTAACTTTGATGATATAGAGGTGGAAAAGGGAACTGCCGAAACGTTCCCTCCTCCCAGATCGTTTGCGGGCAACCAGCTACCATTTATCGGCTTCACTTTTTTCAAGGAGGATCAGTAAGTCTTTTAATCTTGTGTTCGTTTTTATTTCACTGCTTTATTTTTATTTGTGTACATTATTGCTAACGTTTTTTTAATTTATTTGTTTGTAATGTTTATACGAAGAGAAACCCGCTCCTTTACACCGACCACGGACTAAACACAACATTGTGCTTAAAGTTAAAAGGAAAAAACAGCTTCACACTCTACGACAGCCAGACACTGTGTCCCTGTTTAAGACCCACACTACCGCCTTGTTCTGACAGTCTCTCAAAACGCCCTTTTTGCTTCTGATTTATCATACTTTTCTTGTCTCACTTTAGTATACCCTAGAATAAAAAAAAAAAAAACATGAATGTTGTTTTTTATTTATTTATTTATTTTTTGTAGTTTATGTAGTAAACAGACTCAAATAATTAGACTCAATTTAGGTATTTAAGGTGCTCCAATCATTCAGTATGCGGGCTGTTTTTAGAAATCTTTGTACAAGAAAAGGTTATTCCTAAAAGCACGTTCAATAGTAGTATAGTACTGTGATAGTCATGTCCGGTGGTGAAATGTCCTAACTTATAGATATTTCACAGACATCTCATAGTGGAGTAATAATAAGGTGAAGTGGTCGGCTATCTACAATCAAACTGTGGGGCCAGTGGATGCTAAGATGCTTATGGTGCAGAGTTATTTGAGCAGAGTCAATAGCTGCTGACCTCCAAAGTTCATGTGGCTTTTAATTTAGTTCAGGAGCATTGGACAGCTGTCTCCAAGCCTAAGTAACTTAGCAAGGTGCTTTGCTTGATGATGAACCTTTATTTAGCATCTGGTGACATTTTACAGAATTTAATGCATCTGGCTATACGTGGTTTTGATTTGGAAGAACTTGTCTACAAAGAGCTTTGACCTCAGAATGCATAGAATGCCTTGAGTATTGATTAGGACAGAGACTGTTATACTTCTCTGCCAACATCATTGTCTAACTGTACAATAGCTTTTAAGCATTACCTTCAAGACACAAGACTTAAAGCAGTTTAACAAATGTGTGCCGATCCAATGCTACATTAAAGTCTTAACGAAAGAATGTGAACATTTATGGGTTTGCAAGGGTAAGTTATTCAATGCTTTCTGGTTTTATGACACAAACCTCTTTGAAAATATACAGGGCATTTTCATAAATTCACTTGCAGGATCTTAAAGAACACACTTCTAGAAACTCAACAATAGGCTTGGGGTCATTGTTTTGGTATTACACCCACTTCTGTGTACATTGAGGTATATTTTAAGCCATCTCAGTTTATTTGATTTTTGGATTATTTGATGTTCTGTGATGTTCAGCACTTTGTTTCATGTGTATCTGGACTTAGAGTGCAAGAGGCGTACAAATAGGCCTTCTGGAAGCCTTTTTCTGATGATGAATTTTAAGTTTAGTCTAAACGGCTGCATTAACAAAATAAGTAAAAATACAAATGCTGCCTCGTTAATTTATTTTAACCTGCAAGTGCTTAAAGACCATCAACCTGTGACTGTCGTATCTCATTTAAACCTTTTTACTGGACACTGTTGTTTCAGTAGAAGGAAAATATAGCTAAGTGTTGAATGGAATGGTTTAGGTAAAACAACATTTTTTGAATAGATATCCTTTCGAATGGCCGTCAAAGTCCAGAACTAAATCCAATTGAAAATTTGTGTCAAGAATTGAAAAGTGACATTCGCATATGCTCATCCTCCCCTTTGTCTAAACTATTAGACTAACTATTTTGCAAATAAGAATAGGGTAACAATCCAAAACACTTGCAGTTCTTCTGCAAAATATGGTTTGAAACAGTATTGTTCTGGAAGCTCTGAATAAAAACACATCCCAAAAATTTTGGGGTGTTTGTTTCAAAAATTATTATTATATTTTTTTTTTTTTTGAAAAACGTAATTTCATAATTTCATTTTACTTTGAGCTGAAAAAATCCTATTAAAATACAGTTAAATGCGTGCCTTTAATGATGAGAAAAATGTAAACAAAGTTCTTTAGAATACTTTTGCATGACAGTGGAGATGCTTTAATGAGTAAAGCCTCATAGAAAATAAAGTCAGGATGTATCACTTCCCAGCAGCGAAACTGTTTTAGAACCAAATGACTGGTTTAACAAACTTTAACTGTTAGCAGTAGTAATGTTATGGCTGATCTCTGAACCTCACATGATTCCTGAAGTTTGGACTTGAGTGTTAATATCACTTAAAGCCGTTGCTTCCCTTTCCTCTGTCTCTAGGCTGCTGAGCAGAACAGGCTGCAGCTCTGAGAAGCATTCAGACGACTGTAAGGAAAACTCAAAGGATAAGGAAAACTCTGAAAGCAAGAAAGAGGTGTGTGGCTTTGTGTTTAAGGTCATTATCCAGACAGAATGCATGAAATGTGAAAACATTTTGCGTTTTTCTTCCCCCTCCGCGCAGCTGCTGAGAAAGGTTGCCCAGTTGGAGGAGCAGCTCGATAATGAGATGCAGGCCAAAGATGAACTAGAGCAGAAGTGCAAGTATGGATGGAGATCTGCATACAGCAAAAAAAACAAGATTGATAGCACTATATTCTGAAACGAAATCAACTTTTTGATACATTCTTATCTATATGTTCACATATATTCACCTTTTTGTGAACAGAATTTATTTTTGTTTAATGTTGAAATTCATTGTATGTAAAGTAAATCCTTTTAGATTTCTCTTTATCCTGTAATTTCAAAGGAAATCTGTAATCAAGTTTGTTTTTTTTATCCCCAGAAATGCCACCAACCTTTTAGACAAGCTGACCAAAGAACTGGATAGGGAGGTAAAAATAAATGTTAAAGTTATTTGTTTTTTTAATCCAGTCTGATATAATAACGTAGACATAATTTGTTATTTCATCCCCGTTTTGTCAGATGAACAGTCGACAGAAAGTGGAAGACTCCATGAGGCAGCTGGAGCGAGAGCGCACTCTGCTTCAGCACCAGTGTGCAGAGAACCTTCACAGGGCAGAGATGGAAGCCGACAGGAAGCGCATCCTGGAAAACGAATGTGAGCACCTGGGGACCTTCCTCCTTCCAGGGAGTTTAGTTTAAAAGAACAACAACGACAAACACGAACTTTGTTTGATTACAGTAAACAACTTAAGGGACCAACTAGAGGACCAAAAGAAGAGGAGCCGATACTCGCAAATATCTATTGAGAATAACACCCAGCTGCAAAAACAAGTGAGGAGGAAAGGTTTTATTGTCTCTCACCGCAGAAGAATCTATTGGAACATGCTGTCAAAGTCTTTTTTTTCTGTGTGTTTGTATACGGTGTAATTTAACGAAGGAAAACAGAAATATGCTTCTTGCTTCATTTAGCATCGTGTTTTAGCATCATTTGCTCTTTAAATTTGCATAAGACAGGAGGAGATCATTCCATTTTAATGGGGTAGATATGTGTTGATATTAGAAAAAGTCAGTAAACGAACAAGAAGACTCACCATAATTTGCTCTTTACTACACTCAAAGCTGGATTAGGATTCAGGTTTTTCTTCTCGGCATGGAAAGTAACAAGGTTGTTTGGGAGACTGTAGAGCTCATTGATTAAGAATTCTAACAAAAACTAACATAAACGAAACGGTGCATGTACAGTAACATGAGGAAAAAGTAGTGCAGGAGATCTGTGATGCTGTGTTTGATTGCATAGATTCGCTGGCGTAATTTAGTATCCTTACCTAAGATATTCAAGATCTACACATCAAAGGATCATTAAAGTTTTTATTGAGTCTAAATACTAAAATACCCCAAAGTTTCTGATTGTTATTTATCGTTTTAATACTTTTTGGCTTTATGTGAGTGGAAATGACAAAATTTTGCCTCTCAATTTGCTACTGCTAAACCTGAATTTCCTCACTAAGAGACAATAAGGTTTGTTTCTGTCGTATTCTGTCCACTTATTTTGTTGCTAAATAGAAACCAACCTTCTCCGTTTTTCACCTGCAGCTCGAGGAGGCTAACAGTGCCCTGCTTGCTGAGCAGGAGGCAGTGGCTCGACTAAAGAAGAGTCAGGCCGAGGCACAGAAACAAGCCCAGAAACTGGAATTCAGCTTCAAGGAGATGGAGAATAAGTGTAATGGACTGGAGGCAAGCAAGGCAGAGCAGGAGAAACAGATTAGAGAGCTGGAAGTTGAGCTGGAGGAGGAGAGGAGAGAAAGTATCATCAAGACGGACACCCTTGTTGACCTGCAGGGTGAGACGTAAAAAAGACAGTTTTCTTTCATTTTGCTAATTATGATATTGAAATTTAAAGGAGTCAGATATTTGTGTGTTGCTGAAGTAAACACCTCCTCGTTTGTGGAGGTGGGGAGACATTACGTAACTTGGAGTGTGTAGCCAAACTGAGGATTAAATGTGAATAGTTTTTTGGATTCAGCATTGGGGAAATATCAGATCATAGGTGGAAACATCTGCTGTGGGAGGTGGCGAGTGAACTGAGATGCCAGAACTTTAGTTTATATTATTATTATTTTTATTTTTTTTGAGAGGTGGCTTTAAACTTGACGGCCTCCATACATACGGAGCCGAAATCCTCTGATCACTGACAGCTATTGACCAAAGTTACCAGAGGTTTTTTAATCTGGACACAAAAGTAAGGCAAAAACGGGTAGATTATGTCATCTTTTAATATATTAAACATTGTCGTGTGTGTGTGGAACCGCCCATGCTCTGAGGTCCGAGGGGAATTTGTTGGGACCCCATTCTATTTTCCCGTACAGGTCAAAGTCTCCTTTGATAAATTACACACAAAAAAAACAAAACATGTGTTTGTTCTGTTTTAGGCCAAACATGAGCTGTAACATAGGGAATGTCCAAAAATAGGCATCTCAAGTGTTTAATCATTGCATGTTTCCTCCTATAGGAACCATTTCACACCTAGAAGATGAACTGAAGGAGGTAAAATTTTCAATTTCCCAGGTCAAAGGTGAAAAGAACGAGCTACAGACGAAGCTAAATAATCTTGAAAAGGTATTTCCTTATTTCTGAATAAATTTTTATATATTTCAAGCATATAGATGTACTGTCTTTGAAAACTTGAGAGTATAGAATGCATAACATAAAGGCTCTGATTACAGGAAAAGAACAATCAAGTGATCGACCTAACGTTCAAGCTCAAGTCGCTCCAGCAGAGTTTTGAGCAGGAGGAGGCGGAGCATAAGGCCACCAAATCAAAGCTCGCGGATAAAAGCAAAATATACCAGTCTATCGAGGAGGCCAAATCTGAAGCCTTAAAAGGTGTTTTTTTTTATAATTTGTTTAATTTTTTACACCAGCAGCCACCAGATGTGTAATGTTGTTCAAAAAGTGCATAATGCCATGCACCTACGGACATTGTACCAAACACCATACTGATCCTGGCAACCTTTTTTTTTCTTTTCTTTTTTCCGATTTTGTTGTTTTTGATCCAGAAACGGAAAACAACTTGCAAGAGGAGCACAATTTGAGGGTGCAGGTCGAAGAAAAACTGCTGCAGCTAAAGAAGGAGCACTCCATGCTAGACTGTGACTACAAGCAAGCTCAGCAAAAGCTGGATCAGTTACAGGAACAAAAAGACAAACTTTGTGAAGAGGTAACCGTTCATATTCTGCCTTGGAATAAAAAAAGTCAAACATAAAGAAAATCCACGTACTTCAATGTAGAGAAAAGCTTTTATTATTACTTCTTTTCAGAATGGCGATTGTGCTGATATCTTAAATTCAAAAAAGTAAATAAATGAAAAAGTATTGTTAAATATTTTTGGAAAATTAAGGTTCTTTTCGTGCTGAAAGGTTTGGGGTTATACAGTTTTCTGCGAGATCCATTTGATACAAAATCTGTATCGAACAGCCCTGACAGAAATGGATAATGAGAATTTTATCTTTCCTGGCCCATTTATAGTCAAAATATGTTTACCAAATTTTCAGGTAACAAAAGAAAACTATTGAACCTTCAACATTTGTTCTCCCTCAAAGCTTCTTCACTAACGGGTTGTTCCTTTTGCCAGGTGATGGACCTCACGCTACGCCTGGAGCAGGAGATCCAAAATCGAAGTTTGAGCCAGAGTGATTTGAAAGCGCAGAAACAGCAGGTGTCTCTGCTCGCATCCTCGGAGAAACAGCTCAAACAGGAACTCAACCAACTGCTGGACATGAAGCAGAGCCTGGAGAAACAGAACCAGGAGCTACGCAGGTCAGAGTCACATGGCTTTCAAAATGAGCCCAATTCCCAACCGCGCTCTGTCCTGCAGCTTTGACGTCTGTCGTGTTCTCTTGGCCGCTTCGGCTCAAAAATGTTCGGCTTGGCTTTCGGCTGTGATTGACAGGTTTTTGGTGCTGTTTCAGGGAAAAGCAAGAGGCGGATGGCCAGCTGAAGGAACTGACGGACCAGCTGGAGGCAGAGCAGGTTTTCACAGTAACTCTCCCTTTTTTTTAGTGCATCTGTCAAACATTAGTGACAGCTGAATATTTTACAGTCAGCAATTGCATGACTTATCAGCCTAGTGAAAAATATCATAAATCAGCATCATTAAGCTCTAATGTGCGATGTAAAAAATGCCGCTTGCATCTTTCTTTTTTTTTTCTTCTTCTTCTTTTTGCCTAAAGTCTCTTTACAAGACACAGATCCGTGAGCTGAAGGATGAACGCGATGAGAAGAATAAGATGTACAAAAAGGCAGAGCAGCGACTGGCAGAATACCAGCAGGAAAGGTAACAGCTGTCAAAATTCAACGGCTTTTACCATTTACATAATATTCCAGCTGTTCCAACAGAGAGGAATTTTGTTGTTTTTGTTTTAGCGAGAAACACTGTAATGTCAGGTAAGGGGATTAAAAAATGTTAAAAGCTAATCTATCATCATAGAGGCCCAAACCTTAACAGATTTAGTGGGGATTTATATGACAGAACAAAACAAATTTATAACGAGTCAATTTAAAGGAAAGGTTTGTTATCCAAGAGGTCATTTGCTAGTCCATCGCAGAGCAAAACTGTTGTGTACTTCAAAATCTTTGTTATCCGAATAAGTCTATGAAAGCATCTGGAATTCAACCCAATCACTATATAAAGTCCACCAGTATGTATTTTGGTGTTGGCATAATTAAATGTGTTTGTCTTTTATTTTTCCACCACAGTACAATGTGTTGGTTTGTTTCATAATACTCTTTAAAAAAAAAACTACATTGAATCTTGTGGTTGCAACATTTTGGTTAAATTTGTCCCGCACTGAACGTTGCAGCTGTTTTTTGTAGCTCAAAACTACACAGTTTGTATTATGTTAGCGCTTGAGAATGTAACACACTTCCCAGATTAGTGATTGCTTCCCAGGTGAATTTGTCATGCAGCCAAAAAGCAGGACAACTATGGCAGCCAGAAACTCATTCTACTAGCCATGATGCTGAACGGGACAAGGGAAAAAAAACAAAAAAAACAGGACGAGACTTGTATACAATCATGAAAGCACATAACTCATAAATGACAACAAATGTCATTGATTAATTATGTTCAGACACACGACATGCAGAGGATTTTTTAGCTGGCATGATGATGTAAAGGACTCAGCTCTGTTCAAAGATTTATCCAGCTCCAGCAGCTTGATGACGGTTCATTTGTGTCTCCCCCAAACCTGGTTAGGGATTCTCTGGCAGAGCAGCTGGAAAACAGTTTGACCAAAGCGGATTCTGAACAACTGGCTCGCTCGATCGCCGAGGAGCAGTACTCGCTCCTGGAGAGGGAGAAGATCATGAAAGAGCTGGAGATCAAGGACTTGATGGCGAGACACAAACAGGAGCTCAGTGAGAAGGAGGCCACCATTGGCTCGGTGAGATATGATAACATGCCTTGTAGCATTGATCAAATATAATGATGAAGTTTAAGGACTTGTCTATATCATCCAAAAAAATAAACCTTTTTCAATTCATTCATTCATTTAGTAATTGAAACAGTTCAGTAAAATAACACAAAAGAAATGCCACTTACCTCAGTGTGTTTGAATTAATTTTAGCCACATTTAAAAGTTGATTTTGAGATTATAAAGTATTGAAGTGGATTTGTATTAGCTCAAAGTTCTAGATTGGGGATAAATAGAGTATACATTTTTTTTTTTTATTCCTTGCAAGGACCGATTATATTTTGTTTTTACTCTGCAACAAATTGTCAGCAGGTTTCTGTATTGGTTTTGCACAATTTATACTTCAGGAGTCATCTTTATCTGGCTGGGTAAAAACAGATTATTCTTTTTAAAAGTTTAACAGAAATGTTAAGAAAAAAAGCAGATCATTGAAGAATTATCAACCACTGTCATGATGTAATTCCTGTCTGTTTTCATACCATCAATGTCATCTTCATCTCCACCCACTAGACCAACATGGTTTGATAGAAATTATTTTGTTTGAAGATTTACGTCCAAAGTATAATTTTTATTACGTTAATATACATTCTGTTTATCGTATGCCGGGTATTTGCGTCCTACAATCCTCAACTCAGTTGCAAATTACTAGAAATTACTGAGAGTCACTGTAAAACCTGCTAGCATAGAAAGCGATTGCCAGACAATAAAGAGCCTAAATAGCTGCACCTACACATTATGAATAATTCGGGCAATAAATAATTTTTTTATGCTTTTAGGTCCAATCTAAGATCTGTGTTTTCAGACAATATTGGTCCTCTTTGTCATCTTTTACTTACTATTCAAAAGCTTCTGTTTTAAGATAATTTTAACAAATTAGTTTTCTGTGGCCGACATCAGCTCACGTCTCCCCTGTCTAAACAGCTGGAGGAGTCCAACCGAACATTGACGGTAGATGTGGGCAACCTGGCCAGTGAGAAAGAAGAGCTGAACAACCAGCTGAAAGAGCTGCAGCAAGGTAAGGCTCAAGCTGTGCTAATGACCACTGAATAGGACAAATGTCCAAGGAAAGGACAATTTCATCTCATATGTTTAAAGGCTGTCATGATTATTTTTAGTTTTTTAGTTTAGTTTTTTGCATGAGGTAAAAAATTGTAGCCACTCAAGCAGCAGACTTGTTTTTAATTAGAGGTGCACTGATCAAGGGGTTTGTAATAACCACTTCATTAAAGCTCTGATTTAAAAAACTTGAATTTATATTCCAAAACTACAAATAATAATGAAATACTTTTTCTACCTTATGCCTTAATTAAAATATGAGAAACCTCGATAAATGGCTGTATTATAGTAACAATATTAATATAATATTAATAATATATTAATATTGGAAAATGAAACAATGGTTTCTATAAAAGAGCCCAAAATGACAATTCTTTTAGCCTTTGGTGACGACTGTAAAATCCTTCAGGTTATTGGAAAGATGCTTTAATAACACTAAAAAAACCAAATCACAGCATTTCTGCCTTACTTGCTATAAAGCAGATTTTAGTTCCTGATAAATTGTTGAGCATATTGTAAGATATACAATTTTCTGCAAGATCCATTTGAAAACAGAAAGTTTCATCAGTCCTAATACTTGAGAAAAAAATGCAAATTTACTGCTAAGCATTGGTTAAAGTCATTCAGTAATTTATTCGAACTAAATGGGAGCCTTAAGTTGCCTTTTTGTTCTGGCTGACAATCAGAGATAACAGGAGAGGGCAATTGATGTTTCATGCCTGAGAAAAATGGATCTTGAAAGTGACCATGCTGCTGTTTGCTTATACAGTAGGTGTATCCAAGTTAGGAAGTGATTTTACGTTTAGGCGTGTTTTAGGGACATTTATCTTGTATGCTTTTGTTTGTTTTAGTTACAAGACATTTTGCCTTATTGCTGGCAATGTGGTTTTTTTAAACATTTTTTAACTTCTTTAATTAGAGGAAACAGCTTGACATACACAGTTGTAGCTTTTTTTGCAAACACCCCCCACCCCAAAAGAGCAGCTATGGTAACTATTCTATCTGTTCAAGAGTTGGTCCTCTTTCAATGGTGCATCGCAGAAGTAAAGCAAAGCAGCTTACGGTGTGAAAGTGTTTGGTCTTTTCCGCCTAGTCGAACTAAATCTGAACAATTTAGGTAAGAAGTTCCCTAAATAGACCTTTAGCATTTTGTAATGTAGTGTGCAACACCATTGTATGGTGCAATCACTGGAAAAGACTGACTTTTAAAATTTCTGGTGTGCTGATCTGTATCTAGCTCAGGTCAACTGCTCAAATCATCCTGCTTTTTGTCACTACCTTGTTTTCTTATGAATCTCTACTATAAAAGGTTATTTAACAAGTATTTTTCTTTCTTTTGTAGAACTCCAAAAAGCCAAAGACTTGAGGAAGGATATGGAAAATCTGATATTATCTTTCGAAAAGCAAGTGCAGACTGAAAGGACTCTGAAAATTCAGGTGAGTGCACTTACACAAGTCTGGAAACTTATGTACTGTGTATGTTTTCTTTTTAGCTTAAAAGCAGAGAACCTCTGTGCTTTGCCATCTTTTTTTAAGAATAGCTCACCGTTACAGACTTTTATTGAACTCTGGACATCTGTAAAGAAGCATAAAAATGCCTTTTCTCATAGCAGCATTGATCCGTGCAAGCCTACCCGCTCCTATGCCGAGTTTATATTTACCGTGAAAATGAACTTTGCTTTATCGACGCTTGCTTTTCTGCTCCAAGGCTATAAACAAGCTGACCGAGGTGATGCAAAAGAGGAAGGAGACGGGGCGAGGGGGCGTCCGGGGTGTCGACTCCGAGGTACACAAGAAGGAGAAGGAGAACAGGAAGCTGCAGCTGGAGCTGAAAGCGGAGAGGCAGAACTTGAACACCATCATCATCAAACACCAGAAGGAGCTGGATGACATGCGGGCGGTCAGTGCAGCCACGAAGCCCAAAATACACCCAGAAAATACACCCAGAAAATACACTTGTGACGATGCTTATGTATAAATGACCATAGGGTTGTGGTTATATATCCAGATTAGGTCAGACTTTGACAAACACACATCATGCCTCGCAAACTATTTTGTGCATTCTCAGCCAATTTTTTGTTTGTTTGTTTTTCCAGGATACATTCATATTATGAAATGAAGCTTGATAGTTTATTTTTTTTTGTCAAAACCAGAGTTGGATCACCACGCCTTAATTTATTGTAGATTTTCTCAAAATCAACACGTAAAAGCCCAAATATATATGAGAACCCCCTGCTAATATTCCTGTAAATGTTCTCTAACAAGTTTTAGATGAACATCACATGAAACTTTTACAGTTTTGTAGCTTACTACTACTCCGGTTTAAAGGCCATCATTATAGAGATACCAGGGGCAAAAAACTGTTTCAGCTGCCAAAGCTGTTTTGTTTTTTTTTGTTTTTTGTTTTTTTCAAATTTAGTGCTGACCTGAAAATTTAGCAAATTTAGTGCTGACATGAAAATTTAGCAAATTTAGTGCTGACCTGATGCTTGAGGGGAATTGCTGCCCTTTTTCTTGACCCTAGGCAAATCCTGGATGAAGGAAAGGTCATCCCTGGTGACCGTGGTTGCAAACCCAAATTGTTCTTTGCAATCAGCCGCCATCTTGTTTTGTCCTTTAAATCTATTAAAACACTGATTGATGTAAACCAGATTGTAAAGAAGATCACCAACAGATGCTGTGTTTGGTACAGTAGTTTTTCTTCAGTGGCAGCAGGAAGTAGTCTTTGCATAGCCTTCTGCTAAACAGTATTTATGCTTAGGGATGACAAACTGCAAGCAATAAGACTGTGTCGTTTAGGGAAGATAGGGAGTTAAGATGTCTTGGGTTTTTTTTTGGGGGGGGGGGGGGGTG
>JAVLVB010000407.1:5758646-5774126 GCA_032876305.1 Orestias chungarensis | reverse complement strand
GTCTAAATATATTCACCCTTCTTGTTAAATACACCCAGGCTTTGTTGGGTTTTTTATTAACTACCATTTTTTTGGTTTGATACTTAAAAAATAAGATGAAAACATATAAAAAAATAAAAAAATACGTGTTGTACTTTTTACCATTTTTTGAATCTGACTCCTGTACCAAAGCCTCTGTTTCAGGAAGACTAATCCTAGTCGTGAACAAAAGATGTATTATTATCACCTTATTTGTAAGGTTTTTTTTGTGGGTTTGTGTGCACAGACAGTGGTCGAGGAGAGCCACCTCCGCCAAGAGCTGCAGATGGTTCTGGATAGTAAAGACAGTGACATCGAGAGGCTTCGGTGTGAGATCTCCACCCTTAGCATTCACTCTCTGGACTCCACCAGCATGGGCAGCAGCAACGATTTTGAAACTGTTGATGGATTCCCAGGTGAGCCGTTTACCTCAGTTCCTCCCTTCATCTTTCAGGGGTTTTGAACTTAATTATCAACAAGCATTAAAGACACAGCTGCATGGATTCGCTTTATTTTTATAATTTGCATCCACTTCTTTTTCCTCAATACCTTTCTTTTTCCTCACCACATCCCTGGTTTTGGTGCTCTTGTTCAGTGTGCATTAGTCAGTCTCGCACCTCCGAGTCAATGTCCTTCACCTACCAGCGCACACACAAGTCTGTCCGCATTGACACTCGGCCCAACCTTCGGTCAGCTCGGGCTCTGTTCGAGTCTGAGGATGAGGACGAAGACGACGAGCGCCCTTTGGCTCTGACCTATCCACAGACCCCTGAGCCTGAACCTGGAGGTGACCCTGCATGGTGTGGAAATCTTAAGCCGCAACAAGTTTTTTTTTGCTTTGATTGAGCCCTGATCAAAAGCAGCTAATCCTCCACCTCATTTGATTTTTAATGTTTGACAGACTTGAATTAATGTTGAGGTTTTTCTTGACTCATAATTTAATCTTGTGTCACTTCAAAAACCCTGCCCTTGCTTTGTGCATAAATTTCCTTTTAAAGCGTTGTCGCCTATGCCGTTGCTTTCCGTGAAAGCATGAAAGTAGGATTTCCTGTGGCCCGGTCTTTTGTTTTGGCAAAGATTTCTTTCCTCCAAAAATGACGAGCGCCTTGCTTGAAGAAAGAGCCGCTATTGTCAAGGGGTTCTTTTATGTGATTTATACGATTGAAGGCTGTCCTCCTCTTCCTATTTATTTTGTTCTCTCTCTGCTTTTTAGATTCCAGGCTGGAGGGCTGGATCTCACTTCCGTCCAAGAACACAAAGCGAATTGGCTGGGACAAAAAAGTAAACAGGCCAACAGGGTTTCTTCCTTCTAAGTGTTGTGTTTACTTGGATATCTCCAGAGTCGCATCCTATTTTCACCTGCTTTGATCTTCGTTTCCTTTCCTTTGCAGTTTGTGGTTGTAAGCAGTAAAAAAATCCTGTTTTACAACAGCGAGACGGACCGAGAACAAGCCAACCCCTTTATGACCCTGGACATTGAGTGAGTCACTGAAAGCTGAATATTTAGCTCGCACTTCTCCTGTCGCTGAATCTGATAGGAGAGGCAAAAAAACACTGGACGAAACCATTATTAAAAATATGCACCCCTCATGCAGCCTGTGTGTCTGTTGAACATATTTGTATGCATGGATATTTAATTTAAAAAAATTACAAATACTGATAAAATCAAGTAACTGATTCCATTTCAATATCTGACATTAAATCAGACTAAACTAATATTTTTCCTTAGTTTTCTGTATGATAAGTGCCAGAATATTAATAGAGAGATTTTTTTTTTTTTAACTGTCCATTCCTTCTCCGTTTTAGAAAGCTGTTCCATGTCCGACCCATCACTCCTAGTGATTTTTACCGTGCTGATGTCAAAGAAATCCCTAGAATATTCCAGGTATTTTGGGATTTTTTAAAAATTTCTATCCCTGTTTATTCTGTTCATAATATTCTTATCAATAGATCCCTTTTTGCACCGCATTTCATAGCCTCCCTCTCTCTCCTTCAGATCTTGTACGCCAATGAAGCTGAGAGCAAACGCGACCAGGAGGCCGCGGGGGAGTCCGCCTCTTACGAACGTAGCTCCTACATCAACCACAAAGGCCACGAGCTAATTGTCAACGTCTCCCACTTCCCTTCAACCTGCGAGGCCTGTTCGCGGGTGGCGTTGAACGTCTTCAAGGCTCAGACATTCCTTGAGTGCAGCCGCTGCCGCAACAAGTACCACAAAGACCATCTGGACAAGAACGAAGACGTTATTGCTCCCTGCAAAGGTATCATTCCTTTTTACAAGGTTGTTTCAGGGCTTGGTGAAATCTTGGTGCCTCACAAAAGCATCTTTCACTGCGCAAAACCCAAAAATAAGCCAATATTTTAAACACTTTACTTCAGAAAGAATATAAAAATTATTAATTTAATATCTCTGTTGTTAATGTTCCCTAGTGAACTACGACGTGTCCTCTGCCAAAACCCTGCTTCTGCTGACTGGCTCTCAGACAGAACAACAGCGTTGGGTCACCAACCTTCTCAAGCGCATCCCGAAGAAAAGCCCATTGTTAAGTCCTCCCCCCACAGCACGGAGCACCCCAAGCGATTCTCCGCCGAGTTCCTCGCCACGCCTGTCCCCATCGCCCTCCCCCAGGACCTCTCCTCGCCTGTCCCACCGCCGCGCCATCAAGATCCAGTCGACCAGACAGCAGCAGTCGACAGAGAATTCCAGGTGAGGGGCACAGGAATACGGAAAAGTGCTGTATTTGTATTGTCTTATCCAACACACCTGCTGTCTACCTCTCTACGGCTATTAGTTTAACTGAAAATCAATGTGAACAAACGAGCAGAAAGTGGTGCCTAGTTCTGAACTAAAAGGGGGTTTTATGACTTTTTAAAGGGATAAATATAAAATTGTGTGATTTATTCTCAGACAATGTACCGATTTTTTTTTTTTTTTTACGCTTATTTAAATTTTCACATATTCTTCAATATTCTCTTTTTTTTATGCGGGTTGAACTAAAACAAAATTACTGTCATTTCCAGACTGAGTAAGACCAATTAATATCTTTGTTTGCTAACTTTTTTTGTATCCAAACATTCCACCTGTGTAGTTAAAATGTGCTAGTGTGTCTTTTTATGTTGTTTCTTTTCTTCTCATTAAAAGTCACTTCTGGGGCCAAGCTTTTATTTATTTATTTTGTTGCTTTCAGCAGGCGTCCTGATTCATTTTCACATTCAAGGTTTTAAACCTAGAACTAAAACTCTCATATATTTCTCACCTAATAATTGTCACTAATCACATTGTCGGTGACTGTAATCAAGCTTGATAGGCCTCAGCCACACCCTAACTGGCTTTCATCCTGCAGCGCTGGCCCTATGCTCCGCATCATCCTCCACTGACCCCTGAACTCCTCACCTCTGATCCCCACATTTGTAAAATCTCTCACACTTGGAGACTGTAAGTAGGAAAACGAGCCTTCGACCGTCTGCTTTGTTCCTGTGCTGCAGTGTCAGATAACAGTTGCTTCATGTCAAGCGGCCTGTCCATGCATAGTAACCCAGGAGCATGTCCTTGCTACACACCACCCCCTGGTAATTGTGGCAGGTATTGCCACCAACAAATATTTTATTCTTTGAACCTCATTGTTCCAGGCTGTTTGAGTTTGACCTGAAAGACTGGAGTTGGTCAACGGATGATGTTGATGAGGATGGTGATATTTTCTTCTAAAGGAGCAGAGTCAGAGGGTAACTCCTCCTCTGCATGAGAACTGTGTGAACATTGTACAGGAAGAATATTTATTACGTCAAGCATGTTCTGTGTGATCCAGTGGAATTTGGAGTGGCAAAACAGACATTACAATTTTATATATATATATATATATAACATGCAGAAGAAGCTTATCCCTGGATATGTCTCAGTTTTAGTTTTTTTTGTGCATGTTGCATTCCTGATGCATTTGAATGCATCAGGAATGCATTCAAATGCTATGGTAGCTTCCTTGTTGTGGCATCTGTGGATTTTCTGTGGGCGTTGCCTTTGATTTCTTGCCAATCTATTGGTTGCATTCCAAGTTTTTCTAACATCTTCCTTTTTTTTCCTCCCTTCCCTTTCTGTTTTCCAGTTAACCCCAGGTATGTTTTCATCCACGTGGATTATCTGCACTTTGTTGCCTGCACATGAAAATCACACAAAAAGGGAAAAAGAAAGCCAAAAAAAAAAAAAAAAACATGACCGAGTTTCACATCAACTGGCTGTTGTCATGAGAACTGGGAAGCTTTTTGTCATTTTTGACGAGAGGAAACACATCCACATCTTCAGAATAAGACTGCGTCTTTTATATTCACAGTTGGACTCATTTATAATCGTTTATGAAATGTTCTGCATCTTTATGAACACAAAAAGCACAGCTGATGTTTTACGATTGTTATATTTTTGGGGGTATTGTAGCGGCACATTATACAGGGTGTCTTGTAAATGGTTTGAGCAGAATTTTAGAGATGGAAAGCTTACCCTTTTTGAGCCTTAATGTCTTGTTTTGTCACACAGCATGTTTGCCATTACAGCATTACAGAATGTGAAATGTATTTCTTCTTGCAGTTTATTAGGACATTAAAAAGAACACCTAAAAAAATTTCACTGGGTTGCATTGATGTCTTACTTCAAAGTCTGCTGAGTTATATTTGAAGACTTCATGGGAACTGCAAGCTATGAGTCATGAAATGACAAAATGTAAAAATTTTATTTCAACATCCATGCTGATTCTAAACTGTCCTCCCAGTGTCAATCAAAGGCCAGATATTAGGCAAATTGTACTCTGAGCCACACAATGTTCTTTGCATTTAAAAACTTAAAGTGCCTCGGCGGCTCCTGTTCAATATGGTTCTGATGGTTAAAACCCACGGACGGCGTTCCAACAGAACAATGAACACAAAAAACATATATCAAAACTGGTTTCATAATGGATTTTAAAAAAAGCTAATATAAAAGTGATCATATTGTTCCCTGCAAAAAAATACATATATATAACAGATAAGATATTAATACTATTAATACTATGTCACTACTGTTAAATATTGGAATATTAGAATGTGTTGAGTCGTCTTGTAAAGCACATTCTTTATATTTATTGGAAATAAATGAAATAAAAACATACAAGAGTGGTTTTATTGATGCATGAAATGTATCAACTCTGTTCGCATGTGTCTTTAAAGTCTAACCCACGTATTTTAAATTGATTCTTTTGAAATTTGAGATTTACCAGATTTCCGTCTGTATCTCACAAGTGCAGGAGGACTGAGTGGGCTGATCTAAAATAAATCTTTCAGAACCCCTAAAGCCAACTGGCTCCCACTATCTATAAGGTAATGGTTCACTCTGTTTCCCAGATGCTGAAATCCTTTCCCATATATCAGGTTTTAATCCAAATTGAGTGTAACTCCGAATTTAGCTTAAATTATTAGCAGATGAAACCTGCTCAGCCTCCCTACTGCCCCTTCATCAAGAATAATCTTAATTTGTCCTGAATCAATCAGTCTCTATTCATCTGAGTTACATTCTGAGCTTTATTAGTTCTCCAATGCTCCTCTACACACATGTTCAATTTTTATGTATTGAATTGTAACTTGATTGCCTCACTGAGGATGGTGATATTTTCTTCTAAAGGAGCATAGTGAGAGCGTAACTCCCACTCTGCATGAGAACTGTGTGAACATTGTACAGGATGCATATTTATTACTTCAACAAGTGGAGTTTTTCCTCCTTTAATCATGCAAATTCTTCTGCCAGTATTTTTTTCAAATGTCTCATTTAAAAGTTTTAAAGCACTGAGACCTGCAATCATGTTAGACAATTGTTGGATGTAAAAGTATAAAGTAATTTGTTTGCATTAAAATATAAAAGGCTGCTGAATTTCTTTTATATTAAAATACTTTGAGGCATGAGAGGGGGAGTCGCATGTTAGGAAATATTTTTATGTTTCACCAAAGTCACAAATGTTGGAATTTAACCCCTTTACTTTGTAAAGGCATCTTGTTCCAATATAATACGAGTTATTCCTGTCCTATTACAATTCAAGTTGTTGGAAAACACAGAAATAACACATTTGACCAGAGTCCCCTTCAAGTTGTCCTGTTATTTTACTGGTGTTCTCAGGTCATGAAATAAGCACAATTTTGATTTGGCCATGTATTTGGATTACCATCTTACCAAAAGACACAGTTATGATGCATATATTGGCAAAGATGGTCATTTTTTATCCCTTGCCATTTCAAGGAATGTCTTTAAACCTTTCATAGCCTATGTTAGGAACATGAAACAGCCTAAAGAATCTCATATCATTATTGAAAATGATTATTATGTGCTTAGCCTTTTATTTTGTTTGTTTCATTTTGAGCCTGCTGGAGTACTTTTTTGTGCGGTTTCCAAATTAGATCAACTTTGATCTTATTTAACCAAAGTAGAAAATTCCAGTTTTAAGTCACATACTCTGTGTAGTTCAAGATAAAGAACTAAATAAAACAAATGTTCCCAGATACTTAAATATTTTTTTCCAAACACTAATTTGTTACATTGAATTTAAGGGAATTACTTTCTGGAACCAAATACTAAAAAAACTACATATTCCTTTAAACACATTTTCAAAGGAAGATAACACTGAGAGCATTTAAAGATCTGTAGTAAATAGAGGTTTTATTTATTTGTTTGCACCAGTCTAATTAAAACTTAAATTCAGCACTATTCAGTGATTCTGTTTTTCAAGATTTTGGACTTTCCCTGTATGTTTGAGTCCGTCTGTTGCAACTCTATGTCCTTGAAAAGTGACTGTGCGGGGACAGGTCGTTATTTACACAATAAGTAATGATTAGATCAAGGGATTTATCCCTTTAAATGACAGTAATTTGCCAGTTTCCATTACTGGAATAGACAAACGAAGCAGTTTAGTTAACAGGAACTCTGCAGTAAGTCCTTTTTTTGTGTGTTTCAGCATTATTTCTTAAAACTGGAAGAGATTTCTTAACATTTTATTTTTAGTTGGTCCCTTTGCAATACTTTTTTAGGTATTTGAATCTTAATGTTCTCATTCTGTTTCATTGTAGCCATGAAGTTCTATGTTGCTGCTTTTCTGTTCCTGGCATACTTCTACCGCATCACTTTTTCCTGTCCAGTTTTGTGCAAATGCAACACCAGAAGAACAGAGGTAGTTTGCAATAAGGTTCCCCTGACAGAGTACCCAGGAGAGGGTCTTCCAGAGAACACCACCATGCTTACAATTCAGCTCACAAACATTACCTCCATCTCGGAGCACCACCTCAAAGCAACACCACTTCTGCAAGAGCTTCATTTGAATGGGAACCACCTTCAGAGCCTTTCCTCTCATCTGCTCAGAGGTGTTCCTCAGCTGCATACATTTGATCTGACAGGAAACAAGCTGAGCGATCTGCCCATAGATGCCTTCAGTGATGCTCCACTTCGAAACCTGGTTCTTAAGAACAATCAAATTAAAACTGTTGATCCCAAGTGGTTTCCTGATAACAGCAGCTTGACCTGGTTGGACCTCTCTGGAAATCAACTAACAGAGATCCCTGCTGGTTTATTTCATAGACTCCCCCAACTAGAGAATCTGGACTTGTCCAACAACCGACTGGCGAAGATGTCCTTAAACTACCTGCACCACGTCACAAAGCTCGAGAGGCTAAACCTGCAAAACAACAAACTTGAAACTTTGGACTCCTCTGATTTCCAGTACACACACAACCTCACCTCTCTGTTTCTCACTCAAAACAAATTTGCTGAACTCTCACAGACCCTTTTCCAGGGATTCACCAGACTTGCTCATCTTAGTCTAGATGACAACCAGCTGAGCCGCATTCCTAAAGGTTCGCTTGACCAATTGAGCTCTCTCGAGGATGGAGGACTGGACCTGTCTGTCAACCCACTGCTTTGTGACAAGGAAATAGAATACCTATGGAGGTGGCTTCAGAAGAATAAGAAGAAGGTTTTATTGGTAGACAACATCACTTGTGCATTGCCTGAGTCTCTCGCAGGACACTCAATAATTTCCCTCACAGAAAACGATCTCAACATTGAGTCTCAGCTGTCCTGATTTTTGCTGTGGCTAGTTATATGAAAGGACTTCAAAGGAAGCTCCTAGTTAACTTTATAAGCAATTAATTTCTTAGCTGCAGCTATCATTGCATGTTAGTTTTATGTTTATTTGGTTATATAAAGAGATATTTCAATTATATTACATTGGAAATAAAGATTGATTCAATAAAGATTCATATTAAAAACATTTTGGGATTTCTAGATTGACAAAATGCATTTTATATGTTCTTCTTAGTGCATATATCTACACAGGAAGATGAAAAGTGAAGTGAAAAGAATCATTGATAGCATAAACAAAGACATGAAAACAATCTATGTGTAATTTATCTTTATATGTTTCTCCAGAGGAATTGACATAATAATGTAAATTCATGCTTTAATAAAATTCCTAAATTAATGAAGTGGTCTATATAACTGATACTACATTGTGGGGACCCAGTGCTTCTTATGGGGCCCAAGGAACAAAAGTTTTGTTTTACATTAACAACACTGATGTTGTTTAAAAAAAATCCTTTAGAAATTCAAAAGGGAAATCAGCTGATTTTTATTTAAATTGGAGCAATCAATTTGTTTTTCAACTTTCAGGTGTCGATTTGTTCAACATGAAACCTCGGACACAAATTTTTTATCTTCAGCTTTTCAACAAATATAACATGACATTTGAAGGGTTTAAATTAATAACAGGTGCTTTGCTGTTGCTTAGAAATCCAATAAAATCTTCCCTAATCTTTTTGTTTCCACTTAAATTCTGCTTTAATCAAATAATTACATATAAATTAATCCCACCATTTTGTGTTTGCATATACCTGAAAGTACTTTTGAGGCTTTGAATGATACAGTATCATCATATCTGTTCACACACCCCTTTCATCACAAAGATATTGGTAAATCATTGTTTTGGATGAGTTTATTATTTTTGCTTTCAGTTATCTGTACGCTCAAATAAATCTTGTGCATTAACATTTTGGATTAAAAGTTTTCCACTAAAAAGAAAGGAGAAGATATTGATTTCCGTGGCAGTATTATTGATGGTACAAAGTACCATTAAACAGTAACCAGTTTATTTGCTTTGTTCTGTTTGCCTTTTGCAACATTTCATCCTGATTCACTGAAATATGCATAGTCTTTGGTGAGTTGCAAGCAGAAGAGTTCCTGTTGCTCATTTCAGGTAGGAATAAATTAAAATCAAACCACTAATGTTATATATGGTTGCTGCGAATTTAAAGTGACTTTTTTTTTTCTCAGTGTCTCCCCGCAGCAATGAAGTTGTTTTTCCTCATGACTTTCATTGCGCTAGCTGAATTCGACTACAAAAGAAGCAGTGTGTACTCATGTCCAGATAAGTGCTCATGCTCTTTTGAGTCCTCGGCTGCCGAGGTAGTGTGCAGTAAAGGTGGTCTCACAGTTTTTCCCAGAACTGGTTTTCCTACAAACACAACGCTATTATCCATCCAAAACGCTGTCCTTGCCAGCATTACTGCCAGTGATCTGAGTGCTGTGCCACTTCTAAGCAACTTGCAACTCTATCACGCCAATCTGGCAAACCTTTCCTCAGATCTGTTGGTCTCCCTTTCTCACTTGGACACTTTGGATCTCACGGGGAACAAGCTTGTTAAATTGCCTGTGGACGTCTTCAGTCACTGCTCGCTTCGTAACCTGGTGGTGAAAAATAATCAGCTAGAGGAAGCAGACCCGGCATGGTTTTCTAACAACAGCATCCTCCTCCATCTGGATTTGTCCGGGAACCGCCTAGCCAGAGTCTCGGCTGCTTTGCTTCACAAGCTGCCCCTTCTGGAGACCCTAGACTTGGAAGGTAACAATCTTCAAGAGCTAGAAGCAAACTTGTTCAGGAGCCTGCATCACCTGGAGACCCTAAATCTGGCTGGGAACAAATTGAAAACCCTAAAGCCTCAGTTATTTGCTCACAATCTAAACTTAAAATACCTGTACCTGCAGGAGAATCAGCTTCAGGATCTGCCAGGGAATCTCCTTCACAGACTCCAAAATCTGGAGCTTCTGATGCTAAATCAGAATCAGCTTCGCCACCTCCCCACAGGTCTGCTGGATGGGGTAAATACCTTTGTGCAGATAGTCTTAACAAGGAACCCCTGGGAGTGTGATAGGAAAATGGAGTACTTGTGGAAGTGGCTTTCCAACCATCGCCAAAATGTTCTGTTTGAGGCAGAGGTGACTTGTAATCAGCCAAAGACACTGAAAAACCAACAAGTTTTATCTTTAACTGACAGTCAGATTGGTGTCATATCACAATAAACAGTTCGAAGAGAAAATGCAGAAAGGTAAACGATTTTAAATGTATTGCCGCTGATTGCATGTCAAACATGTACAGATAAATATTGCCGTGATTTGCTGATATATTTTCCTAATTTTAAAACTTTTAACATTCTTTAAAGCCCTCAAGGTGGCTGCCATGAGTCAATCAAGTACCATTTTCTTATGTTAGCACCAAAAAATTTAGTTTTTTTTTTCTTTGGATTCTATCTAGTAAAAAAAAATGCAGTCACTGTAAAGAATCAGAAATAGACTGCTTGCCAATCCAATGCTTTTGCAATTAAAACTTAAGAACTGTGATGTGCATTTGTACTTGTCTCCTGTGATTCTCTGTTGTATTTTTTTTATTTGTCCCTATTAAAGTTGCACATCCAAAGATTGATGTTTTTGCAAAATAGGTCCAGCACCATCTCTCTAGTAGATACAATATCTATGAACACAAATTTTCAAGTCTTGATGCAAATACTTGTTTAAATATTTTACTTTTTTTTTTTTTTTATTCTTTTCTGCGAGCTGAACGATTTCATTGTTGCTCTTACTGTTCATGTTTAGGGTTGTTGTTTTGCTGGAGGGGGAACCTCTACACACTCAGTTGTTTTTGTTGCCTCTAACAGGTTTTCTTCCTAGATTCCTCGTGTTTTAGCTCCATTCATTTTCCCATCTGTTCAGATCAGCATTATTATTAGAAAATAAAGTCCACAGTATGATGCTGCTGGGCTAAATTGTGTTCAGAGTGATGCGCAACTTCTTCCCTGATCAATCATCTGTGTTTATTGTTAGACATACTAATTTAATCAATTTCTTTAACAAAACAATAAAATAAAAATTGAGGGATACATAGAACCACTGTGAAATATTTAGAGTGTATCATGCATAGGTTGAAGAAATTAACTTTTTTCAATTTAAATGGTAAACATTTTCAATCATTTACAAAGGGAACCGGTATTAAAACTTTTTAAATTTATTGTACATGCTCTAAAAGTCTATTAATCCTCAGTAAGTGCGTTTTTTAAAACTTGTTGAATAACAATATGATTGCAATGTTTAAACCCAACAACTAAAAATAGAGAACAGAAAGAGCTGCAATCAAACCCAGCATTTATGTCGGTGAAGAATAAGATGGAAACAAATCTTTTTCCTTGAAGGATTTTCGCAACAACAGATCCGTCTCAGTCGGCTGCATCACAGATTGCCGCATTGTTTCCGTGATGCCCTTTTGTTTTTAATGATGTTCAGCGCGTGGGTGTACGTGTGTGGGCAATCAAAATGGCTGCGTTTTGGAGCTGACCTCATCTTACCTCTTCTGTATGTGTTTAAATATGTACTTCTTTCTTTTTTCTTAGGCTATTTTCTCCCTCTTGCTGTATTTGTGTATAACATCGGTGTGCCCACACACTCTGGTCCTGGAGCCTCAATCACACCAAGGTGTGCCGGACTCTAATTTCTTACTCTAAATAGCATGAATCATTGCAGTGCTTGGATGCTGGTACTTATGAAAATTAAACCCTGTTTGTCTATGATCCCCAAAAAAGAAAAAAACCTGAGACCTTTGATGTATGTCTTTCTTTACATTTTTTTTTATTGCATCGTAAAGGTTAAAACTAGTGGAAATGTGCCTCGTGGTTAAAATTGTAATTCGTTTTTATGAGAACCCACCTCAGGAGGGAGGTGAGTTTTCTCATCTTTCCTTAAAACTCCTGCTTTCCATCCCAAGAATCCCAAGATGATTAGTAAGAATGTGTGGTGTTTTAAGGCTGGCCTACAGCCTTTTGGTGTTTCCTAGTGATGACTGAAAAAGCGAAAAGGTCATGGGTACGTTTTTTTGTTGTTGTTGTTTTTTTCCGCAATTTGTTCATTTAAAGTCATGATGATCTCTGACAGCTGCTCATTAGGATGTAGAGAATTTATTACACGGTATTAGGAGTAACCATCTTTTTTTTCCTTTATTGATCTTAGTAAGTATATTAAATTTCTCCCCTGCAGGATGGAAACCCATCAGTAAAATAAAATTCCTTTCTTAATGCCACACATTTCGTTTTACTTATATGTGTTAAATATAAACCGGATTTCCTTTACACAAAAAAGTTTACAGATCCAGACATTAAGCAGTTGCTTTGTTTTATGATGTAGTACACAAAAAATATAACAATTTGAACTTATTGGGGCGCAGTGTTCATGATTTTTTACAAAAGATTTTAGTTTTTAAATATTTCCCTGGACTTTGTATGTGCCCAGAGGTTGTGCATATTTATTGAGTATTCCTAGAAACATTAATTATTGAGTTTTTGTATCAGTTTGGTTAATGAGATTGCACAGCAAGCAAAGAAAAGATAAAAACAGTCGTTTTTGTCACCCAATTTGATTGATCCATACCATTTAAGTTGAACATCAGAGTTTGTCCTTCAACTTTCCACAACTGGGCTTAAGTGTCTTTTTTTCTGCCTTGGTGGGATTTTTGTTAAGACCAATATAAAAACTACATAGTAACCTACTTGTCTTTCTTCTGGGTGATGTGGGTGGCTCTTCATCTCAAGCTCAGAGCCTCTAGCAGAAGCCTATAGTTGAACCTCAGATTCAATAGGAACAGTTTTGTTTTCCATCTGATCATTAAACACTGAGGTGATGTGTTAAATGGTCAGGTTAGTGCTGGAGGGATTATATTTCTCAGCTTGCCTCTGCGCTCTCAAATTTGGGCACACTAACATTATGTACTTCATCTGATTTTAATTTAAGAGTAAATCTCTAACATTTAAAAAGCACAAGAGGAAAAATAATGTTTTTTTTATCTCCTGAAGTGGATGTTTTTCCCTTTATCGTTGACATTTCTGTAGTCATTCTAACCTTTTAACGTTCAGGCAAGGCTACAATAAGAAAAGAGGCTCTTAGACTCATTAAAAGCTATTCTCACAGTAGGTGAGACAAGCCATGCTGGTTCTGCTTTTAGAAATTTGAGGCCATTATCATGAAACACTTAATGCCACATAAAATGTTCCAGCAAAGCCTTTTATTAATCTTCAAAAGCTTTTCACCCACGCCTGTGAATGCACACAGGTTTTTCCCCTTCAGACCTGCACATATTGGTGATTGAACATTTGATCTATATGTAGTTGGAGCTGAGTGTGGGGCAGGGATGATGGCATGCTTTTAAATGCATCTTCATGCATCGTAATTTCTGAAAAAAGTTCTAAATCTCATTCCACCGCTCTTAATCTCCATTCTACATAGCGACACACTCCAGGTAAGACATGTGGTATTGCCTTTGTGCATTATCTCATTATTGGCAAGGAAGACAGAGGTCGCCTACCCTGCCATTTAACTTGGTCTTGTTAATAGCCTCTCCAGCTCTCTCAGGAAATAGGATATTTGTGTGTTTTTTTTTTTTGTTTTTTTTTTGTTATGTAATTTGAGTTTTATTCTGGCTCTGTTTCCTTTGATATTTTTCTGCCTCGTGACCATAAATAAATATGACTTGTTAATGTCAAAAATTATTTATGACTTGGGAAACCAAACACTGACGTAGATAGATGAAATAATGTGCTACCAATCCAGAAAGGTTCAATTGTACAATTATAAATCTAAAGACGAAAGAAGGATACTTTAAATCAGAAACCTTGCTTCTGTTCCAATTACATGTTGAGTACATACAGTAAATTCACCCAATAGTGGGTAGTAAGTGCTTAAAATAAGGCTACTTTAAAATTAGCATAGTTTCTGATTAAGTAAGTAATCACTAAACAAACTAATTTCTCTTTTTTTATTTAGTATCTCAAAATGTTATATTTTGTTTGTATCATTACATAATTTTAACAAATCAAATTTTAAACTCTACTACCCAAGTATAATGTACTGCATTTTTAGCCACGTACTTTTTTACTAAGTTTATTGATTGGTTAACTAGATGACTACTTACTTGTGTAAAAATATATTGCTGTTCTTACGCAATGATCATTTTTGGCTACTCCACCTTTCTCTAGGTTTAACGTGAAAAACGATTCATCTCTTTGACTGGGCAGTTCATTATCCCATTAAAAATGCCAGACTTTTCTCTCCTCCACAAGGTTCTGCCTTTGTAAGGAAAATCTAATAGCCTTCTGTGTTCAGTAAAATAAGCACAGCTGAAATCCATCCAAGACGTGCTGTCTCACTTCTTGTGTGTAAGTAGTTCGTTTCCAAAGGACGGCAGATTTACTTCCCCATTATCATCCATCTGTAATCATATGCAGTGACCCACACAAGAGACTAATGGTCCAAAGAATTTTATTACCTCCAGGCAAGAAATGAACAAGACAACATTTTATCAGTTTGACTTTCGTCTCCTAACAGTGACTACTTAAATCCTTTTGCCATAAATGTTCACGTCTGTTGATAGTTTTTTTTACATCACATGAGACTTTCTTCGGTGCCTGTTACACTGTTAATGGTTCTTATTGAGTAGAGGCACGCTAAGGTGCTGGTCGACAATAAAATGAGTTCATGTCATGTCCTAAATATGTCAGGGCCACCAAAATATTTTATATCATGGATCATTAATAGTCTTTTAGAAGAGGTCAGGCTTAAAGCAAATTAGTAAGAAAAAAGACTGTTGTTGGCTTTGATAAACGGATTGTGATAGCTTAAGGTTAGGAATGTCTAAGTATGCTAAAGAAGTCTTTACTGTTGTTTTGAACAGGAAGTTCAACACAGATATTTTTTAAATAAGTTTCGATCAATCCATCCATCCCTCTGTCCAAAACATATAAGCTAATTTAGGATATCCCAAGATTTGCAGAGGAGAATACTTTTCTAGTGCAAGGTCTTAAAACCTATGCAACGATGTCCAGTGTCTTGCTTGCGCTTCAAAACAGCTTAGTCAAATAATCAGAGTATTAGCTTGGTTTCAAAGCAATATATCAACTTTTAGAAGAAGTAGCGAGATAGCCCCAAGTCTACCATAACCTTTAGGAATCATTTTGTCTGTAATTTAATTTCAAGATTCATTTGTTGTCAGTGCTGAATGTGTGTGTGTGTGTGTGTGTGTGTGTGTGTGTGTGTGTGTGTGTGTGTGTGTGTGTGTGTGTGTGTGTGTGTGTGTGTGTGTGTGTGTGTGTGTG
>JAVLVB010000407.1:5748268-5758546 GCA_032876305.1 Orestias chungarensis | reverse complement strand
ACAATAAATAATGATCCATGTTTGCAGGATTATCATAACAATCAAACTCGCAGCAAAACTGAAAGACTGTGAAGTAGGAAAATGTAAATGTGATGATACCTCCGGGAAGTTTCACAAAAATTAGCATTACCTATAGAGTGTACCTATATTTTATTTCATGAAATTATTTTTCTCAGTAAGTGAGCTATCTCCATAACTCCCACTTTTTGATACACCTATTCTTCTCTCTCATACGAGACTTAAAAATGTGATGAGTTCATAAGAGAATGAGTCTCCCTGGAGCTGAAAGTGCTTTATTCCTTAATAAATAAATATAACACATTTGGATCTTGAAATATATTTATCCATGTTAGCTCAAATGGACATGAGCCCGAGGCTGTAGATATTCATACTGCCGACCAACAAACTTTTATGCATAAAAGATTCATGTGTAAACTCTTTTGTAAGAGAGATGAGTCTCAGATCACGTATAACTGTTGCTATAGCTAATTTGCATAAAATATCAGCCAGAAATAATTGCAAACATCTGAATCACTGCAATGATCCTCTTTATTATGGTATCTGAAGAATAGGCGGGAAGGTCATAAGTGTGAAGATAAGTTCCGTCACTTTGGTCTCGAAAGACCGATTTCTATAATTGGATGTCCATACAGGTTTTTTTAGTTAGAGTGGCAGAGGGCCAGTACTGCATGGATGCTTTATTAAAATGCTTCCTTTGTAGCTGTTTTTTGAAGTGTGTTTTTTTCAGTCGAGGGTATGCACCACAATGAAAAAACAGACGACCGTTTTAGCTCCTTCCAATTAAAAACTCCGCTAAGCTGGACAGCCATGGCTTTTATGTCACTGTTTATAAGTCTCTTATTAAATCCATTTCCTACAAAAACTCGCAAAGGGTAAATTGATTTTTACGTAAACTCACGCTTTGAAGTGTCCCGTTCTCGCAAGTCCTGATCAAAAGAGCTCTGCACAACACAGAGGCTTAGAACACAAAACACAAGACCGACAAGTCAAACACTGTGAGACGCCTTGAAATTTGGAGAATCAACGTGAATAAATATTTAAACATATTGAATTTTAAATCAAACGATGCATATACGTACTTGCAGGAGAGGAGGTTGGTTTATTTCTAGAGGACTCTGCAGTGTTAGCCTAGTAGTGAATGCAATGCAAAGAAGATATCGTACATCAATATCAAGCCAAGAGTGAGCTGAATTAAAATAGTGTTTACTTATTTTTTTGGGACCATTTGACTGAGGAAAAGATTTAGCTTTGGGAATGTTTTCTGTATCACACTCCCAACAATGATAGTACAGTGTGTCTCCTGGGTTTCTAAAACTTGTGATAAATCGAATGTGATAAATTGAAATTGCTAAATATAAGGCTATATGTTTAATATGGTTTAAAAAGGTATCAGTTTTTGGAAATATAGGTTATATTTTTTCAGACTATGGGGTCAATCATAGTATGCAGCATCTATGGTCAAACAACTGGGTAGTTAACTGGCTAGCTAACTGGCTAGCTAATGATTTTACTTGCTTTGGCATATCTTTATTATATAGACAACGATCATTGAGGTCACGGGTAGATGCAAGTTTTTTGAGCGTTTACCTTTACGGAATAACTCAAGCATTAGGCAGGAAATAGCTAGAGGGCTTATTGTGTGGTACATGAAAAAAAAGGTTTTAACATCAACTAGCTACTGAAAAGCTGACGCACTTTGTTTGCAAGCCATTAATTAAAGAAATAGAATCTGTTGCATTAGCCATTAAGTTAAATTAGATTTTTTTTTTTCAGATATTCCAATGAGTTGTGGTTTATTTGGTGATTTATTTGCACAATGAGCCAGGATGTATGACATAAAAAAAGCTGCCACAACTACTGAGAAGGCCATTTTGATATGAATGAATGTAAAACTATGACTTTATTTGGTCACAACTAAGCTTCTTAAGCTGATTTGCTCTGACGTTTCATTTGAAGTCTTGTGTACCCTACCAAGGGGTAAAAATAGATGCAGCCCCTAGTTTTGATAGACACCCAAATGGGACAAATGGCGAGATCCTAATTTATTCATCTCAGATGTCTGTCTAGAGTTGAACCTTAGATATATATATTTTTTACTTAAAAAACATTAATCCATGCCTAAAAGGTTAGAAAGGTCGCTCATTACGATCAAAACTCAATGTTGTAAGGGTTAAAAAAATCTTAGCAGGAGTTAAAAAGAGTAGATATTACATTTACCTCAAGAATGTCTCTATATATTGTGGAGTAGTAAGGCCTTAAACATACGTAGATATAAGTCTAGATGTCTCTTTGGGTTTTTTGTCTGCTTATTGTTATTACAGATAGATTCCAGACAGCTTAGTTCATTTCAGAGTCTGAATTGTTGCGTGCATTTGTTTTCAGCCTCTCTATTCTTATACTGAAAAATTAGCTGAGTGAAACTAAATCACTAGTGAAAATATTAAAGCAAAGTTATGTGACAGATTTTAAGAGATTTGTTGAAAATGTTACACTAATAGAAAGAAATGTTTAGAACAAAAAATGAAATGTTTCTGAAAAGGTTAGTTTTCAGAACCATTTCAACATAATAAAGAGCAATGAGCAGTAAAAATTCTTCAATTAGCCTGGCTTTTTTATGCAAAAGAAAAAGGCTACCATGTTGTACCTAATGAACTGTAGCATACAAAACCTTAATAGTGCTACAGGAGAAGATAACAGATTAAACAAATTAGTTCATAATGGGTATATTGCCGTGCTTCGACATGCATCAGGAGAAATCAGGAGACATCAGGAGAAATGTTCTGCTGTGAATTCGCTCAGCTTTCATTTGTTATTACCGTACCAGAGCGGGTGTCGTTAAGCGTGTGGATGTTTTTGCAGTGATAAGACCGCACCACCTCTTTGAGCCTCACTGTGATGGCCCAGAGACACTCTGGGCCATCACACAGAACACACTGTTTTTCACATAAGAATCACCACACAAACAGGTAACACCCAGAACAAACGAGACCATACTTTGCCAGCCAATCCTCAGGATGCCAAGACTACATTCAGACCAACTGCAACTCCTGACACTCACTTTTCATGTTTACTTTGTGTATTAGATGTTCTTTGCAGCTTTGATTAATGTAAATTACTTTGTATAAAAATATGATCAATTACCATTAAGATCTTATCAGTGCACTCCTTAGTATTTTTATAGTGTTCTTGAAAGCATCTACATTCTGAATTTAAATGTTCTCATGCCCACAATCAGATCCCTGTGGGAACTGTGTTATTGCCTATATATAAAAAAGTGTCAGAGCAACACTCTATGCAAATGATTCTTCTCGTCTTATATTGAAAGTTGTATCCATCATCCAGTTTTACTGGCTCCATTATTAGTCCAGGTAGTTTTTGCGCTTTCTTAAAAAAAAAAGAAAGTCAGCTGCTACCTAAGATTCATCTGTGAGCTTTGCAAAACTGTGCAAAGCCTTTTGACTTGACATACTTTCACATTTCACACAATTGTAAAAATGTAGAGGAGATTACACAAAAATGTGACAATAACTCACAACGCTTTTTAAATAAGGTTTGGGGTAAGTTCAGTGGCAAGACAAGGCTGTTATCATGTCCATAGCAAACATTTCTTCTTTGCCTTTGTAGTAAAAATGGAAAACAATTTATTATTTTCCTTTAACTTCACAATTATGCACTACTTTGTGTTGATCAATCACATAGAATCCCAGTAAAATACAGTGAAGTTTGTCTTTTTGGCTTGGACAAATCAAAGTTAAAAAGGTATGCATAATTTTTTAAGCAAAACTAATATATTACAGATCCACACTTGTTCCATTGTCAAACGTTTCGGGTCAACATCTGCATTATAAGTAGCAAAGGACCCGAACTAACTGCACCTAAATAATACACGTTTCCATCAGCAAATGCATTACACTGAATACATTTCATAAATGTTTCATCATCTGCACATTTAAAACCCCACAAGCGTTGCAGATATGCAGAAGATTTTCCAGGAGAACATAATGAAAGGTAGACGCTCCAAAAGTGATCTAGTTAAAAGCGAGAGAGAAATGTGAATCCACTCGGAGGGATGTGTTTTTCTGGGTTCGGCATATCTTCTCCTACCACTTCATGGAAGGTCATATTTAATCTCTGTAATTATTTTCTGGCAATTTTAAAGCTCTCCGTCTACTGGATTGCTGCAGGGTACACCTACGCGGTGTTTAAAACACTTCCTGTTACAGCAACATCTCTTGAATGTTTTTTTTTTTTTCCAATGTGTTAAGAATCTGACATCAAGGAGACTACCTTTTTCTTCTCTGGTGGCTGTAACTATATTTTGAATGGAGAAATGTTTAAGAGGCCCAAGCTGCTAAGCCATAGTATTATGCACATGAAATAGACTGACAGGTGCCTCCTGTCAATATGGTCTCTGTTGAAATTTGTTAAAATAAACTGGTATAATGAATTTTCCTCATCTAAATATTTTTTTTTTCCAGTAACGAGCCATCAACTGCCTGGAGGTGTCTCCAGAACATCACCAGCTACAAAAGGCCATCTACTCAGACAATGGGAGATCGTCATCTGGCCGACCGCCTTAACAGATTCTACTGCACCTGATGGAATCTCTCCCTCCTGCCTGAGGACTTGTGCAGACCAGCTTGCACCTGTCTTTACTAAGATCTTCAACAGATCACTGGAGCTGTGTGTTCCGTCCTGTTTTAAAAGCTCCATAATAATACCCATTCCTAAAAAGACAACTACCACAGGACTAAATGACTACAGACCTGTTGCCCTGACCTCTGTGGTCATGAAGTCCTTTGAAAGACTGGTTCTCAACCACATTAAGGAAATCACGGACCCCCTGCTAGACCCCCTGCAATTTGTCTATCGGGCCAACCGTTCGGTGGACGATGCAGTGAACATGGGTCTCCACTTCATCCTCCAACACCTTGAACATCCAGGAACTTATGCAAGAATTCTGTTCCTGGATTTCAGCTCAGCCTTCAACACAATTATTCCAGGACAATTACACAGCAAACTGACTGAACTCAGCGTACCAGCCTCCACCTGCCAGTGGATAACTGACTTTCTTACTGGCAGAAAACAGCAGGTGAGGCTGGGAAAGTGTACTTCAGTGACCCGAACCATCTGCACGGGCGCCCCACAGGGTTGTGTACTCTCCCCACTGCTCTTCTCGCTGTAAACATATGACTGTACCTCCATGGACTCCTCTGTTAAAATCCTGAGGTTTGCAGATGACACAACAGTCATTGGTCTCATCAAGGACAGTGATCAGTCTGCTTACAGACGGGTGGTTGAACAGGTTGTCCTCTGGAGCAGTCAGAACAATCTGGAGCTGAACACAGCAAAAACAGTGGAGATGACCGTGGACTTCAGGATGAGCCCCCCAACCCTGCCAGCACTCACCATCCTAGACAGGACTGTGATGGCTGTGGAGTCCTACAAGTTCCTGGGCACAACGATCTCCAAGGACCTCAAGTGGGACAGCAACATCAACTCCATTATCAAGAGGGCTCAACAGAGGATGTACTTTCTGTACCAGCTGAGGAAGTTCAACCTAGCCCAAGAGCTGATGGTGCAGTTCTACACAGCCATCATAGAGTCCATCATCACCACATCCATCACTGTGTGGGGCAGTGCTATCACAAAACACGACACCAAGAGACTGCAGCGCATTATCAAGTCTGCAGAGAGGACCATCGGTGTAAAGCTGCCCGCACTGCTGGACCTGCATGCCTCCAGAACCAGGAAGCGTGCAAAGAAAATCATCACCGACCCGTTTCACCCTGGCCGTAACCTGTTTTGGTGCCTTCCATCAGGCCGACGCTTCAGCCACATGAAGACCCGTACGACCAGGCTACAGAGAAGCTTTTTTCCAACTTCCATTATTCTCATGAACAATTGAACAATTCATTTAAATATCTTTATGACTTCTATAGTTTTTATACTGCACAAAACTGCACTTTAAAAAAAAAAATATAAATTATCCATGCTAAATGTTACAAATGTTTCTTTACTGTATTTTTCGTGCCTTTACTGTATTTTTCGTGCACTGCAAGCATCTATGTAACCAAAAACAAATTCCTTGTATGTTTGAGCATACTTGGCCAATAAAGCCTGATTCTGATTCTATTTAAAAAAAAAAAAGCACCCCACTAGAACATGTTTTGTACGGGTTTGTCTGTGTCTGTTCATTTGCACACAGTGAGTTTCCCTATTTTTAGAAGGGGAACAGGTGCCAAAGATCTCCTTGTAAAAGAGGTTGAGAGAGAAGGGAAAAGGGAGACAAGTCTGTGCCTCCATGCTGTCATCGAAACTGTTGGGCGACATCCAATAGCTGCTACGCTAACTCTCAAATATCAGCCCAGAGGTTAGGCTGGACATAACTTGACATTTCAGGAATCTCACGGATTTCTTGGAAAGCCAACTTATACCAGCTTTCTGGGTGAAAACCCGTTTGTTCGGAGCATACAATTAATACACTAATACATGCTTAACAGGGGGGCACGTCACTGGATTGTTCTCACAGTGCCACAGCACCAAACAAGCATGACACGCATGCAATGCTGATGACCGCTCTGCATGCAGCTGTTGACTGAGATATGAGACAGGCTGAGGTAAACACTGTCGCAGTAAAAACTAACTCTCAAAGCTGGGGGGCAGAAGCACACTGCAGACAGTGTATAAAATCAGGCTAATCCTGCATACATTTGCAGGAAAGATTTTCTTTTGCTAGAATTTTTATTAAAAAAAAATATAATAGCAATCAAATTAGAGCAACACCGAGTAACTTTTCAACCTCCATAAAATATTCTCATAACTTTTTGTGATTTACGTCGACTTAAAGCTCGTTGAATGGCACCTCTGTCATGGCACGAGGGGGTCCGTATCGCTTCAACCGGCACAAAGAAACTTTGAGGAAGGTGGCAACAAAACATCTACAAATGTGGTGATTGCTTTGCGGTATACGTCACTTCCCCCATTTCTTATTTTCAAAATTATCATATGACATTGTTTTGCCACGATTAGATTCATTATCTCAGCGCGATTCATCCCTCACACAACCACTGAAAACAGAAATGTACTTCAATCCAACTGAAAGCCACCAGGAGTCTGAGTTTTGTGTTCTGGTTTTTATATTTTTGATTTACTTTGTTTTTATTTGTGTTTCCTGTTTTGTTGCTTAATTAGTCAGTGTCATTTCCCTAGCCATGATGTCCTGCACAGCTGCAGTCTGTTATTATCCCCCTCAGCCTATTTCATTTTATTTTCCACTATTCACCTTCCCTGCATTTTACCTTAATATTTTAGTGAGTCATTTCCAGATTTCCATTGTTTGATCATTCTTTAGCTTACTGTCACATTTACCACTTCCTGTTTCTTACGGTGCAACATCCTCCCCCACACCCCAGTCTCCCTACTCAGTTTTGATCAATGTTGAAAATGATTTTCTGTTCAACTGTCGCAAAGAAGAAACATGTGAAGTTTCTTGAACGTAAACTAAAACCTTTAGGCGTTGCGCACTCTAAGTTTCTAAAAATTCCTACAGAAAACTTCTGTTCCTGTGATGCTGGACTTTATATGATGCCAAAGTTTATTACTTGTTGTTTCAGCGGATTGTTGTCCAGCAGATCTGGCAGGAAATCTGGACAGATAATTAGTGTCAGCGTGCTTATTCTTGGAGTCAGACGCTAAAAACAGGGACAGTGGGAGAAGGTAAAGGAGACAGCAGTTGAAGCTCGGGCTTTCGCAGCAGCTGTCTCCCTGCATGACTTTCCCAGAAACTACCTTACACTGCTTGATATTTGTCACAGTCTCGAACGCTCAATATGGTGCGGGTGCCTTTCCAACTCTGATGAAACACAGAGCATTGGTTCAAGCTCACAACAAGAGATCCTCTTTCTCTGTGATGTATTTTTGCTAAGACAGCTGACAATCCAAGCTTAATGCATCCTGTTGTCGGATGAGAGTAAAACTGAGTTTTCTGGAATTAGTCACTTACAATGTTTTATGTTAAACAAGTAATTTACATTAATGGAAAGCTTCTGTCTTTCGAACAATTGGATCATTTACTATTTGGCACATTTGAAATGTACGCTTAAACCTTGAGAAGTTCAACAGGGAAAAAAGAAGGCTCCACAAAGGATGCAGATGTTTATAGAACATTTCATTAAAAACAATTATCCCTGCTGGACAAATGTGTTCATATTAATTGTTAGATTATTTTAATGTGAAGATATAAAATAAAATGTGTAATTTTGAGGCCTTTTACAGAGAGAATTTTAAGGAATGAGTCCTGCTGGGGTACAGTTTAAAAGCATTGTTTTCAAAGCAACTGTTTTTTAAGAGAAACATAGTTGTTGTTGGTTAGGTTTATTTATCTACTTTTTGGTGATGGGATAATGAGCATTCTGTTGTTGCGTGTCTCAAACACCCACAGAATGCAACAAATGAGCAACACGTGCGTGTTAAAAACTTGTGAATAGCTGGCAGGTCGCGGCAGGTCATTGTGGAGCATAATCACACGTGACTGCGAGTGTAAAGACGAACCAGGACTAGATTTGCGTGAGTACAATCGTTTGTCTGCGGACGTGAGTGGGTGGTGGACAAGCAGAGAAATGCGGTTTGGACACACAGGCGTTTGCAATCTAAATTTGAACCCGACGGTGCATGTGCGTATTCACATGTGCCTCCGCTGTGAGGGGGGCTTTGTGCTGTTACTCGAGGCTTTTCACATTCCTGCCTTCACCTGTCAGTGCCAACAAAGGCCCTGTTCTCTGGCTTTGACATGTGTGAGTCTGCTGCTGGCCAGAGGAGATAGCTGAATAAAGGATGAGAGTGGGTGGGCGGACAGTCTGAACAGTCCCCTTCCCTTCTTACCACCTTCATCTTCTCGCTTTCAGGCTGCAGAATGACAGAGACTTAGAGCTCAGTTGAGAACACCACTGAAGAGGTGGTGGAGGAGTCGTTCTCTTGTAAACTGATATGTTGTAAAAGTGACAAATTCCCAAACCATGTCAATGAGAGAGCATTAGTGTTCTTTATTTTATGTAGCAAATAAAGATAGATTTATCTTAAACACTTATACTGTTTGGTATTTTTGTGTACTTTTTTAATATTGTGATGAATATTGGATTCTACCTTCTTAACAGAGTGAGTTACCTCAGATAAGTTGATGTTGTTTCTCTGTTCCTACTACATACACCATGCCCATGTCAATGTTCTTCTGGGCAACTAACTAACTAACCTGCCAGTGTGCACATCGGTGTAATGTGTACATGTTTGTGACTGCAGATGGATAAAAATGGCTCCAGTGTAAGAAGCTGTGGGGGCTCAGTAAGATGAGAAAAGCACTGTTAGTTCAGTCCATATATATAAAACAGGCAATCAACTTGAATCTATTGATTTTGATAATTTTGTTTTTTCTGTGTGCCTGTTTTTATTTTTAGATTTATTTTCTTCTGGCCATTTGCAAAAGAAAACAACTAATTACTGTAGGTTGAAGCAGCAAGTTGCTATTGTCAGTTTGAAACCTGTCTTTTTTTTTACATTAAGTAAAAAAATAAACAGCAAATCATCGATATTAGAAATGTACGCAGCACTTTTATTAGATGTTTTTCTTTAACAGGATTGTAAGTGTCTGCAGATATTAACATGTTGTCACTTCATTATGAAATTAGTTCCATGTATTAAACCCCAAACTGAAAAATCTGTTTTTATTTACACTTAGTTATATTTGCATTTATGTACTTATACTTACTTATACTTTTTATGTCTCTTTCATTAAGTCTGATGCACATTTAATTGGTTTATGACCAGCGTTGAATTTTAATTCATAAAAGTTGTTTTTCATATGTTGTTTTTCATATGTTTAAAAATGCAGAACAGACCAAGATTTAAAAAAATTTAAATGGGCATATAGGAGTATCAGAAGATTGTAAGGCAGACTGGTGAGCTGAGTGACTGAGTGGACTTTTTTTTCTTCTTTTTTTTTAATGAAGGCTCTTTTCTAGTTTGTAATTTTCTTACTTACTTTCTGACACGTTATTAAAATGTTATTGAAAGGAAAAAACTGTTGAACAGCACCTGTTTCTATATACTGAAAATTCTGTATCTTATTTTATAGGACCATCCCTTTGCATTAACAAAGTCCTCATTATTTTTATTTATATATATATATATATATATATATATATATATATATATATATATATATATATATATATATATATATATATATATATATATATATAT
>JAVLVB010000407.1:5733360-5748168 GCA_032876305.1 Orestias chungarensis | reverse complement strand
AGTTTGAGGCATTTCAAAAGGGAACGGTTCCCTTTTGAAATGTTACCTGTCAGGACCATTTAGAAGCCTGGGGCAAAGCAAAAAATCTAGCAATCTAGTTTAATAACAATAAGATACATATTACTAATTGTGTCCTGTTTTTTTTTTTTCTTCTGATTTTGGTAAAGTTTATGCATGTGCTTCTTTGGGATTTGTTCACATTCCAACTGTTGCTTCCTTCATCCACAAATCTCAGTTGCACACAGGGAGAAAGGCGGCAGCTGCTGCCGAGCAGGAACAAGCCCTGCAGAGAGGGGAATATTTTTAAGGTTCTGATATCTAATTGACAAAAAAAGTCAGGCAAATGACGCAGCTGCTGCAAAAACTCAATTTTTATCGGAATTTCAACCCCACACTGACAACGAAACAAAAATCCCACTGATGCAGATCAGAGACAAACAGAAATGAAAAGTCCTCGAGGAACGTTCCAAATCCATGCCTCAGGCGACTTTGGTGAAATGTATTGAATTATACCACAAAGTTACAACACACAGTCGTTTTTTTGTTGTTTCATTTCTAAACTTACCATGAATATATTTGACCTACCAACCAATGACATACTAACAGGAAGAAGAAAAAAACTATTCAAACAAGATCACTTTGAAAACATTGATTTACTATGAAAAGGAAACATTTCTTACTCCCTATACTTTGGCCCCGTGTCTATATCTTAGTTGCCTGGTAAGGGAAAACTGGCTGTTCAATCAGAACCTGTCCCAAAAAAGAAAGAAAAAATGTATCTGTGTAGTCAAATTACATGGTGCTTTAATGTAACCTGCGTACAATTCCTTACTGCGACCCGGTAGTCAGGTCATTTTCCAACTTTGTGGCCCGTGTACATAAATGTTTGGATGCCTTCATGAGAGACACTAAGTGTTCAAGCATAAGTCATATGCAAACATGGGTTCACTGTGAAAAAGGCAACGTCTATGAATGATCACGTTTACTCTGTGGATGGAAAGATTTGCTGCACGTTTATGAGACGAGATATTCCGAGGTCTCTGCTGTGCTCTCAAAGCTGGTCTCCCTGCTCTGCACACTCGGCCCTCCTCGGCTGTCCTTCAGCAGAGGCGAGTATGTGTCGCTGTGACAGGAACTGGCGGTGGAGTCCCAAACCCGGGCGCCACAGACATGTTCGTGGTGCTCTGGTGCAGCCTTCGGTTCGCCTTCACTGGAACGCAGCGCCATCAGCTCAATCTCGTGCTTGGCTGCAGTCTCCAGCACCTGTTGCTTGTTGTAGAACAGCACAAAGTTGTTGATGATGGGGTGTATAGGCAGGGCAATGGCAATGACACCGCACAGAAAGCTGATGGCCGCATTACATCGACCTAAGGTGGTCTTGGGGTACACGTCCCCGTACCCCACGGTGGTCATGGTGATCACAGCCCACCAGAAGGACTGTGGGATGCTGGTGAACAGCGTCTCCGGGTGGTTCTGCTCCACGGTGTAGCCCAGGGCCGAGAAGAGGAACACCCCAACCCCCATGTACATAAGGAGCAGTCCGAGCTCCTTCAGGCTGCTCTTCAGCGCCGACGTGAGCGTCTGGAGTCCGGAGGAATGGCGAGCCAGCTTAAAGATGCGCGCAATGCGCATGATGCGCAACGCCTGCACCGCCTGCTGCACGTTGGCCAGCTCCATCACCCCTGCGCCGAAGGAGGTCAAGATCAGCACCACGAAGAAGGGCATGATTGCCATGAAGTCAATGGTATTCATGAAGGACATGACGAACTTGAGCTTGTTGGGAGAGGAGATCAGACGCAGGATGTACTCGATGGTGAACCAACCGATGCACACCGTCTCGATGAGCTCCAGGGTGGGGTGCTCCGTGAGGTTGCCCTCTGAGTCCTCCACCTGTAGCTCGGGGATTGTCCCCATGCACATCACCACGGAGGAGACCAGGATGAAGACGAAGGATAGGATGGCAACGACGTGCGCAGGCACCGTGGAGTCCGGTTTCTCCATCAGCCGCCAGAGGGACGCCTGGAAGCGCTGGCAGCCTCCTGCAGACGGGTCTCCCTCTCTGTCCACCAGGATGGTTCTCACTTTCTCTGCGATCTCTTCGAGTTCATCCTGGACCTCTTTCAGGTGGCTTTTGCAGCACTCGTCTAGAAAGTTGGCACCGATCTTCCAGAAGTCCATCTCCTTAATGAAGCAAATTGGGCAGATTCCCCTTTTCATGTGGATTTCTCCATAGTAATACAGCTCAACGATGCACTTGAATGCCTCGGGGTCCCTGTCAAAGTAAAACTCTCCAGTGTATGGGTCGTAATCGTCGCACAGCGTGGAGATCTCTTCGGGAGACCTGAGGGAACAGTCCACCAGCTCTGCCAGTCGAGTCTCTGGGTAGCGATTCAACACGTCGCCGTACAACACCTGCTTCACTCCGCCGATGTTTAGCACGACCTCCGCCTCCTCGCTCGCTTCAGAGCCGCTGGAGTCCGCGTGCCGAGCTCTCTGGAGTCCCCACATCATCCACAAACTGAAGAGTTCCACAGAAATGTCACACCAGCGCAGCGGCGCGCCGTCTAAAGCCTCCGATGAACCCTCTAAATTATTGGTATTGTTTTGTTATAAATAAGGGAATGTGTTTTTCTTGGATCTGCCTGCAGCAGGAACTGCACCCAGCTCCATGCAGATTCGTTTGGCAGTGATCAATGCGCCTGTGAGCGCTGGAGAAAGTTGGCATTGGAAGTGCGTCTTTTGTGAAGGTACTGTTCAAATCCTAGACTTCCTGTGCAAGTTTCAAAATAAAGCATATCCAATTTAAGAAAAAAAAAAAAAAAAAAGTTTGCATGCCTAAATTACACAAGTGTGGATGCAATGTGATGAGTGTTTCAGTTATATTGTTGTGAGTTATGTGTTTATAATATTGAATGTGTTTATAATATTGATTTTATTTATAAAAATATTTTGATTATTTCGTTTCCATAAGAAACATTAGGAGCATTGCTTTTTTGGCAGCATATTTGCATTGTTTTGTACTTCCTTCGAAAATGTATTAAATGTATTTAATACATTTATAAAATAAATCTTTTAATACATTTATAAAAATAAATCTTTTAAAGTCTTTTAAAGAATAAATTATTTTCTTTTGAACAGAATTAAAAACTGTATTTCGTCTGTCTCTTATTTCTAAGGAGGATTTCTTAACTTCCGGTGATGGCATCACAATGCTGCGCGCTTCGCTGTTTGCTGGATGCGCAATTCTTCGCTCTTCATGGTGAAGTACAGGCTTGACGAAATTTACAGACGAGAACTGATGCAGGTTTGCATCGTAACATTAGATCCGTCTGTTAGGAATAAACATCAACAGCAGTTTCTGTCATCGATATTCATCATTATGAAACTCAAACTGTAGGCTACGCTTTCTAGCAACAACCTGAACACTATATTTAAGAGTTGTTTTGTTGTTTGTTTGTTTGTTTGTTTGTTTTGTTGTTGTTGTCTTTTGCACTGTGAGGATGTGTGGTGCATTCATACAAAAATAAAAAACTTGAAAAATAAAAAATTGGCCTAAAATATGGATCATCTGATATGTGATCTTAGTAATGAAGGATTAATAAGAGTAATAAAAACATACTTTTACAATAAAATAATAAATACATCTAATTTATTATGATATTTATTCATATATATAAACACATAATTCTACAGTAGGTAATAGATTGGGATTGAAAAATTCTGGACTTTGTCTCCATCTAGTGGCTGCATTTTCACAATCGTCCTTCTTTCTACTTCAATTTTTATACTATTATTATTATTATTACAAGGGTATTGTTTTTTTGTTTTTGTTTTTCACTTTTGCTACCACCTCAGCGTCTTACAGGAAGTTCATGTTTTTTATTCTTCACTGATTTTTTCTTTTGTTTTTAAAACTACCTTTTTGCTCCAGTTAATGAAAACTGAGTAAATCAGTGTTGTGTTGTGCTGTTTTGTTTTGTTTTGTTTATATCATTAGTGTGCTATCTTATTGTGTGTTTAATTTAGTTAAAATGTTATTTAATTATTGCATTTTGGTAAATATTTTTCGCTGACAAATATAATAGCACGTAACATCTATTAAGTGAAAATTTTCCTCTCATGATGTAATTTTCAGTCCTGATTTTTTACACAAGACGTCTAAAATGTATTCTATTGGGTGTTTACGTGATGGACCAACACAGGAGGCTCTGCTTTCACACATTTTTACAAGGACAATCTGAAAATTGTGCCATATTTGCCTTTTTGAATCTCTTTTTGATGCAGTTACAAGTGCCAGTTCATGGTTTATTTCTATCTTACACCACTACAACCTAAAAACTTCCCAATAGCTCACTCTTAATCAGACTGAATAAAACTATCAACAGTCATGTGCTATTGTAATAGATGTCGCTTGTATGTTTTGATGTTAATTTGTCTATTGCAGATTCACATTGGTGTCAAACCTCCCTCTAAGCCTCCAATCTTTTGCAGGGTCACATTAATGCTCCATCCATCTCCTCTTTAAATCTGACCAGCTTTCTTGTCACTACAGAAGAAAATCCTTTCCACATCATGATCCTGCGAGTTCCCTGTGTCACAGTGGTGATGGTGAATTTGGGGTGATGTGCAATGTTAGTTGTCCTCAAAATACGGACTTTTTTATCCTCTTGTGAGGAAATCAGCTTCTTCCAGTACCTGCTATGATCAAATTATCCCAAAATTACCGTTTGATCCCTTCAAAGGTTATTGTACACATTACATGAGCAAAGATGGTTTATGTTTGGTAATTTGCTTGGTTTTTATTAGTGGTGTAAGACTTAAGTGAACTGAACACAAACGAACAGCAGATTTTCCATTTTAAGTTTTCACTTCACAGTTATACACTTTTGAAATAAGTCTATCCCTTAATGTTACAACAAAATAAAATAACATGGAATGGGGAAATAAAACTAAAACTATGTTTGCTCTCTTATTCACACATATAAAGTCATTAAATATTAGGAATGAGTCAGCCTTGCCATATCTAACACATCCTGCTGCAGTTTAAAGCGTGTGTCCTCCGGCCATCCTCTTTACACTACACGGCGCACGCTGATTGGTCCAACATCGCCGTCCTCCTAAACGGACCAATCAGCGCGGGCCACGGTGAGATTTTTTTTTTTTCTCTCCCTATTTTCTAACATACTTTTGTGAGCGAGCGAGCGACCAACGACTGCAGTCTGTGTTGATACACCGGGAGGAGACGAGCAGCAAACAACTTAAAAATGAAACTGCTTTTACTCGGTGAGTTATAAATCCCAGAATGTTTTAAGAACAGTGTATGAAATGAGTTCTGTAAGTGTTTAGTTACGTTTTGGTCACTATTGTTAGCTTGAGCGGCTAGCATTGGTGCAGCAGAAGGCCTTTTATCGTCCGTGTGAACTATACTTTTTGTGTAGGCTTCTTTCTGTGGTTTATTGTTCTTTTCGTTGAGCATAATTAGCGATTTGAACGCTGACCGATGCCTCCTGGTTTTGTTTTACCTCCCCCCCCCCGTAGGAGTGCTGGGCTGCTCGCTGGTCCTGTCCGTCCTAAGCGTCTACTCCTCCAGCGACGACGTTGTTGAGCTCACACCGTCCAACTTCAACAGAGAGGTGACCCAGAGCGACAGTGTGTGGCTGGTGGAGTTTTATGCTCCCTGGTGAGTCCAGAAGGAAGCACGCATACAATACCGATGGATGTGGAGCAGTGATAATGTCATTTAAAAAAAAAATCCTTTGAAGCCTTTCATTCCCATTAAACATCTTGATCAGGGAAACGAAAAGCAAGTCTTGTATGCACATACCTGGATTAAACCCTTTTGCAGGAGGTGTTTTTTCCATGAAACACTTGTTTAGCTTCTTTTATTTATTTTGATTAAGCTGGTGGAGTTGTTTGGTAAGAAACACGGACAGTTCACACTCTTCTGCAGAAAAAAGTGTTGTTATCGTTTAATAGAGTTCAGGTTAACTCGCCCCAATGTGCCACTTTAGCACTGCTTTCATGCATTTTAGTTTGACCATAGACCTTATAACACAGAAAAAATATTCTACAGAGTTCTTAGTTTTTATGCATTTATTACAAAGGAAGATAATAAGCATTTTTTTAAGGTATTGGACCTACAATTAGGCTTACAGCTTACTCCAAGATAAGCTCTTGATTTTTTTTTTGCATTTTTAATTGGTCAAAGGTAAATTATTAGTATTTCTTGAACTTGTAGGTGTGGTCACTGTCAAAATCTTGCTCCAGAGTGGAAGAAAGCGGCGACGGCCCTCAAGGTAATCAAACTACATTTGTTTTTATCAGCCTGTAGAAGACAGTTCTTTACAGATCATGTTTAGGAAAAACAAGTGGGATGGGGGTTACATTTTTTTCATCTAAAACCTTAAAAATTGTCAAGCTGAATCTTAGTGGAAATCCAGAGTTTGGACCAGTAAAAATTTGTTAGAGAAAATGTCACATTCTCATATCAGTTTGTACTGATTTTTATATATATATATATATATATATATATATATATATATATATATATATATATATATATATATATATATATATATATATATATATTATAACAGGTCAGCTGCAGAAACCTCCTATGAAAGAAAACCTACTTATATTGACAACCTAAATGAAGATGAAAGTCTGAGTTTCTAGAATTATAGTGATTGTAAAGTAAGTGGTAAAACTTTTGTCAATGGCAATAAATTTAAACAAAAAAAGCTGATTTATAAAATCATTATACCATAGTTTTTATTTAGGACATACATCTTCACAAACTTTCTTGTAGGAAAATTTTAATTTGAGAGAATAAACATGAATATTAAACAATTGTATGTAATTGTGGTTAATATATTTACAAATGAGAAAAACACAGGCTGAGGATGCAAATAAAACTATGACTTGGTGATTTTTTTTAAATTAAGTAGAAACACCCCGCCTACAGAAGATATGCATGAGGTGTTCTTGTTTGACCTGCTCACATCAACACTTTAATTGGACTAATTGAAGTCAAATGATGTATTGATTTGAAACTTAACACACAGGCCAACATTTCTGTCAATCTTTCAGGGTGTTGTGAAGGTCGGGGCCGTCGATGCTGACCAGCACAAGGCACTGGGAGGCCAGTATGGTGTCAGGGGTTTCCCCACAATCAAGATCTTTGGAGCAAATAAGAATAAACCTGAGGAGTATCAAGGTGAGACATGAAAGGTCAACTTTTTTTAATTAAATGCTTTAATTATCCTCATAATGTGCAATAACTTTATAATTACAGGTATTTTATAATGCAATGATTGAATGTGCTTTATACCACTAGGGGGACGGACTAGTCAGGCCATAGTTGATGGCGCAATGAATGCTTTGAAAACACTTGTCAAAGAGAGGCTCAGCGGAAAGTCTGGTGGCTCCAGCTATAACAAGCAGGTGAGGTTGACCTCTGGAACTCCCTAACATGTTTAAGGCTTCACTTACTTGATGGAAATGATGGAAATTAAAGGTTTTGCTTGTAACATTTTGTTACTCTCCAGCAAAGTAGCGGTGGCAGCAAGAAAGATGTGGTGGAGCTCACTGACGACAACTTTGATCAGACCGTGCTGAACAGTGACGACGTGTGGCTGGTGGAGTTTTTTGCCCCTTGGTGTGGACACTGCAAGAAGTAAGTTTTATAGCAACCTTTCTAAAAGAAGCATGCAAGGTATTGGCGTAAGATGGCTCAGATGCATTGTCTTGTTTTTTTCTGATATTTGTTGTGCCGCTACAAGAAAACGCCCCAACCAAGTAGCATCCTGTTCATTTGAATTTACATGTCAGACTCGCGTAAAACATTTAATTTAATCTAATACAGTTTTAGAAAATGGTCTGTTTATAAATTTTTATTCTGTTATTTTAGCCAGAAGGAAAAGGACGTTGCGGCAAAACTTGGATATAAATGTCAAATATTACTGGGGAGCAGGTGTAAAAGTGTCTATTAAATTCAAATATTATTTAACATTAATTTCAGTGACAAAAAAAATAAATATGAACATGTATAATATAATATGGTAATATGTTTGGAGCCGAGGCATTGGCTTTTCTGTTCTCTTTACAAAGTGAGCAAACCACTAAGGTTTTCTTGTAAAGCTACAGGTTTGTCAGTATGCAAGCATATTATTTGGAAAGTAGAGTGAAAGGAAAACACAGGGTAGAAAAACACACAAAAGGCATAACACAGCCTTTAGAAGATTGTAAAACATTCTCCAGTTGGTCCTGGCACCTGACCAGATCATGGCCCTGCTGTGGTTGTGTCTGATTATCCAGGAAACTTATTTGACCTTACTTGATCCATAGTGTGAACTTTTTTCAACGAAATGGCCGACCAACAGCTGCATACAGTAAATGCGGTTATTTAAGCAACCTGAACTTCTCTGACAACTTAGCTGAGCCCCCGGCTAATCACTACCATGCTATGCTGCACTAATTTATGCAAAACAAGTCTCAAACAGTTGACTGCATGATGATTTTTACCAGTTTTGTCAGTTTAATAACATTAGAATTTGTTAAAATTGCCATAAACTATAATATATTGTATTAAAACATTTCATTACGCACTATTTTTTATTTTATTTTTAAAGCTAAGGTGACTTTTCTTTTTTTTAACGGTCACTCTGTCCTTCCCCTCAGCCTGGAGCCGGAGTGGGCAGCTGCAGCCTCAGCTGTTAAGGAGCAAACCAAGGGCAAGGTTCACCTTGGGGCCGTCGACGCTACCGTACATCAGGTTGTGTCTGGCCGCTATGGGGTGAGTAAAACGTATTATGCGATCTTATCTTGGATGATATATCTGATTTCTCCTGATGCAAAGTAACCCTGATGTTTGTTTCTAGTGTCTGTGTTCATGCTAAGGACAGACATCTCACTTCATTCGGTTTTAACTTGAAAAACATCAAATGTTGATGTTGCTCTGTGAGGGAACAGATATTTGGTTTGAATCTTTGCTCTAAAGTTTGATACTGAGTCAGTCAACAATTAATACAAAAAAAAAAAAAAGAACAAATCCTTATTGGGTTGCTTGACTGCATGAGGCTCACAACTATAGTTTATTAATTTACTGTCCTAAAGTTGTGTATTTTAAATATTTTGATTTTTAAAATAAAAAATATATTTGGCTTTTCCATAATCTACTGCTGATTTGTTTTAAATTTGAGTTAAAACTTTACAACTCTAATCTGAATTTCCTAACATTTCAATTTCTGGTTTATTTTAATAAGTAATAAAATGTTGTTATAAAATGAATTTGACTGTGTCGTTTATTTATATCAAGTATAAATAAGGCTTTTTTTCCATGTCCAACAGCTCAGACTGGTATTAGAGGAATGTTTTTGTATGTTTAGATTCGTGGATTTCCCACAATCAAAATTTTCCGCAAAGGGGAGGAGCCTGAGGACTACCAAGGAGGCCGCACCCGAGGGGACATCATCGAGAAGGCCATGGATCTATTCTCTGACAACGCTCCTGCTCCTGAGCTGCAGGAGGTCAGTATAATCAAGCAAATTTTCTGAATAGTTTTACTGTGGGACCACAACATTACATTCAACCTTGAAGTAATGACTAAAACTAAAGCTTTGATCTAGGTTCATTTGGTCCTAAAGTGGGGTTAATTCATTTTTCCGTTTGATTTTCTCATCTTTATTTAAAAAAAAAAAACTTTTCTTTTTAACATTTCATATTTGTTGCTTCAGACCATGTTTTTATATGCACAATCAATTGTGTTCATCTATTAATACATTACATCGACCCCAGCGTAGCAATCCATGATTAATTAAAGTTTTTTATAGGGGCATCCTACACTTTCTTTGCCCATTTATTTATCAATTGGGTCTCCCGTCCATCTAAGTACTCATCCTTCATCCATCTATTTGTCAGGCTATTCACTCACCCTTCACCTACCATCCAACCTATTCACATTTCCCTCCTGTTGTAAATTAATCAATCTATGCATCCAACATTTAATCTATCACTGCTATGTCTTTAGCTTATTTTATTTATTTTTTTTAAATTGATTCTCTAGAGCTTTTAATTATTTAACTAATGTGCCTAAAGTATAGTTCTTAATACATTTTTACCAATCTTCTAGATCCTAAATGAGGACATCTTAAAGAAGACCTGTGACGACAGTCAGCTGTGTATTATCGGGGTACTTCCACACATCCTGGATACAGGTGCCGCCAAGCATCATGTTTTTACACTTCATTTCCAAATAAAAACATGATCATTATGACTCAGACATCCTTAAACCATCTTCCTGCCTTGTTCTCAAACAGGCGCATCTGGTAGAAATGGTTATCTGGATGTGATGATAAACATGGCAGAAAAGTATAAGAAGAAGTTGTGGGGGTGAGGACTCCTCCTATGGAATAATACTACCTGGGAATCAAAGTTATGCAGCTCTCTCATCTTCTGTTTGTTTTTTCTTTCAGGTGGGTCTGGACCGAGGCAGGCGCTCAGTTGGAACTTGAGGGCGCTCTGGGAATCGGAGGATTCGGCTACCCTGCCATGGCCGCCATCAACGCACGCAAGATGAAGTTCGCCCTCCTTAAAGGCTCCTTCAGCGAGACTGGCATTCATGAGTTCCTCAGGTAGAGGGCACAGTTTGCCTGCTTTCCCCTTTTATTAAAATTTTTTATTTAAAGAAAACAAACCCCAACTAATCGACGGAACTTATGTTACTAATGTTTTTTAGGGAGCTTTCCGTTGGCCGAGGCTCCACCGCCACATTTGGAGGCGGTGTCATGCCAAAGATTAACACGGTTGAAGCCTGGAATGGGAAGGATGGACAGGTGAGTGTGGGTGCATGAGTTTTCAAACGTGAGGCTGTGTTCTGATAAAGGACAAACTGTTGAGCTGAGATTTTCAAATTAAAAAATGTAGACTTAATCATTCTAGTAGAAAATAATGGAGTTAGTTGATAAACCTAATTTAAAATAAGTTTAATATTATAGAAATAGGTTTTAAATGGGCATCTTAATTGCATTGTCTGCTAAAGGGCTGCTCTGACTAGTCGGACAATAACTTCACATTAGTAATCTGATGTTAATCGATGCATCAACATTTGTTTTCTGTTTTTAATGTGCTTAATATTCTGTCCTTTGAATCACTGTGTGGTTTCATGTTTGGTTGACTTTTTTTCTATAGTTTTAAAGTTGATGTAGATCCAAACTTATGCTTTCCTCCCAAGTAATTTATTTTTGTTTTGTTTTTTATACGCGAGAAAAGGTTCTCAAGGTTGGTTACCAATGAATAGTATTTGGATGACATGGGAGCAACAGTGGTCTAAGCTGCCAACAGCTTAGACCACTGTGGCTACTGATTAAAGCCCCGTTTATTTAATTTTGCTCTGCTCTGCTTTTGTCTGTCTATTTAGCTCTGCATCATCATGTAATAACATTTCAACTTTGTGCAACCAACCAGATTTATCTGGCTTTAATCCCAGTTTATTTTTCTTGATATTTAAATAAGCTGGATATTTACAAAAAACAAATAAATAAAATCCTACAGCTGATGTGTGATTGCCTGTAACTTGACTGATTTCACTTATAAAAAGATTGTTTTGCATTTTTAGAGGCCTTTTTTCAAGTTTGGTTTAATTTCAATGGTGATTTTTATACTTTAACTATTGAGTTATGCATAAATTTCATACCTTTACACTATGCTGTTAAAAGATAAAAGTAGCTTTTTTTGGGAAGGAAAAATGACTTGTCAGGAAAATTTAAATGTCCCTGCAAAGGTTTATCTTTGTTTAAGCTTTCATCATGTTTATTTATTTTTTTACTTGCGCCTCTCTGCTGTCTGGCTTTCCTCTGCAGACAAGCAGAAGTTTGCAAAGGCTGTATGTATAAAAGTATTGTACTCTAAATTCACAAGACCTGTGTTTATAGAAATATTTAGTCGAAATAAAGTCCAGATGTGGGCCAGGGTCGACAATTTGGGGATCTCTGCTACATAATCCCTTTTAATAAGCATTCCTTTGTTTTTCCTCTTGTCTTTTTAGCTTCCTGTGGAGGAAGAAATTGACCTCAGTGATGTAGATCTGGACGAGGACATTGAAAAGAACGAGTTATGAGTCCGAATGACGTAAGGAGGATCAGATCCAGACAGTTTTGGGTCTGGTATTTGTGCGTCCCCCCCTGCTTACCTCTCCTGTGGACGAATGGGAGGCCACGTCGGCCAGTTACTGAAATACTCCAGAAAAGGCACCTGCAGATTTTCACGACATCTAATCTGCCACGCAGGAGGGAGGGAAGAGTGTGTGCGTGTGTGTCCCTGAGGTGAACTCATTTTCACAAACCTGCTGAGTGGTTGAGACTGGATATTTATAAAGCTGCCGCCAGATAGAGAGGAGTGGGGAGGTTTGTTTAATTCATTTTTTTAAAAATTACTCCCTTTCCACTCTTGGGCCGGCTTAAAGGACCATATTTTAAGATGTGAAGTTGTAAAAGGTGATACTTCAAATCAATTCATCCTTTTATAATTTTTTGTAACTGGTGATTGAGATGCTGGGTGGGTTTCCATCATCTCTGTCCAGAGCAATGGGGGGGGGACTCTGAGGGACTTCTTGTGTAGATTTTCTTACACGACTTTATTTCAATTGTGTGAAAACAAAACAACATTTTTGTTACAAAAATAAAAAAGGAATAAAAACATTCGTCCCTGTCTCCTTATTCACATACAGTAATACTCACGATACCAAGAAACATACAAAAAATAGCTCAGCCTATGCTATATTAAGGAATACAAGGCTTATTCAAGAAGACTCTTTAAGTTTCTGTTGATATCCTAAACACAAAAAAGTCAAAGTTGAATCAAATTTTAACTCGTTTAATTTGCTTTTTAATTGTAACATGTAGCTGTAACACTTTAAGCTTTTAATCCAGTTGATATATAAATGTATATGGCACTTCATTTAAAGCAAACAGCTGAGGATGGTTTTGGGAAAAGCACAAAAAAATCAAGAAATACTTGTAACTCAAACAGCTCTAGAGAGAAAGAGAGGCACACATCAATGTAAACGTGTCGGCTGAAAGGTGAGGTGGGTAAAGAACAGCATGAAGCTGGATTTACGTCTGTATCCTCATGCAGGAAAGTGGGTTTCCCTGGGTACTTAAAACTGACGCGAGGTTCCCTGATCAGACTGCAGGAGTCTGACGATGGACGGGTCGCTCTTGGCACCTTTGATGAACTCCTCCAAAGACAGTCTACCTGCAGAGCGCGAAAAGCAGTACAGTGTGATTCCAGTTATCTAACCCTGCAGAGCAAGAATCTGATTTTTATACGTTTGTGTAACAACATATTCTCTGGTTAAAAGTATGTGTAAAATCCACAAATTATATTAGAACAAGTCAACCTTACGAACAGAAGGAGCTGATGTGCAGGTTATTTGGTATGCCACTTTATTTATCGGCCTGGGAGACTACACATCTGATGTTCTGGGGTACATCAGCAAGTGTGTGGAGGATGTTAACAACACCAAGACTGTGTCTTGCCACCCGAACCAGAAACCCTGGCTGAATGCAGAGGTACGTTATCTGCTGAAAGCCAGGGATGCTGCGTTTAGGTCTGGTGACTCACAGGAGCTCAGGAGGGCAAGAAGAAAGCCGACTGCAGGAGTTAAGAGGGCAAAAGCGGCATTTGCTCAGAAAATCCAGGCACACTTTTACTCCCAGGATCCACAGAGCATGTGGAAGGGCATCAAGTGCATTACAGACTATAAATCTAAAACTGCACAATGCCCCAAAGACCCCTCCCTGCCTGATGCTCTCAACCAATTCTACGCCCGGTTTGAGAACCCTGACACCCTCCCCAGCACCAGAATCACGACTTTACCAGGAGAAGTAAGGAGGAGGCTGAGGAGGATCAACCCCCGGAAAGCTGCTGGCCTAGACAACATCCCGGGACTGGTGCTGAGAGAATGTGCGGAGCATCTCTCAGACATGCTGGCGGACATCTTCAACGCCTCCCACATCCAAGCAGCTGTCCCCACCTGCATGAAGACCGCCACCATCATCCCGGTCCCCAAGAGCTCCGCAGTGACAAGTCTGAATGACTATCGGCCAGTAGCCTTCACACCGATAGTCACAAAGTGCCTCGAGAGACTGGTTCAGACTCACATCAAAGCCAACATCTGCGCCACCGTTGACCCACACCAGTATGCATTCAGGAAAAATCGATCCACAGAGGACGCCATTTCCTCCGTGGTCCACACCACCCTCACCCACCTGGAGCAGAAGGATTCTTACGACCGTATGCTGTTTGTGGACTTCACATCTGCCTTCAGGAACCAGCCCTCCAGGAAAACCTGGTGCACAGATAACAACCTCTGCATTTATGTAAAGAAAGCCAAGGAGATGATTGTGGACTTCAGAAGGGGCAAGCATGCCCACCTCTCCGTGCACATGGGGGGATCTGGGGTGGAAGTGGTCAACAGCTACAGGTACTTGGGTGTACACCTGAGCAACAACCTCACCTGGAGCAACACCACTTCCATTCTGGTCAGGAAGGCGCACCAGTGGCTCTACTTCCTCAGGAGGTTGAGAAGAGCTGGACTCGGGAGCTCAGTTCTCACCTCCTTCTACAGATGTGTGGTGGAGAGCGTCTTGTGCTCCAGCATCAACGTGTGGCATGGAAGCTGCTCTGCTGCAGACAGGAAAGCTCTGCAGAGAGTGGTGAAGGCTGCACAGAGGACTGTTGGAGTCAGCCTCCCCAGCACCACAGACATTTACACCTCCAGATGCAGGAAGAGGGCCTCCGGCATCATGA
>JAVLVB010000407.1:5653162-5733260 GCA_032876305.1 Orestias chungarensis | reverse complement strand
AGCCCAGCACACTCACTTTTTGTCCCGCTCCCCTCAGGCAGGAGGCTGCGGAGCATCAAGTATAAAACCACCAGACTGAGAAACAGCTTCATTCCAGAAGCTGTGAGACTCTCAAACACACTCAATTAGAAATGAAAAACACTTTCTCATTTAACCGGCACTGTTAACTTTAATATCACACTTTAAAATGTCACTTTAAAATGTCACTTAATATGTCACTTGCACTCCGAATTTTCATTGCTGCTATGTCCGAAGTCACATATTGTAGATTCTGTGTACATATTATAGATTCTGTGTGGTCAAATCCTATTTCTCGTATAGTTCTTTATATTTTATCATATTATTTAAAATTGCTATCAGGGTGTAAACTGGACCGGGGGATTAGAATTTCGTCCCACCTCATGTACCACATGTGATGTGATGACAAATAAAATTCCTTGATTCCTTGATTCCTATTTCAAGCTAATTAAAATGGATTAAAAGAGGTCCTGATTCCGCTTCCTTTAGTCGGTGAGTTCTGTAGTTGCTGCTAGATGAACAGATACGCTCCATTATCTAGTTTGTGAGCAAGTGTGAAGTAAAAGTGCTTCTCCTAAATTGAGACTTTCGAGTCAAACCCAACAAAAGAGGAAGTTCCTGCTGAATATTTATGATGACGCTGCATCTATATTGAGACTTTCTTGAGGCTTCTGACTCTTTATGGCTGTAAACGGGTAACGAAAGATGCTGTGCCGTGATGACTTTTGCAATAAAAGGATCATCTATGTAGGAAATGTGAGTGATCTCGTTCTCTTGGAAATCCATTTTATCGAAGTATTTACAACAACAAAAAAGGACACGGTACAGTTTATGCTGCGGCCAAAAACAATTGTCAGCCTTTTGTGACCATAGCATTTTTCAGATTATTTTACTGTTCAACTGTTTGTGTATGATGTTAAATAAAAGAGAACAATCTTTTCTAACAATCCTGGACAATTAGCAATGCTAAGAGGGTCATTTTTCTTCTCCATCAATGAGTGTGAATTGCGTTGTAGTTCAATGTTTAACCCTCTTTTGTATGACGCTTTGGATAAAAGCCTGCCAAATGCATAAATGTAAATTCCCATCCAATTGTATATTTGTATCAAGACCTCTCCACCACCCACTCCAGTATTACAGTGTAAGGTTACACCTACATGTACACCACGGACTGGCTTGGCAGAGCCTACACTGCCATTTTTAAAAGCAAGAGTACTGCAATTAAATTTAGCAAATCATTATTTAAAATTATTATCGAGGTCATATTTTAAGCTTCCAACTCCATTTATTCAAAACTTGGAAGAAAAAAAACTGCAAATGTATTTTAGAACTATCTATTTACCATAAGAAGAATGTCTCAGTTTAAGGATGCGTATGTTAGACAAAAAAAAAAAAAAACATCACACCAGTCTTACCGTCATTGTCGATGTCCATCTGTCGGAAAATCTTGTCCGTTCTTTTCTCTGGTGTCGACTCATCCTCTGGCATCTTCATTACTGATGAGACCATCTTGTAAATTGCCTACAAATGAACAGAATTAGTATTAAAGTGATGTTCATAATAACCCTCATGCTTATAGCTTCTTTGCCATAAGAGTAAATGCGAAAAAAAAAAAAGTATTCTTATCAGAGTTGCATTTTACGCTGTTTCTTACATAACTAAATTACTTGCAGGTCTATAAGCACAGGATTCTCAGTGAGACTTCTACATTACAAACAGCAGCGTAACAGTTCAGTTTTGTTTGCAAGTTGTTGTTTTGTTTTTTTCACATTTACTCATATCAGCAAACATACTAGACTGAGCTAACAGTGATGTGACTCTGGATTGGACTCATCTCACCACGCTGGACAAATAAATATGTCTGTAGCAGAGAGAAAAACAGCAAAGGAAGTGTGCATGCTTAAAAAAAAGAGCCATCTACAGCAATTTATGAATTCACGTCTTAAAAAGACAACTAAGCGCAAAGTAAACCCACTGCTGGAGGGTCAATATTTACAATACAATTATTATTTGTTACTGATAGTTCAATTCTCTTATGAGAAAAACATTAAGCAGTTTAAAAGGGAAAATGCTGTTGATTCTGTGACGTAATGAGTAAGTGTGTTATAGGACTCCAATATTGTTTGCTTTTAAAGTCACGGTTCGGTAGACTTTAATCATAATCATGATGAAACAACAAAATTGTAAAACAATTTTTCCTTTACTTTAGCTGTGATCAAAGCATGTAAACCAATAAAGTTTCTATGGGTCGTTTTTATGGGTAGCGTTTAAAAATGTGGCGAGCATAAAGATATTTGCGGATATTTTATTATGAAAATGTTTAAAGTAGTTAGAAGTTTTTATTTATTTAAACAGAATCCACTGAATGGTTTGTACTGGAAGGCTCATTAGAAGCGCAGCTAGTGGGAGAAAAAACCTTAAAGACTATAGTTATATATATATAACTATATGTTATAACCAACTCCTAACTTAAATAGAAGTTTTATCATGCTCATCAGTCTGTAGTTATTTGATTTGTAAAATACATTTTCATCAAGGGAAATATCTGTACTTTAAACGCACTAAACCCCTGACCAAAATAACCTGGATAATACTAGAACCTTTATGTCCAAAATGCTTGTACGCACGTAAGTATCACACCTGCTAGTGTTTGCTTTGACTGAGCATTTTTAGGTTTGAACAGTTTATGTTTTCTGTAACCTGAACTCTACGAGATTCAAATCTAATTGATTTACTGCGTAACACTACAAAGACATCAGTTAACCCTAACACAAGTGCTAAGTTTCGAAATGACTGCGTTTCGGACCTCCTTCGCAAATGCTGAGACTAGGGAGACTGCGTGGAATTTGTTTATCCACATTTGCTTTCTGTCTTCTGATTGCAAACTGCAAAAAAATCCAGAAGCGATTACAAGCTTACGGTAATTGAGTTTTAAGGGATAAAGAGTAAACCAATGGAAACACAGTAAATGCAGCGGATACTGAAAAGCACCACATTCCTAGAGCTGGTTTGTTTCCTTATCTACTCATGTAGAATCTTTGGCATAGCTCTGTCTGACCATACTGACACATTACCAGGACAAACATGCAATCAATTACAATGCACAACACTTTATCATCACCTGAACTATCTCCAGCATTTCCGCCCGACTGATGTAACCGTTCCCATCCAGGTCATACATGCTAAAGGCCCAGCGCAGCTTCTGCTCCAGCCCGCCGCGGGACGTCACGCTCAACGCTATGATGAACTCCCGGAAGTCAATGGTGGCGTCGCCGTTCGTGTCGAAAGTGCGAAACACGTGCTCGGCGAACTTCGAGGCGTCTCCGTATGGGAAGAAGTTGGCGTATATCTTTTTGAACTCCTCCACGGTCAGGTGGCCTGTGGGACAGTCCTTCAGGAAGCCACGGTACCACTCCTGCAGCTCGTGGTCAGTGAACTCCGTGTTCTCCCTCAAGTCGTTCAGGACCTCAGGCCGCAGTTTACTGTTCTGCTTCCCCATGACGCCGCACTTCGAGGCGGACAGCCGAGCTGACGTTTCTGCCTTCTCTTCTCAGTGTCCCACACTACTGCTCCCAGCGTTGACGGCTGCTCTGCTTCCTCTGCTCCTGCAGGGGACCAACAAACCTCATTAACAACCTTGTGTGAATTTCATAAATGATTCATCGGATCAATTATTCCTCTTGGTTTTCAACAGTATTTCTTTCTCAAACATGAGCTGGCAATTCTTTCAGTCAATCAAGCCGAGGGAGTAAATCTGGATTGTTCATCACCCAAACACTACAGATATCAACAATAAGGTTAATGGAAAAGTATTTAATGTGTGTTTTAAATAGGTAAGTAAGTTGGTGTGTATGTGTGTTTATATGTGTGTGTGGTTGGGGTTAACTTGTCAACCTTCCCCTGCATTGGAAAGGTGACAAGTATCCTGGGGCCCATTGTAATTCCCAATAAAACCACTTTGTAAAAGGTCAGGTTGACACAGAGAACCAAAAATTCTCCCCCGAACATCTCCTCCATCTTTGGTAAATGGGCAATTTATTTTTAATGTGAGTAGGTGTAATTTATTTGCTGAATTAAACCCAGACAAAAATATCTAAAAAGCATCTGGCCACCTGGGCCTATTCACCTCTGGTTTCTGCTGTTTGTCTGAATTCAGCTCCCATGGTTACGGTATACTCTGCAAAACCCGTTTATTCATGCATGCGGGGACATTTGTGATTGGTAACATAGATCCACTAATACTGCAAATCCAGAATAAAATTAATGTTTTAAAACATGACGGCGTGCATGTGGATGCAAACATAAAGGGGTTTTGTTTCGGTAAGCAAACAGATTGAGGATCCTGCTAAGAGAAATTGCCTAAGGCACATTTGTTTTGTACTAAATATAAGAGAAATCTTCCAAGAGAACAAGAGAAAGAAGACAGCGCCTTTGTGTCGGTCCTTAAAAAATAACCCAGCAATCGTGTTTCAGTAGATTAATAATAAACTGTAAATGTTTTAGTTATAAACTTTGATATATTGGCATTCTTAAAACATAAATATACTTTAATTTAGATAATTTTATTGCAACACCACCACTATGTTTAAAGTAATTTGACCTGTGTCCAGTTTTCTCCTTCTTGTATAACTGCTGAAGAAACTCATCCATACATCACAATGCTACCACCATGCTTCCTGGTTGGGATGTGTATTGCTAAGTTGATTTGCCAGAACAATCCGTTTGGTCTCATCACAACACATTATTTCTGTTTTTACTGCAAACTACGTGCACAACTTCGAATGGCTTTCTCCTCGCCACTCCATTAAATTCCGACCTGTCTTGTGTGTGACAAATGGTTGTCGTACCACAGATTCAGTTCCCATGGTTACCATGGGACGCTTAGCTGCTTCTCCAGTTATTGCTCTAAGTTCCCAAACTCTTAATTTAGGAGCAAGGCCAAGCTCTGATAGGCCTGCAGCTGTGCGTTACTATTTCCAGTTTCTTATGATGCATTAAATAGCATTCCGATAGATGTTTAAAGCTTTTAATTTTTCATTAACTAACCCTTCTTGAAACTTCCCAACGATGATACCCTGGACCTTTGTGGTATAGTCCTCTTCCTTCATAATGTGTTGAGTACATCAATGTTTGCCAACAAATTTCCAAGGCCTTCACACAAAAGAATCTCTACTTTGATTAAAGTTAAACATTAATTAAAATATTTTTACTAGTTATTTGGCCCCTGATTGTACTGCAGCTTTTGGGTGGGGGTGAGTAGGTGGGGAAGTATCAGCGTAAAATATGGGAGGAATATAAAAGCATTATTTTTAATAAAATCTAGTATATATCTGCTTTAAAACGATGAAATGGTTCATCATATGCCGACAAAGAAAAAGCAGTAGATAAGATCAGCTAAGCAAAGCCAGAAACTGTCAGACTTCTAAGTAAAGCCAAATAAAACAGCATTTTACTCAATTAAAAAAAAGAATAAATCTGAGCTAATCGTTTACTTGTATCTGTGTAGGGAAGAATGTAAAACCCATGACACAGAAAAGAAAAAAGTATTTCCAGATGTATAGTAACCCTTCTGTATAACGCCTCCAATCCTCTCTACTCCCTCTAATGATTTTATTTTATTTATTTTTTTGTGGTGGAAGGTATTAGATCCTGCTCTTTGGTGCCTGCAGCCGGACTCTTTCTGAGGGGAACAGATAAAGACAGTGTGAACAGGAATGCACACAGAGGCAGTCATTTCTTTTAATTACCTCACAGCTTTCATTTCCAGCAGTTTTATGAAAAAGAGTCACAATGGGACGAGATAAGCAAATGCGAGAAATAGTCCATGACAAAAGATGTTAAAAAGGCTTCTGAATGAAAAGGGAATAGATAAGCACAGTTAGAAAAGCATAGCAGTTGTTATTTAATGTATGTTACTATTTTTTATCTTTTGTTTTGGATTTAAAAAAAAACTTCATATGCTTTACATTGCATACTTCTTAAAGCTATCACCCTGCCTCGTCATGTTTAACACAAAGCCGGACAGCTGGATGTTATAAAACAAATATTTTACTAAGCTAATAAAAAAATATATTTTAAAACACTAAAATTCAATTTCATAAAGTTGTAGGAGGGCCACCATTCCTCCTATTATGTTAAACCCTTTATTTATAAATCTACTGTTGTTAACCAACACGCTGTCAAGGTCAATGTATGAATAATAGCAATTAGATCATTTCAATTTAAAAAATCTTTTTTAGATGCAGAGCAAGACAATCCTGGCCTGTTGTTTATCTAAGGTAGAGCATCTTTCTTTATACTAGCAAAATAAAGGGCAAAGGCAATTTATTTCATTCACCAAGACAAACTTGTGTCCCAAGAAGGAGGAAACTAATTTCAGACACTTATTTGTTGGATCTGATTGTTTCAATAAGGAAAAATTTCTCATGACCATAACTGAAGGTTGAAACATAGAATGACAAATGAAATGGAGCCTCACTTTAATGGTTCAGCTCATTTCTTTGGACCATAACAAACTAAGGTAACGTACTTTTATGTAGGTAGGAAGTACTCCAGTAAATATATAAGGAAATAATACTAGAGTTCAGGTGAACGCTGAAGTAATTTGCCTAAAAAAAACGAAATTTCCTTATCTGGATTATATTTGAATAGCATTTACTTTGGCCAAACTACAAATAGGAGTTTCTCTAAGGACGGAAAAAAAACAGGTGTTTAAAAAACAAAACACAACAATGTGAGATCTAAAAATTCAGGCCAAAGCATTTACTAGCACCTTTTTAAAACAAGTAACACCTTAATAAAAAAAGTATTGTCACTTAATATTTTATGCAAAGATTTTATAAGTTACAAGTCAAAAAAATGTGTAGATGAACTTTCCTTTTCAAACTTCCACTTCCAGGGATCTTTCTGTTCGTATTCTCCAAACTATTTTCTAAAATAACTCAACAAACTACAAAAAAGTCAAAGTTCTACTATTTAAAGGAATTTTATATGATTTCAAGATCCAAGTTGAGTTTTACTGTCTTTTAGGTCCAGTTCACCCTGAATGCAGCCCACAAGATGCTGAACGAAGTCTCCAAATATCTAAAATATCAAAAGACTTTTGGCTGACTCACAGTTGTTAAAATTAAAGTTCACGTCTGCACATCCGGAAAAGACACACAGCATAATACGGGCAGCAAAGCAAAGAGGTGAAACTGGCATGTTTTGAAAATTACATCACTATAAGTATTCCAAGTGTTTGTTTCTGGTTTACTATTGTTCCTCTTTGAAAATCCACTTGAATGTAAAAAAAATGTGTTTATTATTTTGACATCTCAGTTCATTTGAACATTAATATGTCAGATATGCAAAGGTGTGGGATTCCGTTTGGGGCAAAAACTATGTTTGTCTCTTTCACACAAGACTCACTCACACACACTTAAAACACTCAAATTGTGCATATAGCCTATTAAAAAGCCACACACACATCCAAATCCTCTCTCACACACCAAAAGTGACTCACTCACACTTACGACACTGAAATTGTGCATATATATACTAAAATAGCACACACACATTCAATTTTTTGTCTCTCATACACTAAAAGCTTGAAAAATGGATCACATATACGCTATTACAATAGCCCACACACACATCAACATTTTCTTATCCAAATAAAGTAAAATAAAAGATACATTTCTGTTGATTTGGTGTTATATAGGCTGCAGTATAAATAACACACTAGCCTGCAGGCCTCACCGTATGACTTCCTCTCGAACATGCAACAGGATGAGGAAGCGGCAGAGAGTGGGCTTTTCCAAGACAGCTCAGCGCGCAGGCTGAGCAGAAACAGACATAAATAAGGGCGTTACTGTTTATTCCCTCAAAGACAACGCCACATGAAACTCAACGCGGTCCAAGCTGGAAAACTGACGCTTTTTTTTTTCTGTTTGTTTTTTTTAAAAGCTAACAAACTCAGAAATTAAACATTAACTTCCCAGAGGATGCATTTATAGAAAATGGCTGAACTGTAGCAACATTAATGCTATGTAAATAGTTAATAGATTATTATAAGTCCTGGACTTAACTGCTGGATGTTTTTTTTTTCTTCCTATAATTTGACATAAGCCACTCTGTTTATGCTCATGCAGTAAAATGTATCCATGTATCCACATCCAACAAAACACAGCTAACAGACACAAAACTGTCCTAAAGACATTCATCTGCAGATAAAATTATGCACTCCCTGTCATGGAAAATGGGACATTCTGAGTTTGTGAGCGGTGCTTGATACCACATTGCTTTCCTACGTTGTTATGTTTGCAATTCTCCTCAATTACACAGCAACAGTCTCCCTCCCTGTCCCCAACCCCCATCTCTGGTCTGCATGGTCCACTTTTTCCATCGGTTTGCCTTGCCTAATGAGACTGTTTTACACACGCTCCGGAGCAGCATGTAACCCTCCCACCCGTTCCACAAGCCTCTTGGAGGTTTCCTGTAAACCCTTGGCCATTTTGTTTTATTGCTGTTTTTAGACTCACCTTCGTTTTTTGCTTTAAGCTGTGGCTTAAAATGCACAACAAGGAAGACAAAAAAGTGTCCAAAATAAGAGTTTAAATGTGATTTTAATTATGAAAATGTCAAATAAGATTTTCTCTGTGTATAAATAACACCTTCTGAGTGTTTTGGAACTGAGAAGGAATGGCCTTGTTAATGTTCAAACAAGTCTGTTCATCATTGTATTCTTTTCATAATGGCTTAATTGTTTCTTAGTGGCTAAAAAGTCTGGCCTGTAAGTAGGCCATTCGGACGATGTTACCGCAATGTGCTGAGTGTGTTTTAGCATTGTCTTGCTGGCCTACTCTTAAAAGAATCTAGTTTAACTATTCATTAATTTTTAACCTTTTCAAATTTTGTCAACTTGAAAAACTAAAAGAGTGGTGTGCAAATGCCTTCAACCTCTTTAACTCCTATTATTTTTCCCTAAGTTTTATCTGGCAGTTTGAAACTCGGCCGATTTTACTTTCATAAGTGGTACATTACGGCTTACACTGTAAAACCTCACTCTCTATATATTTATAAAACTTGATCAGAAATTGCTTGAGATTGAAGTCAAATGTAATGGAACTGGACATGAATTTTAAAGGAAAAAGGAGGGAGATAGGTCACAAAAGATTAAACGAAGAGTGGGAGAAGAACAGAGGTCAGAGAGAATGGTAGGGAGAATACAAAACAGCTCTGCGCCGACAGAAAAGGGTTTAAAGTGGGTTTGCGGAGCCACAGATCTGTCCTTATAACTATAAAAATCCTAGATTACACAAAAATGCAACCAATTGGTGTCAGATTTCAGAAAAAGCAACTATGTGGAATAGAGTTGTGGTTTAAAGCGATCAGAATTGAACTCTCTGCCCTAAATGCTAAAGGATAAGCAAGCAATGGAACTGCATATCATCCTGAACGAATGATACACCCCCTGAAACAGGGTAATGTAAATGTCATGCAGTGGTGATTCTTTTTACCAGCAGGGGCATTAAGGATGTTTAGAGTTAAGTGAAGATGGATGGACATAGCCTTAGGCGATCCCGAAGAAAACCCTGTTAGAGGCAGGAGACTGAGGCAGGCTAACCTTTTTAACAGGATAAAAACAATCAACACTCTGCAGATTCAAAAACGTGAAAATTAAGGATGTCCATCCAATCTACGACTAATAATCAAAATGTCTGTCTATAGATGTGCAGGAAAAGTGGATGCATAGTCTAACAGACCTGCCATTACGGTAAACAGTGTTTTTTGTTTGTTTTTCTGAATCGTAATGCAAATTGAAAACTGCAAAAGCAAAACTCACAGCTGGCATCATCTTACACAATTATTATTAATAAAACAATAATGGAGCATAGTAGTTATTTTCATCAAGACCATTCTTAAATTACCTAAACTGAGCTGTAAACTAGAAATAATATCTCCAGAGAACTTTATTTATTAGACAAAGCTTTTTGATTATTATTTCAGAGGAGAAAAAAAAAATCTCACTTCCAGGCCTGCTTCATGTAACCCGTGTCAGTAAAGATCGGGCTGCAGATCCGGATAATGTCCCCCGACACAGAGAAGTAGTCAAGGCAACAGAATAGTAAAGACACAGTACAGTACTTTAGGACTAAAGAAAACAGAGTACGTTTTGCTGAAAGTGTGATTTTAAAATGTTGCAAGTGATGCAAATTAACAAAGAAGTGTTTAGTTAAAATCTTTAAGGTCCTCCACAGGTTTTTTTTTTAGCATTTAAAGAATTGTTTTTTTAAGTGTAATACAGAAACATAATTAAACATTACAATTATTACTTATCTAATATTGAGTGTACAAACATACAAAAAAGGCAAAATGGAAAAGCTGTATTTGTAAAACTACCCAGAACCTTAAGAAGGGAAGTAAAATCCAGGTTCTGTTAATCAAACGCAGAAATTCACTGATGTGGATTCAGCTCATCAGTAAGTGTGACCAACTCTATTATAGCAGCTTGCTAGTCTAACGCATCCAGTTTCAGTAGAAAATACCCCAGCAGATTTACTGTCCAGAATAAAAAACAAACTGCATTTAAAACTCTTTCAGCTTCAATATAATTAATTATTATTCTTAACATTGTATGTACTGGAATATTGTGATCACCAAAATACACAAATTTAGAGACCAAAATTTAGAGTTACTTTCTTCCTGTCAAACCAATGTTTTACTTTCTTTCATTTTGAAGAAAAAGATGCTGAAATTTTTCTGCAGCACAGAGGATAGATGTATCATAGGAAAACAGTATTTATTTTAAAGGTATAGGAGAAAATCTTCAGCTCATTTTCGCAACACTGCGCATGCGCCACCTCATCTCCAGTAACGCCCCCTGATATCGGGAGCGCGCACGTCCTCAGCACATGCAGTCTGTTTACATCTGCGGGACCGCAGCCTCTGGCACCGCATCGGACTTATTACAGAACTGCGAACATATCTGACACTTCCAACACAGTTTTTCTCCTGCGAGCTTCCATTTTCGCTGCCGTACGGGGAGAACCTCTCTTCAATGGTGAATGATGCGTCTTGTCCGCCCCGTTTTACTTCCTAAACAACAATCTGCGCATGCGCGAATTCAAACATGAGCGCTCGTTGTACGGGTCGGGTGGGTGGGGACATTAGTGATATACTTCATCGCGTAAATTTTATTTACGCATTGACAGCCAGTTATTTTTCACCACCGGTCGTTTTTGATTGGCTGTCATTTTCAATGGGATTTTCCATTGAAATGTTTCTATTGAGAAGATCCTCTCCTATACCTTTAACTTGTGGATGCTGTCTATGATATTTAAATATATCATATATCATCGAGATGCATGAAGTAACGCCATTAACATCGATATTGACCAACGTTAATTTTAAAACATATTCAGAGCAGTGAAATAAGTAAATCTGGGCCAATGTTAAAAACCAATCTTTTTTCCCATTTGTGTTGTGGCTTTTGTTTGGTTATGTGATTGTCATAGTGATGCAGCAAAGGGTTCTGGTGGATGTAACAGAAGAAAGAGAAGCAATATCAGCGGTGGGGTCGCTTTTCATTTTGTAGAAAGTGTATGGAACAATATTATAACAGCAACATTAATAGACATTGACCAAAATGTTCATTATCAGTGACTCCCAAGTAAAAAGAAAAGTTTTGGGCCCATTACTAATCCTTGTGGTATACCTATAAGGTATGTTTAACATTGATTGTCTCTATTTTCATTACTCCCTTAATTACATATACATTTCCATTTTTGATGGTCCTTTGTTATAATCAGTGGTTTCCCAAGCTTTCTTCAACTTAATAAAACACCTCAATGCAGAACTTTAAGTGCTTTTTATGATTTCGTCTGTGCGTTGCCCTTAAAGTATATCTATCTATAGGTGTTGTCCGCCTGTAACACCCACCTCTGTTGGGTCTCAGCTTGCATCACCACTGAGGGGGAGGAGGGGGATAGATTAAACTCAACTAAAACTTACCTCTTTGAAGGTTTTCATCCAGTTAGAAATCAGTCTACTTTATTCGGCACCACTTTCCTACTTCTTGACGGAAAGTTACAGAGATCTGATGTAAAGGCAAAGTCAAAAAAATGAAGAAAAGAAAAAAAAAACTGGTCCAATGACTCAGAAAAGGTAAAAGAAATAGAAAAAAAATCTAATTTATCTGCGTGAACAGTACAATTCTGCGAAAGCTTGATCGCAGTCTGCAGAGGTTTTATCATTTACTGGAGGATGTGGCGTTTGCGCTCAGCTTGGTTTTCATCCGACTCTACCAAATCATCTGGAAAAGGGGGGACTTTTTAGAAACATGTTTTGAGAAAACAATTCAAACCGACTCCCTGTTGCAGCTGAAGCTCTGTTATTATATTGAAAACCACAACAAGAGCGTGAAAATGCAAATGAAGAGCAAAGCGCTCGTTTGAAATCTCCACTAGGCTAAAGTCTGTGTTGCGCTGAATGGATCCTCCCAAACTCGCTGCTTCCACAGACCCAGAAAACACGCTTGTGGAAAAAAATATCTCAGTGGACTATTATTAGAGCAATATCTAAAATAAACTGAACGTATACTAGTGGAAAATCTGCAGACGTTGTAGCGTGAAACAGAACATGCAAGATAAAATATATATAAAAAAAAAACAAGTAGAAAAGCTGAAAACAAAAAGGAGCATGATAAAAAATAAAAATAATAATTAATAAAAAGATGGGCAAAAATGTGAGTGTCAAATTATGGCTTACACTGACTTCGCAGCTGTACATAAAGCAGTCTCTGGTTGTGCTAGTATGATTGTGCACAAGCATATTGATGGGAAATTTAGTGGAAGAAAAAAAAAATATGCTAGAACAAAATGCACAAACAAAAAGGAGTTGTGAAACGAAGCTCCTGGGTTGAAGAACTGCAGCCATCAAATTTCTGTATTCAAACCTCTCCTCAACCAGGGAGAGAAACATCTTATCTAGGCCAAACTGTTGCACAGTGGTGATCAAAAGTTATTTTTTTTTTTTTTTTTACTCACTTTATTATTGAAGGTCCTTCTACACCATCTCCCTCTGACTTCAAAGGCTGTCCACCAAACTCCAGATCTTTGGTTATTTTATCCTCTTCATGTTGCATTTGTGCAATATGAATTTGCACACATTTATGTTTCTTTTACAAAATTTATTTACTTTAAATCAGAAATACATGTAAAAGCTTAAAACAACTTAGCTAGGTTTTAGTTAGTTATTGCCTGCTTAATTACAGTGTCTGACATCCATGCTGATACATTTTCTTATTATACTCGCTCCTCTAAAAACTACTCAACATATGGCTTCCTGATGGGCTCCAGCGGCAGAGTACTCGCACATGTACATGCTCATTTACCTGCCATATGGAGGTCTCAGAGTCAAAAGTATTTTTTTCTTTTTCATTTGTAAATCGAGGTCTTAGAGTCAGGAAGAAGATTGCAAAGTGACATAGTTTACCTGACTGGTGATCTGGTTGGACGTTTCATTTGAAAAGGTAAGCTTAATGGTTTTTTTTATTTAATTTTCTTGGCAACATTACATACTGCAAAAGGTAACATATCTGCTTCTTCAAGACTTCTGTTTTCACATAAAATAAACTTTACAACTCGAACGTTATAGATTATTGTCAAGAGGAATGTAAGAGGCACAAGAATCAATGATGCTGCCCAGCTAAATGTTGCTAATAAAGCAACCTGGGTTTCCAGGGTACCTCAGCACAATCATAGTATAAATGTATACAAAATAAGTACCGAGCCATTATAGAGCTCAATTTTTGTGGAGCAAATTTAAAATATTCATATATTTTAGTATTAAAATCTTTGTTTGTGTTTTTCTTTTGTGATTTTTACATTTTCATAAGTTAGTTTTGGGTTTTATTAACTGTACATGAGTTTTAACACAATTTTCAATAAAAAACGTTTCACATAAATCGTTCTATATTTAATTAATCTATGCAGTTTGCTAAAATGAATTGCCTGTATGGTGTTGTTGTAATTAATAACAAAATGAGTCTTCTTTCTGGACATTCATCTTGATCATCTATCAGAAACTTCTCTGGTGACACCGCAGCTAGGATGGTGTGTATGTCAGCGTTACAGTGGGGGGATAAATAATTAACCATGTGTGTATGTATGTGTGTGTATTTGTGTGTGTTCGTTCGACCTGCTGAAGCCTGACACCTGTTTCTGTAAGCACATGGAGTGTTTATCCAGACCTGAGCATGAGTACAATGCAGATGGAGGCGTAGTGGGTGGAGGATGAGGGGTAGTAATAAAGACGTCTGAAGTTGCTTTTGTTGTTGCACCCAGTTTGAAACCTGATAGTATCATGCTGGCACGGCTAAAATGATGCTGAAAATTAAACATTACCCTCTGTAAGAAAAGGACCAGATCGCTGTTTGAGAGGCTGAGGTTGTGTCTTAGTGTAACCTCAGGAAGAAAATACTTCAGCAATGACAATGAAGAGGCAATTACTAGCTCGACAGTCAGAACAAAAATACAAAACATTTTAACACATGCATTTCTTTTCTATTATTCCTCAAGAGGCAGGAGGCGTCAAGTGTAAAAACACCAGATTGAGAAACAGCTTCGTGCCTGAAGCTGTGAGTCTCTTGAACTCCAGTTAAACACTGGAAATAAAGACACTTTATCTGCTCTTGACACTTTACACATTTTGTCCCTTTAAACATAACGTGCTGATTTTATTGTATCTATAAGCCAGTTACATGTTTATGTATATACCTGCTTCACATTGCTGCTACTCTTATTTTTATAGTCTTTCTCCTTTTTTCTTTTTTAGTTGTTTCCTCTTTTTTTTAGAGGCTTCTTTGCTGTAACAGGTACCCGGGTACGTATTTGTGAATGAGAATAAAGAATTCTTGAATCCTGTGTTTGTGTTTTTGTAAAGTCGTAGGTAAATTTGATGACTTCATATGTCGACCTCAAGACAAAAGGGGACAGTTTTTTTTTTAATGCAACCTAAAGCTGGGACCAACATTAAATCATCCAGGCAACAAAAAGGCAATGTTGAGAGGAACTGAATAGTTTCTCTTAACTTTAATATCATTAATATTTTAAGGTATTAGTGATTAGTGCTATAAATCATTTAATCGTTGGATTACCTGCCTCTCAAAGCTTTTAGGTTTATATACGTTTAATGTATAATCGTCCAGATAGAACAGATTCATTGTCACTGAAATTCAGGTTAAAAGCAGAGTATTTGACCCCCTAAATGCAAATTGCAAATGTGAAAATTAAGTCCTCCAGGTTGCTAAATATAGAAGGATTATTACAAACAGATTAATGAGAATTTATTTAGATTTTATTTAAAAAAATTAAGCGCACGTTTTAAATACAAGCAGGAGAAAACTACGTAGATCTATACAGACAAAGTGATGATGAAATGCTGGACCAGAGTACAAGTCAGTAAAGATGTATCCGACCAGTAGATGGCAATATTTGCTCTCTTTTCTGCTTTGAGGTAATTGCTGCTGGACACTAGGTAGATAGGTCAGAGGTCACCTGTGAACCTCTTCTGATTGGTGGGTTTTTATAGGATGAGGCATCCTGGTTGAGGTCCAGTAGGGGTGTTCATGAGGACAGTTCCCTTTCAGCCAATTATAAAACATCATACCTTGTTAGGATGTAGTGGTGCCATTCTATGTCATTGCATCTTACATCACATTTTACCCACGTCCCCCCCCCCCAAAAAAAAAAAAAAGAAAAAACAAAGAAAAAACACAGCATTAAGTGCTTTAAAATGGGTTAAAATAAAATTTACTGAAATAAAGAGTAGATTGTTTTTATGTTACCACTAAGTTTTATCATTTGTTTTGGTAATCAACGGTCAAAAAAGCTGCTGGTTACACACAAAAAGTAAATAAATATATTATTACTATTATTATTATTGTTGTTCAGACAGATGTTCTCGTTGAAGCTGGTGAGCTGAGCCCAGCAGCAGTCTTTCGCGTTTTCTTTGGCAAAGACTGTTCATGACAGTTTGTCCAGTTGCTCTTTAAATTTTCATTTTTTTCAATTACAAATGGCATAACTTAAGTTTTTGTCTTTCACATGCATTTGACATCTTTTGTTACCTCTTTGAGCTTTATTTTCTCTTCCTGTTTCACCAACATGTTGTTATCTCATACTATTATTATTACTTACATGGAATAGGAAAGCCTAATTCTAGGTCTTTTTTAATCTCTTTTTTATCAAATGTTCTTACAGAAAATAACTATATAGATTAAGGACATTTCTACTTGTTATAATCTCTCTTCACATCTTCGTACATCTCTCTGACCCTTTGGCCTTCCTCTGGGACAAAAAGTACATTTACTCTTCCGCTTCGTTTGCAACAAGGCCTTGGTTAGTTATTGATTTTGGTTTCTTTACATTAAACAGTGAGGGGCATTGCCCCTTTCTATGGCTGCCCGTTGATAAACGATGTCCCTGCTATAGTATCAGTTTAACTGGCCTCTTTACGGCAGCGTTCATTTAAATGCTTTTCAGTGTTTCAGAGTTACAATTTAATATAAAATCTGCATTAGCAGATCAGGATCAAACACATAATCTACATAATGAACTGCTGTCTCCTTCAAAGGTATTTCCCGTAGAGATTTGTGGAAAGACTTAAAATACATTCATATTTTGTTACGGAACTATATTAGAAAATAAATAATATAAGAAATAAAAAATAAGTATACTGAATAAAAAAAAGAAATAATAAGTGCAATAAGAAATAAATAAAAATCTGATCAACTTAAGTACATTTGGTCAATGAGGAAAAAAACAAATTACTGCCTAAAAATCCCCATATTGAGAGTTCCTACACAGAGCTTTTACTACTTTGATTAAACCCTATTTAGCCAATTGAGCTAGATATACTCTTAAAACATTTTACAAGGTTGGACTGGTCCACTGCTTTTATGATATGTACAATATTTATGTGTTGTACACTTAAATAATAATTAATAACCTGACATCCCCTAAAAGGCCAGTAGCGTTCAGCAAATGTCCCTATTGTTTTTGTTAAAAACATCCTTTCCTACTCTGGACAGCTGCCTTTTGGTTAAAAAATTATCATTGTGAGAATAAGCAGCATCAATAAAACATCAACATTTGAATAAAGTTTTCACACACTAACATAAGATGTTTTGCCTCTAGTCTTGCCAATATACAGTAGATGTCCTCCTAAAGTAACTGTGAAACCACAAATGTATAAATCTTTTAACCGCTTACAAATTAATTCTGAACTAAAGAAAATTGAAAGTATAATACCAAAGACTGCCAGTAGAGAAAAAGCAAACAATTTTTTTTCAATAGTTTTTATTAATTTCTGTGGGTTAATTGTCTATGAACAACCAGATTCTTTCTACTTAGAGTAAAATTACATAATTAGAGTTCAAACAGTAGAGTTGTTTGGTGCTTATCAGCTAAACAAAACCTTCACCTTTCTTATCGTCATTGCTCCCCTGCACTCTTCATACCACGTTGACGACTCTCACTGCAAAGCACACTGTTCTGATATCGTGGATTAAATGGAATTTTTGTCACTGGTGACAATATTTTCTAATGATGAAACCTTTTTAGAAATCTAAAACTAAACTTAACATAAGCCATCATAACTCCTATACTTTCCTGCAGGTAAATGCACTCTTTAAATGTTTGATATTACATGTAATGCTTAACATTAAACAGTTTTTCTGTTTCACATGGTAGAATAAATAAATAAAACGGATGGAAAGGATGCATGTTACAGCAGATTTTAATGACTGTCGAAAAAAAATGTCATGTTTCCTTTCATGAAATGGAGGAATAAAAAATTAAAAAAAAATTTAATCTAAATGTAACAGACCTATTCCATTGTGCTCCAACACTGATTTGGGAGGGGTTAGCAGAGATGGTGTCAATAGTTATTAGGCGTCATCTTTTCCAACCGAACCTTGTAACATGTTGCAGCAAATACATAACAGGGTCGCAAGAAAGCCAACAAATTAAATAACGTTGAGGGGAAAAAAAGATACGTGGAGCTACGAAAAACCCGTTGTCATCCAGTTCTGTAATATTACACAACTGCAACCTACCTAGAGGAACTACAGGTACAAGATGTTCAGTGCTTACGTATATGGCAAAGAAAAGCTGAAAGCTGACCACCACTGAACAAGATATGTAAGCTGTCGGAACCAATTATCTCACAACACATTTTTTCTAAGGTTTTAAGTACTGATGCCATTAGAGTGACTCTTGATGGTCCAGATGAATGAGTTGGATCAGTAACGAGCACAGGGCTCTACTTTGAGTTCCTTCCTTGGTTTCAGCTCACTTTAAACAACTTCATATGTCTTTTTTTGACTTATGTAACGCACTGATAACATAGCTTGTGTTCATTTTGACATTTGCCCTCTGAGATACGTCCCCAAGCACTGTGTGCAGTTTCCAAATCTATATGTAAGTGATTTACAGTACAACGATGCAACTATGTAACCATGCTTCACAGTTTGAGGTGCAAGATGTCAGCTTGGGGATAATATAGATATTTGACTGCAAAGAAAAAGAAAGGAGACCCAGTGATTACAATTAAATACATTTGCCTGTGCTATATCAGTTCAGTTTTGTATATTGTTAACTATATGCTTCCATAGTTCAAAAAATTTAAATGGGAATATGGTCTGAATTGTTTCCAACTTCTGTTAGTTTTAGTTGGTATAAAAGGGACAAAACGAAAATTTTCTCCACCTGATGTTGGGAATCCTGTTAGGATCTGATTTACTTAGCACAAGAAAACACTTAAATCACGGGTCAACCAAAAGTAAGACCTTATAATAACCGTAATATGTATTTCTAGCTGATGACCATTCAATTAAGTAATAAAGTAGCTTTCTTTTCAAAAGTTTTATACATTTTACATTGGCAAAAGTGAAATTATAATATACAATATTATTTTAAAATTGCAGATATTTGCTTTACTTCATCCTAATCTGATATTCTGTAAAATAGTTGTAAGTTATTTGACACTGACGGGCGTGTTGTGTGAGTTCTCTTTCATAACTACTGACATTTCTCCTGTTTTTCCATCAACAGTTTGGGTAAAAATTACTTTTTATCTGTTGAATAATGTTAGACCTGGCTCTATAGAGATGTATTTTCCAGATCAGTTAGATTTGGTCTGAATTGCTGTCTTCCAGCTCCCGCTAAAGCAGTGGAACAATATGGCGGACCAGTTTATGACACAGCATTACCTGGTGCATGACTTCATTGCGTCTAGACGTTCAGCCAGTGTTTGCTCAACCTGATTAACAAATAGGTCAACATACTGCAGGAAAAAAGCAGCATGAAGCAATGCACAATGCTAGCTTGAGGTAATTTATGAAGTGTTCATTGCGTTTTTCTTATTTCTTATTCATGCTATGAAATGTATAAATAAAGAGATCTATATAGAGATAGATGTCAAGTCTGAATTTGACATGAAAGCCACATTTCAAGATGCACACAAAAAATGTAATTCTTTAGGGTAGAAATACATTATAACGGCTACTTTCAATGCAACAGTGCTGGACCAACATAAAAAACAGATAAACAGATTTGTATTTTATTGGTATTTTATTGCATAGATCAATAGAACAAAGTGCTTAATTGTGTTGAAGAAAAACATAATAGTTTACGATATCTGACATCTACGTAAAAGCAAACCCGTACTAATAGATGATTCTGATTTTATCAAAACTATACGTTGTTGCCATGTCTGCATATTTTGGGTTTCAAGCCTGATGGTGAACCTCTGCCCCACTTTTTCTTGCAGCCTCTAAATATTATTTTTTTTCCATTGTTGCCACACATTTAAGTCCATCCATATCTCATCAAGTTTCATAGAAAAAAGCATAACATTTAAAAGCTTTTTGTTCTAGAAAAAGCAGATTCACTCATCAATAAAAAAAATCTACCGTACAAATTTCAAACTAGAACATTTGTACGTCACAGAAAATACAAAAATAATGTTTTAGTTTGTTTTTTGCCCAAGGGGCTCTATTGGGAGATATCTGAATCACAGAAAAAGGGATTTTTCCGGGGCAAAATTAATGCATGAACCAGCACTGCTATGGATTTTTTTAAATCTTTTCAAGACTTTTAGACTTCAGTCACCGAAGAGGATAATAGTATAGTTGTTAAATGTAGTTGTAGTTTACGTTAGATATGGTTCACTGTTTGTTTTTTGCGTATTCCTCTACAGAAAATGCTGCTTTTGACCATAAGTTACTATTTTGTACCATATTGGAATTATGTTTTTTTTTTTTTTATTGTTATTTTAAAGCCCTTCTAATATGAACTGAAAATGAACAGTTTGGCAGTTGATCTGTGCCCAAAATCATGCTGAAAATCTAGTTCAAGGTAGCATCTTTGTAAAACCGCTCACAGCAACAAGCTGTTCTGTAGCTTTTGAAATGTCGTGAAGAGCTCTTCAGATAAGCTTTGATTGGACCGAGCCCACAGCTGATAACGTCAAATCTACCTCTTTAATGAACCCTTTTTTGATGTTCCCATATGCAAATGTCACAATCAGGAAGCTAAATAAAAATGCATTTCATGCTTAAAATGTGAAAGCAAATTATTGGGTAATAGCTTTAAAAAAAAAAAAGTTGTGTTTCCAGTTGATTAAAGCACTGACCTTTACACTAAATGGTTGGGTAAGTACTCTCATGGCTGCTGTGCACGCTTTCTGTGAATCTTTTTACTTTAGCGTCAAACATTACTTATATAAAATATATTTTTTTGTCCGGCAATCAAGAATTTAATTAGATTTGTTTAATTTTTCTGCTTGTTCATTATAATCTTCTGCTGATTTGCTTTTTCACCTGAACCTACTGCCAGATTTCACAAGCTTGATTGCAAAAGATTTGAGCAAATAGATTGTCTGTTTATAAAATCCACTTACGCTGATAAAGCGACAACAGAAGCAAAGAACAGGTTCACTGCAGTCTCTGCAAGTTTGATAGAAATGGATGTTTGCAGAAAATCCATTTGATGTTTTTACCATGTATTACAATAATAATATTGCATTGTGTCTTCTAGCTGTTTTTCTTCATATTTACTTTTTTTCACCCGCTAACTATTTTCAATATTATACAAGTATAACTATATAAATACAAAATATTGTTTTAAACTAGTATTTTCTTTATAAAGGTAAAAGAGCTATCCAACTTTTCCCTATGTTCAAATAGCAATTTAAGATTAAATATTCCTTTCTCCAACTCATCAAGAGCTTTATGCATGGGGTTAAAGACAGTCAGGAATGAACCTCCTTCTTTCCTTACAGTTGTGGGAGAAAGACCAAACTTGGGTCTTTATGATAGCAGGATAGGAAAACAGCAATTACCAAAAGATATTCAGAAGAATTCCTGTTTGTTGTTCATTACAAGCCAAATATAGTAGAATAGAATAGAATTAAACTCTGATGTTACTGAACATTGTCATTGCAAATACAAAGCATTGAAAATCAGTTTGCATCCATCCATGTACATGCTAGAAGTATACGTACATACAGATTAAGATTAGAACAAAAAAAAATCTTAAAACCTTGAATTGCCATGTTAATCTGTCTAACAGTCTGAAACATATACATACACACCATTTTTTTAAAGCCTTACACAGTCCTGTTTTCTTAGGACACTAGACACAATTATGATCTGTTGCCATTTTACGGGGCTATTCAAAACCTCTGTGTTAACCTTTGCAAGAGTACTCAGGTAGATGGGAGCTGTACCCTTAAGCACTTTGTAGGCTAGCATCAGGGACTCGAATTTGATACAAGCAGCCAGGGGTAACCAGTGAAGCTCAATAAACAGAAAACTGCCATTAGACTTTTTGGGCTGATTGAAGACCAGACGCGACGTCGCGTTATGGATCATTTATAAGGGTTTAACCCTTATAAATGATCCTTAAGAAGCTGGGAGACCAGTCAGTAGTGCATTGCAATGTCAAGTCGGGAAATAACCATAGACTGAACCAGGAGCTGGGTACCATGTTGGGTAAGATATGGCCGTATCTTTCTTATGTTTAGTAATGCAAAGCAACAAGATTGAGAAACTGAGGCAACACGATCTTTAAACTGCTTTTGATAGGGTCAGAGACAAGGATCCAGTCTGGTTGTGATTATTGTGGTATATGGTTGGTTTGGCTGGGAGAGCAAGCAGTTCAGTTTTTTAGAGATTAAGTGGCCGGTTATGGCTTTCGTCCATTTTGATATGTCAGAGAGACAATCTACGATGCATGCAGAGACCATGTGGTCATCAGGTGGAAATGACAGATAGAGCTGGGTGTCGTCAGCATAACATTGATAGAAACCTTGCGATTGAATGATCTGGCCGCGGAGTGGAGGTGTATATGGCAAGGAGAAGAGGTCACAGTACTATGTCAGTTCAACAGAACTTTCCTCGGGTCAACAGGGAAAAAAAGATTGATCTTCAATCCATACTTGTGTCCCATAAACATGCTTTTCTACACAAAATGTGCAGTCCTTGCAAAAAAAAAATATTTACGAATCTATTATTTATCATTGTCAAGAACTGTGTCATTTTAGGCTGCTATGGTGAAAAACGTGTTCTCTCAGCATAATCAGCTACCTGTAATAGTGGTAGTACATTAAGCTGTGTATTATTAGGTTATCATGCAAGAGGGAGGAAGAGCAAGAGGGAGGAATGTTGCTCAGTGAAAAATGGATCTGATAAGCAGTGTTAGCTCTAAGGACAGTCAGAGCTAAAAAAATAAAAAACATTTTTAAAAAAGTACATCCTTTTATGGGTATATGTATGAGGACATAAAACTGCCAGCATTTACTATAAATTTTATAGTAAATTTTTACCTTAAACCACAGAATTTAACATTTTACATTGCAATTTGTTTATTGACATTGCAGTTTGAATATCTAAATCATACAGTGGTGTGTTAACTCCATGCCAATGGAAAATGACAGCAGAGAAGCAGAAAATCTTTAGGGACAAATGCTAGTCACCCAGGAGTAGCCTTTCTGGAAAATTCCTACCAAAGTCAGTCTGGTCAGAGCTCAAAGAATTGCCAAAAAAAGACGAGTAAATAGTTTAATCTCTGCATCTGAAAGAACAATAACACTGGTTTTATTTTTAAAGCTACAGCACACAGGCATAAAGCTACAAAACTTGTGTGGAAAAACAAAAAGTGTAACTTATTAACAATATACAGGAAAATATAAAAGAGAAGCAAAATAATAATTAAAAAAAACCTCTCTGATCACTCAGACAGTGTCTGACCATTTGAAATATGTATCATAAGATGCAAGGAAAGCAATGATTTAACAGTTTTGTAAAAGAGCTGACAAAAGTCAAACTATAGTCCAAAATCCTAACAGCAAATCGATGCATGCATGGACTTCTGGATGTTTGTTGATCAAAGTTTCAAAGTTCGTCGTCTTACCACCCAAAAAAGTTCAGTAAATGTTTTCCCTATCTTCACTGCTTGCAGGGGAAGAGGAACAAAAGCAGCTAAGTCTCGTTCCCGCGACAAACACAGTAAGTAAGATATTTTTTATAACTTTTTTTTCTTTATAAGCAATAATTATATTTGAGAATTTATGTCTGGTGAGAAGTTGTTAAATTTCCCAAACAGTATCTATCAAATAGGTCACCAATGCTTCTGTGTTTAATGTGTGGCAATATTGTAACACAGCAACCCTGATTAGGTGGATGGATGAAAAAAAGAATAAAACACCAAATGACCAACTAAATGTAACATAAATACAAAAAGAATAGACTAAGATAGATACGTGTATCTTTTCCCATCTAGACTGGGAGGACCTTGAGTCTAAATCTTTCTTTAATGGCTTGGTGATCACTAATACAGGCAGCACCATCGAGCCTGAATCACCAAACTTTGGTTTGGACACAAAGATTTTAAGAGTTTTTTTTTTTGTCAAATGCTTTTTGAATCAAATATAATTTCAGCATTGTTTCACTTAAACAATCTGTGAAATATCAACCAGTAATCCTAAAATATTTGTTAGAACATTTAAAAAAAATGCATTTTAAACATACCCTTGAAGCATATAACAAATATGTTTTATTGCTAACTGACCATCAGATTTTTGCACATAATCCAAAGCAATGACATAAATAAATGTTCATCTTTCGTTTTAAATTAGAAAAAATTGATATCTAAAAAAAAATAAAAAATACTTAAAACCAGGAGCATTTATCAGTTTTTGCACAAATGCTTCGATTTACATACTCAAACCTTTTGCCTTTGTCCCTCCACACAGGAGGGTGCAGTGGACTTTGAGCATTCAAAGCACTTTCTGTGCTTCACGGTCCTCAGACAGAGTCCAGGTGAGGGTATAAAACATCCACGCTAAGACGGAGACATCAGTCTCTGCTGAGTACTCGCCAACCCAGGAGGAGTGAACTCCAACGAGCCCGCCATGGGGGACTGTAAGCTCTGCCTGTTGATTCTCCTCAGTATATCGGCCTTGGCTCGTGAGTACCTTTTAACCATTTAACATCACAAGTTGATATTTAAATATGTTGGTATTGAATTTGCATTGTTATTTTTTTTATATAACTTTTTATATGGACCACACTGTTAAAATAAAAACGGCTATTTGGTTTGTTAACATTGTGCAATTGAGAAATGGCATGACTGATGTATGCTGATATACCTAGATGATTTTACTTCATTTAGATAAACATTCAGAGATATTCAGAGATGGAATTAAATCACTATTTTGAAGATCATTCAAGTCCCAAGGCAACCCAAAGTAAAAGAAATACAACTTAAATTCAAAACTTCATAACATTCTCAAATCTCAACTAAAGTAACAAAATAGGAGATTTCAATAAAAAGCAATCATAAACAAATTTGAAGGCCTAAAAGAGAGTTTATCGTGTGGAATGAGAAACTTGCAACTGATCTCTTTCAGTTGCATCTCTTTCGTGGTGAATACTAATCCACAAAAATTTTTGAACTGTATTTCAGCTCTTCTCTGAAGCTCTTCTGGTGTCTTATAAAAAGTATATTTTCCTTAATTCTATAATAATTTAAATTGACATGTTTTTGTCTAAAATAAAACAAGAAGTTTAAAAATAATAGACGGCAAATGGTAAAGTTCATTTATTTTAAACTGGAGAGCTAATTATTGCTTTATTCTTTCCATTTATTTAGAAAATGGAACATAGGTAGTTTTGGTACATGTGTAACAAAAACTAATCTTTGAATTTGAACTTTTCATCTCTTAAAAACTCTCAGCTCTTCCACTCGCTTAAACCGACCAACTCAGTTTCAGCGTTTAGTCTCATCATATCTTTTCTTTGGCCATAATACAGCATGTTACTCCAAGTTTTAAACAACCCTATTATATTAAATCTTTCCTTTTGGTTTTGGTCTTGGTAAAATAAAACCATCAACCAAAATAAAAATCACACAGTTTTGCAAAAAAAACAATGTTTTCAATAAAATAATCCATAAATAATTATAACAATGTTTAGTGCTGGATGTTCACTGAATGATAGTGCATGTTAGTTTCTGACAGACTCATATTTTAAATGTGCAAAGTTACTCTTGTCAAACACTTTAAGACAGTGCGTGAGGTAAAGAGAGGAAGCATCCTTGTGATTGGTTAAAAAGTTGAATCCCTTTAACTAACATGCTGAATAAGCTGGCATATCCTTTACTGTTCTGTGTGAACCTTAACCTTCTTCATTTCTTATTTATTAAACTGTCCTCAGACATACAAAGGATTAAGGTCAAGAAGTCCAAATTAGATAATTCAAAAAATACTAACAATATACGAAATATCTGAGAATTAGATGGATATTTTAGTGAATTGTTTAGTTTACACATTAATGTGTGCCTTATTTATTGCTTACTTAATTTACTACTGTTTTAGACTTGAATTAGGCTCTTCTTTAACAGTATGTACACTGATTCATATTAAATGGGACCCGACTCCCCGTTTTCCTTTATAAGATTCTGTGGTTTTCAATTAATCTAAAAAAAAAAGAAAGTGTGCACAGGTTTTCCATATTATTTGGCAATTTTCAGATTTTCTATATATCAAATTTAAACAATCTCATCCTTTTGTCAGGTAAAATTTAAGGCTCCCTGGAAATGTGTAATTCATCATTCGTTTTGATATTCAGTAGGCCTGGATATCATTGATTAAAAATTTCCTATACTATTTATTTTATACTATAATAATATATGAATATTTTTCTTAGAGGCACAAAAATTCAAAATCATCTTGACGATTAAACTGTTGAAGTAATGATGGCATCACTTTGGACCAGGGAACTCATATCTTACGATAGTTTTTGATTATTTTAAACAACAAATAAAACAAGACTGAAATACGAAATACTTATGCGCAATTATCCATAAGATAAAAAGAAACATAAACAGCACTGGTACATGTCATGAATTTGCTGTCATCCTCAAACCTCTATCAATATTACCAGAAATAAAAGCTAACTAACCTGATTTTGCATTAACAGTTGCCCAAGACGAAGAAATCTCAACCTGTTCGTGTAAGTTGTTTCTGGCATTTTAAAACTTCATTGCTTTCAAACATTTATAATACAGAATAAAGAGGATGCAAATCTTTATTTAATCTCCTTTAGTGGCCCAAACGTACAAACCCCTGCACAAATATGAATACACCTATGAAGCTGAGTCGTTGAATGCAATCAATGGCGCCTCACAGCTCAAGAATGGACCCAAGGCCTCCTGTAAGGTAGGACTAGTACATTTCACACTGTTTTGTAATCATCTGTTATAGGTCTTTTTTTTCTGTTCATTTTTACACAAGACTACTAAAATATTTTTTGTTTGTCGTACAGGTTGAGATCAAAGTGCCACAGATGTGCCGTTTTATCATGCACACCACAGGCTGCAGTCTGAGTGAAGTGGGGGACACCGAGATAAATGGCAACCCTGTCTTCATTCCAGCGGCCAATTCTGATGGCTTTTCCGCTGAAATGGAAAGGTATAACTCTTGTACAACATTAGCAAAACAAAAGAAGACATAAAGAGTATTTCCAAGGGAAATTGTTTTTTATAACTAAAAATGTTTTTTTTGTTGTTGTTTTTTTGCAGATATCCTCTGAAGTTTGTGGTTGAAGGTGAGAATGACGTGAAGCTCTACCCTGAGGATGGCGAGACGACAACTATTCTGAACTTCAAGAGGGGTATTATTTCTGCCCTGGCTGTGCCGCTCATGGAAGAAGATGAGGACAGGAACATGGTAGTGTGATTTATTAGGGAAAAAATGCCATATAGCATCACATGGCCAAACTCATTTGTTTGGTCAGAAAGCATTAAGACAATGTCCTCTTTTAAAGCAGCAAAATCATTTTCAAAAAACTCCATTTAATTTAAATTCATCTTTTCACTGAAGTGTATTTTAAAACAAATGCAACACAATAAAACAATAAACTTTTTAATAAAATCCACTTAAACTTGAAACTAATTCCTTGTCAAGATCTTTCTTTTTTTTTTTTGTATTAGTTTACATTCAAGGAAATTACTATTTGTGTAAGGTGTAAGTTTTTTTTTGTGTCTGTTTTTATACAAGACTTAATTAGTCAAGGTTGCACTTTAAATTCATATTTTCCACTTGCAAAACCATGTAGTTACTTTGTCTTTATTGTCATTCTTTATCTTAGCCCACAATTCATGGCAAGTGCAGAACGTCCTACATGAACAATGTCAGGGAGGACATTGTCACTGACATCACCCTGAACAGAGATCTGTCCAAATGTGACAAGTTTGTGCCTATAAGAGATCACAACAGCCCTCTGGCACTTATCACTGGTATGGTAAGTGTTTTGCACAAATCATTTGTGAAACAGAAAACCCTTTAATAATGAGCGAGGTCTTATTTGTTTTTTTGGGCGCTCAGTCTACATGTCGTTTTGACAAAATTAAGCAGATTACAGTAAAAAAAAAAAACTTGATGGTATGAGAAGATACAGACCACTGTTTTTTTTTTCAATAGTATAAGTAAATAACCTCTTGCTCTCTTATAATTTACAGCACCATCCTTTGGCTCAGCTGATCAGAAGCACCCAGACATGTAACTACAAGTTTCATAATGAGAAAACACACATGACTTCTGGTTCCTGCACTGAGGAGCACCTTGTCATTCCATTTTCCCACAAGTAAATCAAAACCTTTAAAAATGTTATCATTAAATACAACGATTTTATCTAAAGTTTTGTACTTCAATTCATTTTACATATGTTTATCCTTTTTTTCCCCCCAGGAGAAAATATGGATTTAACAATATTGGGAAGCAGCAGTTAAATCTGGCAACGGTTTCTCCTCTGAATGACCGAATATTTGAACATGGTAAGCCCTTTGTTAAAGATTAATTTTCAGAAAGCATTAAAACAGTGCAATACAGTAAAATGACAGGAGATTCACTTAATTATGATCATAAAATAGTATGTAAAGAATAATTTTATATATTATTAGAAATTGTCAGTAAATATTTATCAATTAAATTAAATTATAGATGATATTACATTATATTTATGATTACTGACATGCATAATTTATAACCTTACTTATGAGAAATAAACTGATACATAAAGATTAGTTGAGATTGGATGAAATGAGAATCTAAAGACACACACAAAAGTGCCTGACTGATATTGATCTGATGATCTGAAAGATCTGAGGTAAAAATTACTTTTTAAAATATTTTTTCTATAGTCTAATGTTTAAATACTGTTGATGAGGATGTTAGTTATTATTTCAAGCAACATTTTTTTTTTAAACAATTTTGTGTTTGACACATTTAAGAAAAATTTATGCAGATCTCTTACTGTTTTTATATCAAGGCAACCATATCATGGACCTCAACATGGATGTTGTTGAGGACAAGAGCACCATTCAAAATAAAGCTGCTGTTGTGAATCTCATGAAACAACTGCTCGATTTGCCCGAGAATGAGCGAGAGCGAAGAGCACTCCTCTTTCGTAAACTTATCTCCACAGTCCGTGGAATGACAACTGAAACACTGAGCGATGCCCTTCCCGAGATTGTTGCTTTGTCCCGTTTCCTGACCTACCAGGTTATGGCCCAGTGTGGAACCCCTGAGTGCAGCAGCACGATCACGAAAGTACTCAGAACCTCAGACGTTTCAGACATCGAGGTTAACACTGCTGTTTTCGCTCTGGGACTTATGTCCAACCCCTCTGCCCTGCTGATTAACGACTTGCTTGATATGGCCAAATACAAAAATAGTAAACCCATAATGTATGCTCTAAGCAATGCCGTCAAGAGGTAAGGTTTTTCATTCTTCTGTAAAAACTGATCAGAAATATGATTAATCTACCATGAGCAAAATGTCACTCTTATCGGTTTATTATGTTTGTTTTTGCCACAGATTTCACAAAAATGACAAAAGAACTATCCCTGAGATTCACTCTGTCGCTGAGTTTATGGCTTCCCAGTTGGGCGACTGTACTGGGGAAAAGGACCACACTTTCATGACCCTGAGGGTAATTTTAACACCTTCTAACTCAAAGCAGGAATTCACAAAAGTGTAGAATCTATACAAAGTTACATGTGACACTAAAATATCACTAAGAGTTCCATTGATTGGAAATTTAAACTGGATTTTTGTACCGCCAGAAGTGACCGACAAACAAAATAGTTAATAGATTCTATTAATTCCACACAAAAAAAATTAAATAGACTGCATCATTTAGAGTATAGGGCTTTGCATGTAAGGGGAATATTGTCTGGCTGAAAAGCATCCATTTTTTGCCTTTTGATATTTTTCAAGAAAGTTCTTCAACATTCAACATTCAACATTGATGCTTCTTCAACTCCAGAATGTTTGATATTGCTAATAGTGTCCTGACAATATTTGGGTTGTCAAAACAATTGATGTTTCAGCAAAAGCCCTATTCGCACATGATTAGTATTACCTAGGGACCTCTGATAAATTGTAAATTACTCCATTGTAAATGTTGCTTACTGCATGTTGGTATATGTATCATCCACATCTTTGTCCTGCTAAATTGAGTCCCTATGGTGGATCTCTTGCTGCTGATGGGTCTCCAGATATTTCACCTAGAGACACTTAATTTTGGACTTAAATATTTTCAAAAGTGGCATTCGTAATTTTAACCCTACCATCCGTCAATCAGCCCGGAAGAACTAGAAAAAGGTACGCAATGAAAACAACTTTACTAATCACAGAAATTGTTGCATTCACACAGGATTAAGATTACAGACATCCTCCGAAATTATTACAAATGATTAGAGATCCCTTGATAATCCCGCGCGAATAGGGCTTTAATAAATATTTATTTGCTTCAAAATTTGTGCTGCAATAACAGACAGACAGCCCCTCTCCTTCAGAGCTGATGTTTAGCTCCTTGACAAAAAATCCTAACTCTATTGGTTTATGTATTCATGGAGGCAAACAGTTGTGACTACAGGGAGCAATAGTATGTTTTTTCTTTGATGGTGGATTGGGAGGAAGTAGGTTGTAACTGGTGGGTCTAACCCTCATCAACAATGCGTACACAATGATACAGTCAAGATTGTAAGCTTCACAGCTTCACTAAGCAATCGATGACCCTCCTTAGATTGTGAAAATGCAGTTTATTTTTCTGTATTTGAAGCTGAACACTGTTTGACGGACCACTGCATTCCATGCCTATGTGCTTACATTACAATATATAATTATGGAATCATCTAATATGTGTAACATTTGAATAGTCAGGATCACACAAGTAAAGTAAGCATACTTGATAATATGTGACCTTACTGTAAGCGACATTTAAAAATTTCAGAGCAGTTTACAGCTGTTTCACTGAGGGTACTACCACCTCCTTACTGTGGTCTGCACTCAAAAAAAACAGTAAAAGTCATCCTTCTGTTCATTTAGTGTTGCGATTGCTTGGTCTTTTAGTGGCAGGTGATTCCTATTCGCCCACTTTTAAATTAGCTTTTCTTTATATAGGTGTCATCAGTAAAATGCCTGAAAATCCAAGTAGTCCAACCCTTTATGATGAACCATGTCATCCTTTGAAAAGCATCATAGGGTAGTCTCACCCAAATGTAAAATGTCTCAGTTAAAGCATTTTGAAACCAAAAGTGGGGAATCTATGCAGGTGCAAGAATTTAGGTTATCTTTGGCCAGACTATTGCCACATGAGATGCAAGGTATTACTATAATATCCATGATGACATATTCAAAGCAACACTTTGAATATCGGTTCTCCAAAATAGCCTACCCCAAACCAAGTTTTTCCATCACTGTGCCAAATATGTTTTTTTAAATGTCCAGTGTGTATTAACACCCATTAACAATCTAGCTTAATTTCATTTTAGGTGATTGGAAATATGGCTCCAGCTGTGATGCTGGTTAGTCCAGCACTGCGAACTGCTGTGTTGAAGTGTGTGAAGGAGCCTGCAGCGTCCCAGAAAGTGCAGCAGGCGGCCATTCAAGTGTACAGGAAGATTTCTGTCCCAGATGAGGTAGGCAAACCAAAAGCATCCAGCTGGTTGGTATTTTTTTGTCAGCCTTTTCTTTACTTATTTTGCCCTGGTTTTTGCCAATTGCAGACAAGAGAGGTCTTCATGCAGGTGCTTTTGGACAACAGCAACCCAGTCCAGGAGCGCATTGCTGCTTATCTGATAATTATGAAAGACCCACAGCTGAGTGAGCTCACACAGCTAAGCAACGCTTTGTCAAATGAGGTTAACCCACAATTTAAGAGCTTTGTAAAATCCCACATCACCAACATCCTGTCCTCAACTGAGCCAGAAACGAAAGAGTAAGAAAGGGCGATATGAGTGAATAAAACATGTAAATATCTATTGTTACTCTCTTTACTTGTTTATGTCTTTTCACAGACTGAGACAAAAGATTCAGGATGCCCTGCAAGGTAACGAAATTGGACCCACAATGGATCCAATCAGGTTTTCACGCAACTATAAGATTGGATCAGTGGAGGGCAACATGATTTTTGAAGATGTCAGCTTCTTGCCCAAAGAGGTTATACTTGAGATGACTCTGAAGGCTTTTGGGTTTGAGACTGACATGATGGAGGTAAACATTTTTTAGTTTGTTAACATCTTTTGTGGCCTGAGGAATTTTATCTGGCTAAAATATTGTTTGTTCTATTTTTTCCAGATTGGTATGACAGGCGAAGGTTTGGAACCAACAATCGAGGCCCTGTTTGGAGAGAATGGCTTTTTTCCTGATACCACCCTGAAGACAATGCACTTTTTTTCTGAAAACTTGCCACAAGCGTTCAGTGAGTACCTGGAGAATATCATACCTGCACTGAAAAGAAACAGAATGAGGAGAGAGGTACTTCAAGCAGTATTTAATAACTAGCCAAAAAATGTAAAACATATAAATGTCTGTGTCATGCATTTTTTATTTTGTGCGTGTGTGTGTGTGTGTATATTCAGACTTCTGACAACCTGATAAGGGGAATAGCACAAAACTTTGACAAGCTTGTCAAAGAACTGAAGACTGGAGAGTCTCCGGAAGCAATGATTTATCTGAAACTCTTGGGAAATGAGCTAGGATATCTAAGGACAACTGACATTAAGGAGATTACTAACTCTGCTGACATGATGATTGACAGGATGCTAAGGATAGTTCCGCAAATGGTGAGTTTAAAAAATAGATAACCTAATAAACAGCAGCTTAGAGTTATTTGGTAAATGTCCTTTTTTGGTGCAGATACTGAATTTACAGACGACTGACCTAAAAAGCGGAATCTTTGCCCACTACATGTTCATGGACAATGAATTCTTCCTTCCCACTGCTACTGGAATGCCTCTGAGGATTTCACTGTCTGGTACTTTTACCGCAGGTTTCAAAAGCCAATTTCATATTGCTCCTGAAATGGTGATTATCTGCTCTGGTGGTTATAACTCTTTCCCCACACATGAACACAAGTCTTTTGCCACAACCTTTCTACTGTGTTTATCTACAGAACACAGCGACATTCATGCCGTCCGGAGGCGTTGCCTTCGTCACTCAGTTTGGATCCCACATGCCTGAATATGTCAACTCTGGACTGGAGATGCACACCGATATCTTCCATGAGAGTAGGATCAGAACTGTGCTCCTAATGAAGCGCGACCATGTTAAGCTGACTATTCCAGTCCCACAAATCCCTACCAACCTAATCAAAATAAGGTAAGCACCAAACATGTTTAAACTTTTTAATATTATAAGAACAGCTTTGAGACAGTATGCTACAGGAGAAAATATTGATACATTATTGCTATGTTTCCAATTTAGAAATTACCTTGTGGCAATAACTGGATCAGACATGAAAACGATTCCTCCACTGGTGAAGGAGCAAGTTGACGTACGTGAATGCACACGTGGCTTTGCTGGAATGAAATTTTGCTCTGTTGTGCAATACACCAAAGCATTCTCTCATGAGACTGCTCCCTATTTCCCCCTAACCGGTGACAGCCAGTAAGTTTGAAATTATTACCTACCATTCAGCAATGCAAGAAATCGCATTTGTGCCTAAAGGCTGTGCTAACTGAACAACACAGATTTTCTTTGGAGCTCCATCCCACTGGAGAAGTTACAGCGTTCACAGCCACCGCTCTGTATGAGCTCCTCAAGGAAGGAGATGAGGGACAACAGAAGGTTGATGTTTTGAAGTTTGTTTTGAGAGCTGAAGGTAGGGATCATTACAAATGTTACTCTATTTGGACAAATCCTGACTAATTAAAAGCTAATGTTGCATAATCAAAAACAGGGGCAGAGCCAACTGAAGCGCAACTGGTGTTGAAATACAAAAGAGGAAAGAATATCTTAAGAGCAGATGTTCAGATTCCTGACTTTGATGTGGACGCCGGACTCAAGCTGGGTGTTGTTAATGGGAAAACCAATGGCAAAGGGATTCATTCCATCTCTATTGACTTTATCAACAAGAATATCCCCCAGCTTTCCCTGGTTGGACATGCTAAGTAAGAAATGAAAAATGAACATGTAAAACAACAATGATGTCACTGTAAAAGTCTCCTACATTGACGGACTGATACATTTTCAGCTTCAAGAACATGAAGGAAGGCATACTTCAGCTCCAGCTTCTGGTGCCCTCAATCAGTGCTGAATCCACTGTCACTGCTGAACTGGACTTTAATGATCAACTGGAATTGGAGCTTGAAAGCAAAATGAGGATCATGGATGCCACCTCTGAGCAGAAATTTGAAATGAAATGTGGTAATCACATTTTTCTTTAGCCTTCTTTTTTAATAAGAAATGTATTATTGGTAGCAAACTAAGAAGAGTTTGACAGGAACTACTGTCTAGTTGGAAATATTATGTCTCCAAATAATTAGTGGCAGAAAGGAGCAAATAACTGATTAAATATAGCCAATGCTACATTTTCTTTGATCACACCTTCCTTTTGAAAGTATTTTTTAAAACTAAATAACCTATAGATGATTGTTAGTCGTTTAAAGGACATAATGCAGGTGTTGACTTGTGTTTTTAGATGGCAGCAAAATTGAGCTTGAATTCAAGTCTGATGTGAACACAAAAACCACCTCCTTGCCTAACAGCAACACCATTCATAAGTTTGGCAATGAGCTTCTGGACATGCATGTTGCTCAGACTGACATGAAAATTCGTCATATCTTGAGAAAGTTTGTGGAGGTATATGTCCTTCATCATTCAGATTTTGTTCTGTTTACCAGAGATGGGATCAAAGTTATTAACAAAACATGACTTTCTGATTTCTTTAGGCGGCAAACAATTACATGGAAAAGTATGGCGCTGAAATGCTGCCCTACATGCAAAACTTTAGACTGCCTGATATACCAGATATGTCCCTACCAGAGAAACTCTTCCTAAATATGTAAGATGAATAAATCAAAGCAAATTTAAGCAGTATGTTTACATACACAAAAAGCATTTACAAATGTGATTTCTTGTTGTTTTACAGACATTCAAAGGGTTTCTACCACTTCAACAACGATCGCTTCAAATTGGTATTCCCACTGCCTTTGGGAGGAAAGACCACAGCAGAGCTAAACTTTCCACCATTTCTAAACACTCCTGGCCTGTCTTTACCACAGTTTGGACTGGAAATTGTCCCCAGAGAAATCTTCATACCCAATATGGTTATTCCTGAGAGTTTCACTGTGCCTGTCCCTTTATTCGGCAAAGTTGAACTTTTAACTTTGATAAACAGCAACCTCTATGATGTTGAGGCAACACTAGCAGCTGGAAAAGATGTTGTAGAGCCACCCAGCTATTCTGCAAGGTTTGATGTGAAAGGAACTTCCCCAATTGACATCCTCTCCGTAGCAGTTGAAGGTATTTTATAGTTAGAAATGTTCAGTATTTTGCCATCTATTTTTTGGTGTAAAGAAGCTTTTGTCTCTCTTAAAAAGTTTTTTTAACACCTCATAAGAGGCACAATGAAATAATTTGGACACATTGTAAAGGATGTTTTTTGTTTTAAATTATCAATGCCAGTATCTAAACTAGGAGATGGCAACCTTTACAATCAAGAGTCTTTCTGCATTCTTCACCACTAAAGTAAAATGGCCTGGAGCTGCAAAAAATGAACATAAATTTTACATTAAAAAAAAGTTTATTTATTTTTATGTGATGGGCAATTATTAATAATTCTTATTGTGCTTAATCTTGTGAAATTTACGCGATTCATTTCACTTCAGGGGACATTATTAGATAATTATGAAAAATGGATGAAATAATGTTATGAATAATTTTAAGCGACTATTTTTTAACCAAACTCCAATGCTTTTGTTCTTAAAACTATAAAAAAAAATTGCAAGAAATAAATAAATAAAAATATCATGCAGTTATCCATTTATTAAATTAATTTAGATCTTTTAACGTTCTCATCTGTGAGGTTTCTTTAAGCTGTCTTTTATTTATGTATTCTTCTATCAGTCCTGCGTTAGTCATTCTCGACAGAAACCTCCCCTGTCTTTTACAGAGGATTATTTTACTTTGTTTACTATTTTACTGTATTTTACTGTGTATTTTAAATACTTTAGTTTGATTTGTTAGACTCAACATTAACAAAAGTTAACATAATTGAGCCTGGGGTTCATATCAGCGTATGCTGGGGTCAGACACTCAAATTGCTGCTTGTAGTCAATGCAAGAGCGACAGTGTGGATATGATGCATCCTTTAGTGACAAATTTTCTAAAATCCGATTTTAAATGATCATCTGAAGCTCTAAAATAACTGCTAACGAAACATACAAAAGTTCAACAATACATAAAAACATGGTTAACTTTTGCCTTTTATCAAGCCAAAAGGGAGCCACAACACTAAGGCTAAAGACCAGCTAAGCTGCCGCAGATTGCCACCCCGTTAATTACAATGTCTAAAAAAAAACATTGTTTTTGTAATTAATATTGATCGTTTATAGTTTCCTATGAAGCATTATAAATTGCCAGGCCCTGAGTAATTTGTAGAAATGTGTATATATATCTATATATATATCAATATATTTCAGCACTGCTAGAAGTTATAAACTTTTACTCACTCAGATACTTGGCCTTCAAATTTCCAGGCAAATTATGAGTAATCAGAGACACTGTACTAAATATTTTTAATGGGGAAAGTTTCAGGAATTTCATTTGCTTCGTTATACATAATTGGTAGGGTATTATGTTGTGTACTGGTCTTGCTACTTCTCACAAATGCTTTCTCCTTTTTGTTTACTTTTAGGTTCTGGAATGGTTTCCATGACTGAATCCATCAAAGCTCATTTAAGAAGCTCTTTCACTCATAAATTGTTTGAAGCTAGTTTCAGTACTGAAGAGGATGGAGTTATCACAGACAAAATTACTTTGAAATCACACTCCAAAATGGAAGCCACAAGTCCATTTGGTCTTCAAACAAAACTACAGCACACTAGTTTGACTGAAGTCAACACTCAAGAAATGTTCATCAACAGCAATTTGGAGGGATCATTTAAGGCTGGACCAATCAATAGCACAATCACTTCTGTCCAGACAATTTCTGTCATCCCATTCAGTCCAGAAGCGAAGATTGATTCTAGGATCGAGCTTGATTTACCAATTTTTAAAGGCGACAACCAAATTATAGCATCCCTTAGTAAAGGTGACATTTTGGTTAATTTAAACACCAAAGTCTTTGACGATGTCTTTACACATGTTGCAGAAATTTCCTTCAAAAACAATCAGCTGGCTATGAAATGTGACTCAAAAGCTCATGCCTTTGGTATGAAGATTTACAACCAGGCTGAAGCCTCTGCTGATTCTGGTAAAGTCAATATAAGAATAGAAACAAATGGAGACCACTCAAATAATCGTGTTTACTCTATACTTGTCTCCACCTTAGACAAAAATGGTCTGATAGGAAATTGCAATGCCAACATAAAACTTTTAGAGAATGAACTTACTCATGAAGCCAGATTGAAAATGAGTCAAGAAGGTTTAAGCACAAGTGGAACAACTACTCTTCAAAGCCCACTTGCCTTAGAAAACACATTCAGTGCTGAAATTGATGCTATAAGAGCGACTCTGTCCATTAACAACAAGGCTGCAATTCATGATATGAAACTGGATAATGCCAACACTCTGACAATCACTCTTTCCAGTTTGGACTTCACTTCAAAGGCTGAAGCTGGCGCAAGTAAGTATGTCTCTTATAATCAGGATATTAACTTCAATCTGAAGCCGCGCACTGCTTCAGCAAAAATGAACAACCACTTTAAACTTCTGGAAGCTACATTTGATAACGATGCACAGTTACAAGCAGAGCTTTACAAGATTGACTTAACTGGAAACCTGAAAGCCCTTTATGGAGGAGAAGAAATAAAGCACACATACCAGATTAATTATGCAGATCTAAGTGCAAATGCGAAGTACAGCACCACTGGAAAGCTGTTTGGCACTCACATGAGCCACAATACCGAGCTTGAAATTGTTGGAGTTGCTGCAAGGTTTAGCAATGATGCACGCTTTAACTCACAGCCTATTCGCTTTGTCCACACCTTGCGCTGCAATTTTGTACCTTTTGATTTCAACCTTGATGCCATGCTTACTGGCGATGGAGACATTACCATGTATGGAAAGCACAGTGCTCAACTTTATAGCAAGTTTCTTCTCAGAGCACAAGCCCTTGCTCTTGTCAGCTCCCATGAATGTAGAGCATCATTGACCCAAAAGCTAGATAATGGTCTTTCCTTTGAGACCACATATAATAACAACATAGATACTGTTCTGTCACCTCAGGAACAAAAGACGCATTTTGAAATGAAATCTAAAATGAATGAGCATGAATTTAGTCAAGGCATAGAGATTTACAATACTAAGGAAACAATTGGAATTGAAGTTCGTAGTGCCATCCTCACAAACATCATTAACACAGCCTCCAAAGAGAACCAAAATTTTGGCATTTCTGGCTTCCTCAAATATGACAAGAGCACACAAAGTCATACCATTCATATCCCTATGATTGGAAGTCTGTCTGTTGTATTGGAGAGCTTGAAGGAATTTGTTGTGGTTGTAGGAGAATCTTTGTTGGTTTTCGTTAACAAAATCGAGGGGAGGGCAAGACTTGAGGCTCTTTACCAGGAAGTAGGTGAACTTATTGCCCAAGTTAATATAGAGGATAGAGTAAATCATTTAAAGCAGCTTCTCACTGATTTTAACCAAACTTTTGTTATTACCCCAGAGAGGTTGGATGCAGTTTTGATAAATGTGGAAAATACCATTCAGATGGTTTTTGACAATCTCTCATCTTGCATGGATACGTTTGCTGACCTAGCTGCCAACTTCTGCAAAAGGTTTAGGAGGGAAATACACGATGTTTCGAAAGCTATGAGTACACTCAAAGTTACAATTGTTAATATGATTGCCGCCATTAAAGAACTGATCCAAGAGATTGATCTAGAAAAACTAAAGGGTAGCAGCATTCAATTCCTGTATGATCTTGAAGCGCAATATAAGATCAAAGCTAAAGCACAGATGATCATGACTAATGTTAAAGATATAATCAACAGCTTTGACTTAAACTTCGACTCAGAGAGTCTATCTCGAGAGATTAATTATTTAATTAGGTATCTCAAATTTTTTACTCCAGTGGGCCTTTTTAAGGAAAATATAGAAGTAATTAGGAGTAAGATTCATGACTTTGACCTAGTTGACAAAATTAATACATTGTTTGCTAAAATAAGGGAGTTAGTTGTACATCTTGGGGTTGACCAAAACGTGCAGCCTGTCTTGGAAAAAGCGGCGGACTTCATTAAAAAGCTCAGAATTCAGGACACCTTGCAGGCTGCTGTAAAAATTGTGGAGGATATGCAAATTTACAATCGGTCTGTAACATTGCTCCATTATGCTGTTGACATTTTAAAAAACATTGAGGTTAAGGCTATCATTGAGGACTTAAACAGGTTTAATAAAAATGTCCTTGATTCATTAAAGTCAATTAATTACAATGAAATTGTGGAAATCACTAATCGATGGATTGAATATTCCATAACTTACGCCAATAATGTAATCAGGCCCCTTAAAATTTCTGAGAAACTTGAGGCGGCACGGGAATTTGCCAATATAGTATTATCATCTTATCGAGACTTTGTGGAGAATCTGAGAGAAGTAAAAGTTTCAAAAATTATTAATTCTGCAACAGATATCTATAAACATGTAATTTGTGATTCCCTTAAGACATTTGCTGAATACATAAAAGAAAAAATCAGAAATCTGGACATCAGAGAAACATTTTCTGATTTTCTGACCTTTGGCACTTTTTTATGTGGAATCATAAAGGATATAACTCTTAAACATCTTGGTAACTTTTTTGATAACGTAGAGATTTTCCTAAGTGATGCTAAAATTAATACTGAGGTTTTGCAGATAATTAGGGGTATTGAAAACGGTCTGAGAGAAGCTGAAATCATGTTTCCATCCTTCACCTTCCCTCTCACTGATCTTGTTGTCCCATCAGTAAAGTTGCGGCCTGGGATGAAAATTAAGATTCCAGCAGAAATTGAGATGCCTGAGTTTACCATCATGGGCATGTACACTGTGAAAGCTTTCACAGTTTCATTTGATGAGATCAAGCACAAAATCATTGCACTTATTGATTTCATTATAAATTTTGAAATCAACATGCCAGATCCAGAGGCTTTTTTTGGAGACTTGATTCTAAATTATCTCCCAACCGTTCCTGAGATAATCCTACCACAAATTCCTCCTTTTGAATTTGAATTCCCTAGGATCCCAGAAATAGATTATGAAAAATTTGCTAAGGCTTTCGAAGTTCCAGACTATGAGCTGCCAGCCTTTCCAAATGAGATCATGCTTTCATGCTTTGGTAAACTTCACAGCGAGATTAGATTCTACTCTCCAATCTACACAATAAAGACATCTGCTCAATTCGAAAACTCCACTGTAAACAAAAAGTCACCTTTATTCACCGGATCGTTCATTTCTCATGGCCACTCAACCACTTTGGAAATTCTTAACTACCAGTTTGAGGTCAACGCTCGCATCGCAGTCCCAAAGATGAAACGTGTTACTCTTGCAGAAGATTTAACATTCAAACACACTGCTCTAGGACTTGAGCACCAAGCATCTGTTAGTATGTATGGCATGTTAGCACAAGCACAAGCCCAAGCAAAAACTACAGTAGAGGTTGTTACTACCTCTTACTCTGCAAACTTAACAAACATAGCCTTTATTGCTGTAGCAGGAGGAATTACCTCAAAAGTTGATACAACTTACACTCACGATATAAAAATCCCATCTGCAGATATTTTTAGTGAGTTTACTGCAACCCAGAAGTCAGTTATGCAACAAAATGGATTCAATTTGAATTTTGAAGTTGATAGTACAGGAAAAGGAAAAATTAACACTCAGGACTGCAATCACAAGAGCAAGTTTGATGTGTCTCTCAACCCCAAGACTGTCAGTCTGACATTTGCCAGTGATACAGAGTCTGAAATCCTTAAAATGAAACAGCTCATTACAGGTGAATCTGGTACTTTTAGCTTCTTTAAGTTCAATGTCCGGAATGAGGCAGAGACACCATCCATTAAAAGTAGCCTCCTTGTGGCATCTGGACTTGCCAACCTTTATAATATGAAGATTCAGATAGAAGTAAACCATGAAACAGAACTGTATGGTAGGGACAGTGGAGTGGTCTCTAATGCAGTCAACTTCAGAGTCAGCCCTGCAGAATATTTATTTGAGTCACAAAACAAAGCCAATATCAAGGTCAACATTTTCAAATCTTTGAATGCCAAGATGGAGCTGCAGAATGATTACTTGGTAGGCTTAAGACCAGACTTCCAAAAGATAAACGTAGCCTTCTTAGCAAGTTTTAATCAGCATAAAATTTTTTCTAACTTCACTGCAGACAATACCAGAAATCATTTTGCGGTCTTAGTGGAAATGGAAGGTCAGAATGACTTGTCTTTCCTTGAATTCCCAGTTAGTATTCCTGAGATTGAAATACCCTTAATTGACTTCCATTTTCCACCTGTGAATGATTTAAACTTGTATGAGAAGATGGGGTTAAAAGATATTTTGTCCACTAATGAGCAAAATGTTAATATTAATGCCAAGATCATTTACATGAAAAGCAGCTTTGCCCCACTTATTGATGTGGGTCGGATCCAGATCCCCTCATTTGGTAAACTGAACTCCGAGTTGTCGTTCAAGTCTGCTATTATAAACCTTAATGCCGAAACTTTGCTTTCTGCCGACGACGATTTTGTGTTTCGTCTAGGAGCTACCACAAAATCTATATTTAAAGGCTTGAACACAAAACTCAAAGGAACTACCACTCTAACTACCAAGAATGGTATTAAGATAGCCAATTCCCTCTCCCTTGAAAATCAGCACATCAAAGGCACATATGACAGTACCTATAGCATGAGCACCATCACTGTATCTACATCATCAACCATTAATCTCCCTATACTTAACCTGAACGTTAGCCAAAATCTAATTGCAAACACAAATTCCAAACCAAATGTCCTGTCCACTCTGAAGCTAAAAGGTGATTTCAATATTCCCTATATAAAAGCAATTGGAAAGGTTGAGGTAGAGGACACAGTGAAGGTGGAAAGAGATTTTGAGTACCTTTCTGTGGATTCATCCTTTAGGTCAAGTATGGACAGCACAGTGTTGGAAAACTATTTTGTTTTAGGAGTTCTGGACAATGAGGCTAATCTGTACCTTAACACAAATATTGTTCGCTCTACTTGCAAGATTACTGGTGATGCCAAGCTCAGTCATGGCAGTAATAAAGTCATTGGCATAGATATAAACCAAAAGCTTGCTGCGGAAGCTTCGACGGATCGTCTTTTTGTAGAACTTGCTTATTTGAGCAACAATGCAGCAAACCTGTTAAGCTTCAAGACTGAGGGAAAGCACAGGGCCAATGCTTATATTGACTTTGCGCCATCTTCTTTAAAAACAAATCTTGAAATTGATATAATTCAGCCAAGCAGCCTGGGGAACCTTTCATACTTTGAAAAGACTGTTACTGAATTGAACCCAACCAAGCAGAAGACCTCATCACATGTTAAGTTTGTCAGCCCGGTGTACATATCAAACACGGAAGTTGACATGGAAGGGAGTGGCCTTATCGTTGAGATCAATTTTAAGTCTGCAGCCACCTCTCCTGTTGTGGTTTTGGAGTATGACATGAAAGGTGAGTTCATAAAAAGGGTCCTAATATATCTATGATAATTGTATTTTGAAAGTATTGAAAAGCTCATAAATGGATATTTCTATTCATTCACCAAGGTAACACCATTATAAATGTAGAGAATGACCTCCTGAATGTAGCCACCAACCTCGTTATGACTCACACTGACTTGACCATGGAAATCAGCTATGTCCTTGTTGAAGCGTTAAGGTCAGATTTTACATTTTAAAACTACTGACAACATTTAAAAATCTAATATATTTTATAAATATGACATCACTTTTCTTTCTTGTTATAGAAATAAACAAGCTGATGAAAGGTAAATATTCTTCTTGTTTGTGGCGGTTTATGCTGGTTGATAAGTTGTATTATTTTAATTCACTTCATTTTAAATGTTTTTTATTTTTCTTTGTCAGTGCCCTCAAACATAAACTGGGTCTTAAAATCACCAGCCCTGATTTCACTGAACTGAACCTGCACTATACTGCGGACATAGATGCTATTAGCGCCTATGTTTCTTCTGCATCTGGCGGCTTACTTGGCCTTCAGTTCACTCTCAAAGACCCATCCCAAATGAGTGCAAGGCTGTATGTCCGCAATCCTGTAAGTCCTTTTGTGTTTTTCATTACAATACCCAATTCAATTTGAGAACACAATATGGCTGAATTAACATCCATTTTCTCTATCCAGGATACCCCAGAAACCGATGTTGACATCCTGCTGGTCATATTCTCTGAAACAAAGATGCAGATTGTGTACAACATGGATGTACCTTTAGAGGAAGTTTTTAAGATCTTCAGACAGGTCTATGAAATATCAATGAACAAAATGGTTCACTACATCCCTGCTTTTATCTTGGATGAAATCAGAAAACAGTGTGAGTCCGTTATAGACATGATCAATAAAGAACTAGTTCAGCTAAATGATAAAGGTAACAGAATTCTGCAGGAACATTCGGAAGAATTGCATATCTATGTGACACAAAGAGACGGCAAGCTTGAGATCAACCTTCCATTTAATTTCCAAAATTAAACAACCCCCCCTAACCCCACCCTAAACTAAAAGTCAGTCTACATGTCACAATCGGCTCACCTTGCATATTGGAAGAACTATAAACAAAAATGGCAGTATTTATAGGTGTGGTTTATGGAAACAACTGTCACAACAATTTAAATGTAATTGTTTTCTTTCTGAACAAATCCTGAACTTGTAGTGTTTTACTGGAACTCAAATACAAAAATAAAAGCTGGTATGACAACCTTTAAATCTCTGGTTTAATGTTTTGTTCCAATTGTATTTATGAACATTTTGCCAGCAATTGCAGAAACAACAGTTGAAGAAAACACAAATGCACAGTGGAAAAAAATGCACAATTATTCATTAGAGGATAGCGTTGAAGGGACAAGTAGCAAAAAAGGAAGTCGAAGAAATGGAAGAACATTGCAATTACATCATTTAATTAAAATAACAATAATAAAACAATTTTGTTTTTAGTTTAACTGTACAATACATCATATCCACTTCACAGTTCTGCTGCCCAGTTCGCAATACTTGCAGGTATTTCAACTGTTAACTTTCTGTTTTCTCTCAGTGTTTTTGTCTCTATAGTAGCTACGCCGCATCTGGTGTTCTGTTAGCTTTGACAGCAACGAAACATTAGGTCCTTTTTGTGTTGTTGCCATCAGGCCCGGACTGGCCATAGGGAGAAATGGGAGTATTCCCGAAGCGCCGGCCTATTGGCCTGCTGGCCTGCGTCTGTGTAAAAAAAAAAGGACAAAAAGTGCGACAGTGCGAGCATCAGATAGACAGACCAGCGCTGGGACGAGCTATAGAGGCAGTCAGGCCAGCAGCATGTGAGAAGGGTAAGATGATTGGCTTATTTCAATTAAGACCTGCCCCAAACGTCCGTATCAACCACAGAGGTGTGGAGGAAGGGGCGTGCCGTGTGTCTGTTGACGGCAGCTCGCGCAACGAGCGAGCCGTGCAAGAAGTGAGGAGAAGCGACTGGGGTGGCCCGACGGGGTTAAAAGAAACAGAGAGGGAGAGACACAAAAAGAGAAAGGCCCTGGAGGAGGACTCGGCAAAATGCAGAAAAGTAACAGATTTATTTATTCATTCCCCCCTTGTTGCCATTAAAATAAAGATTACAAGTAAGTTATAAAAACAAAAACAAAACACGCACACACAAAATGTTGGTGCAAATATTATTTTAAATTTTAATAATATATTTGTAACAGACACCCTTAAAGGAACTTGAGGCTGATCACATTCAGTTTGCAGTGTCACATATGGAGCCTATATAGGTTTAGCCTTGAAATTAAGATAAGAACTGGGAAGTTAAAATTACTGGTTTACACGCCACTTTATTATTATTATTATTATTTTACTTTTTCAGTTATTTATTTGTCTAGCTAATCGGATATAATCTTATCATTATCATGTATATGAGTACAAGGTCAAATCAGTGAGACAGGCTACATCATCTTACTGTATGAAATACAGTTTATTGAAAAACTCTAAACATATGTTTGCTATTCAAAGGTGGTGATGGTGATGACACCAGTCCTGCTGGTACTTCAGGAGAAGTAGAGAATTTGGGAGAAGTTACAAGACCATTTCTACAGTAGAGCAACAACACATGAACACTACCAGACGCTAGCATTGACATAAGTGGCTCTCGACTGTAATAATAGCTTACTTGGGGTTATAGCGTTATTCTATTAAGTGACTATGTTGTTAAATATTTCTGTCTGCTGCTGATTTGCTTTTATGTATCCCAGATCAAACATGACCATTTGTGTATTACAACCTTGGATTTACTGTTGGTTGGGGTTCATTAGTATTCCCAGATGATGTGCCACTGAGGCCGTTGATATTTTACATGATTTGACTGTAAAGTTCTGACCTAGACACTTATTATTGTGTAAAATCTTTATTATCTTAATACTCTTGCATTAACAGCAGTAAAGTTGCTGTATATTACGACCTCAGAAGTTACAGTAGCTCTAATAGGTGGCCTTTTATTTGTCAATTTGCTATAAGTGTGTGAGTGCACGTCCACAAATTTGTTTTGCTTGTGCCCATGCCTTTAGGTGTGGGTGTGAACATGTATGTGTGGCAAGCCCACGGTGGCCTGGTTTCATGACTGACTCATGGCCGGAAAAAAATATCCCAGTCCGGCCCTGGTTGCCATGATCATGGCAGCTGAACTGGGTTGTTTTCACGCATGCCTGCACCCAGCCTGACTCATGCCCACTTATCAGCACTCACAGTATCCACCTGTTCCTCTGATTATTAAAGCACCCCAAAACGTTCAGTGAGCAGATCTCCAGTGTTTCCTGTCCTGTTCTTTTCATGGTTGATGATCAAGATCTGTTTCCTGGCTTTTCCTTTCTTGCCTCACTCTCTGGATACCTCTCTATTTCTGATTATCTGGACTTTGACCTTGTTTACATTTTCAGACTTGGTTCATGTCGGACTCCTGAACCTGTATAGCTCTCAGGTAACGATCCTTTTTATGATTATGATCTACGAATTCCGCCAAATTCGAGTATTTTTGTATTTTTGTCTACATTTTAGATTTTTTTTAATATAAATCCTCATTTAAGTTAAGTTAATAAATCCTTATTTAAGTTATCCGAGCTGTGTCAGCTGAATCTCTGGGTTAATTTGGCAAAACATAGATCCTTACAGTTTTCTGTCTTCTCTTCTGTCTTTGTTTGTGACAGATGGCCACTGACTACTAAGTTTTAAGATTCTATACAACAAATTCGTATTTTGAAGAAAATCACTAATATAGAATGTCAAATAGCTTTAAGAATACAATGCGGATCAAAGAGCATTGTTAGTACTGTAGATTATATGTGATTGGATGAGTGGAATGTGTGTTGTAAAAAACTATGTAAAATAGAGAAGTTTTATTTTATGTTTTTTGTGGAAAGTTAGACCTTAAAGAACAGCTTAGTCAACCAGTTAGAAACGAATCGATAAGCTTTAATTTTGCAGCTTTAGGAGAGCATTATACAATCAAGAGTTTCCATGACACTCAAAAAACATCCCACAAGCATTTTATAGTCTTCAACCTCCCTCCCTCATGACTAGGTCAAGATACTCGTTTCCTGTATCCAAACTAATGGTCTTCCTAGATCAAGGGACCAAAGAATCCCCCTTTGTGAGATAAAGACAGAGTTTTTACTTAAATACATTTTTTTAATAATTGTATTTAATGGTAACAATAGCTTTTCATTTTCATGCTAAATTGCGAAAGCTTCTGTTAGCTTTTCTCAATTTTGTACTTATTTTTTAGTTGTTTTTTTTTTTATGTATGAAATATTATTTTACTTTAAAAAAAGAACGTTAATCATGCATTGATTTATTTTTTCTTTGCGTTTCCGTCCCTTTTGTTTTCTCATTTGTTATTTTACTGATTTCCTCTTTGTTTCCTCATGTTGGCTCTTGTAAGAGGTGAAGGATAAATCAACGTATCGTTACAAATAAATATATAACTCAAAAAATATGACAACAATGATAACAAAATAAGATGTTTGTTAATAAAGTAAATATTACATACAGAATCAAAATTATACATAATAATCGCTAGTCATGTAAGGTTTTTCACCAAAAGTACTTGTTTCATAAATTAAACAATACTTTAGTTACAGTAATAAATATTAATAAAATAAAAACATAGAATAAATAATGCTGACCTTGACAGGGTGACTAGGCAAGAGGGATGGTACAGATAATGAGGGAGATCCTCATAGAGACATAGGCAGAAAAAAACATACAACCAGCCTACAAAAACAAAAACAATAAAAATATCAATAAAATAAGAACAGACAGTATCAACATTAGTAGCAAGTGCAGATAGAAAATCTACAAAGAAAGATTAGGCCACAAAAAATATGTGGTTTAAGCTCTTTTAACAATATGAGTAGATAGGATTCATAGCAGAGATGATAATAAGTGCTTTGTATAAATAAATGTTTAGTGCAACCAACATCTTTGTATTGTATAGTTCTCTTTTTTAGATGTTATATGTTTATGATATTAGTATAAAAGTCACACAAAAAAGAAATCCATCCATCCATCCATTATCTAACCCACTTATCCTTGTGGGGTTGCAGGCGTCTGCTGGCGCATATCTCAAGCTTACAAAGGGCGAGAGGCTGGGGTACACCCTGGACAGATCACCAGTCCATCGCAGGGCAACACAGAGACATACAGGACAAACAACCACTCATACGCATACTCACACCTAAGGACAAATTAGAGTGCCCAATCAGCCTAAAATTCATGCTTTTGGACTGTGGGAGGAAGCCGGAGTACCCAGAGAGAACCCGGCCATGCACAGGGAGAACATGCAATTAACAGTAAATTCAGTTTACACATGGAATACAGACCATAGGTCAAAAATATCACAAGTCATATTTTACAGACATTAACACAAATATATTTCCTTTAATTTGAAAACCAGTGTTTTAAGAAAATCTTAAAAGTTTATCTGTCAACTTTCAAGTAATTTTGTCATTAAAGATTTAGCATATGAAGTTGACAAAATCATAATAATAATAATAATGTTCGATTTTAGTAACTCAAAAGTTTTTGCATATTAGTTAAAAAAATATATTTACACAAATAAAATATTAATGTTTTAAGATAAACTGTGACTAAAGAAAAAAAAATGTATGTGCCTCCTCACATCTGCATAATGGAGGGAGAGGAAGCAGGAAGAAAAGCTTGCCAGGATGTTTCTTTTCAACAGATACAATTAAAACAGTATTATTCTGTGGGGAAAACCCAAAAACATATTATTATTATTTATTTTTTTTAACAACCCAAATCCCTGGTAAGGCTTACATTTCTGTCTCAAAACAGTAGTATAAAGGGGAGAGACATTAGGATACTTACACATATCATTACAATTGTCACAGTTAATATTTCTTTCATCTTTTTTATAGTGTACACAAACTTTGTGTGATATTCTATATGGGTTCTTAATATCCCAACAAATGAACCACAAAATTCTTCGCTTTTAGAGCTCGCCAAAAACCTGTGTTGGTGGGTTTTCTTAAATTCAATCATGAACGAGTCCTGAATTCGCTTAAGCAGTTTTACATCCAGAAATAGTTTGGATGGTAGACAGAGTTCGGTTATTGTTCTATAAACTATACAACTTATTAGGGTCTCATATTTGTGCCTTCTTTGAAGTTTTGCGAATATTTGATAAGTTAAAGATGTCACAAAGATTTTAAGGCTTTCCGATTCACCTTCAGGTTTTGGGATGTTCACTTTAGAATGCTTCATTTTGAAACAAGAAACCGAGCAAAATGAAAATGTCGCTCACGAAACCAGGTGCGACTTGTCCCAGGCTGATCTCCTCTGGAAGACTGCAAACCTACCAATGAAAAAGCGTGTTGTGATGCGTCATTATAGCGGATGACGCATACACTCAGCGTCTTAGTGACGTAACACTACGTTGCCTAGCAATTGGTACCATTGGTAGCAACGCCTAGACACAACTAGAGGACGCCAGAATGGTCTTTTCAAACCGTGCTTTGAAGCGTTGCCATGGGTACGACGTTGTTGCGTCACATCAACGATGGGGATCCAATCTGGCAACAACATGGTGGATCCTACCATAGACATTAATGTGTATGGTTGATATTTTTACTTGGATCTAAACTTACGGCTCCTGATTACAACAATAAATAAATCTGGTGCTGAATTTAGTTTTTCTTTTTGTTTTCTGATTAAAATTGATAAAAATAAAAAAATGGTTATGCAAAGAAAAATAACAGTATGTAATATAAAAAGTAGCTTATTTTTTATTGGTAATGTCTGATGTGTTTTGTCTAAAATAATCAGCTCTAGGAGTATTTATGCACATTACTTTCTTTCACAATATTAATCATTCCATCAGTCGATCATTATGTTTGATATTTAAAAATATCAAACATAATGTGATGTGTGATACCATATACGAAAAAACAATGTTTTAGGAACATTAAAGGGGAATACAATATTTTAAATGGAAGCACACAAAGTTTTGTCACTCTATTAGACAGAGATGTGGGGGGGTCATACACAAGAAACCTTGTGAATTTGAAAACATTTGCTCCTTATCTCCCTTCAAAATATGAAAACCAACTAACTCATCAGCAAGTCATTATGCTTATTCCTTTCATCAGTAATTTTAAGTATTATAAATCTAAAAATGACTGCCTTTATTTATTTCCCATACTTTATGTAATTTTTTTTATTTGCTTAATTGATATTTATCTAAATTACCTGTTTAGGTTTATTTGTCCTGTTGTTTTTTTTTTTTTTTTTTTTTTTTTTTTTTTTTTTTTTTTTTTTTTTTTTTTTTTTTTTTTTTTTTTTTTTTTTTTTTTTTTTTTTTTTTGCCTTGTCTGTTAAAAAGCCAGGCTTTTAGTATAGGGCTACTAATGTGGTGTCACATGGACTGCTGTGTTTATAATGAACCACATCTACGTTTTTCTTTTTGAAGTAAATGTAGACATTAGAATGAATATAAACCAGAATCATAAATCCTCCATGTAACACACGATTCAGAACAAAGGATTATTCTAATGTTGTTTCTTTTTTACTAACACAACTAAAAACTACTTAGGATATTCACCCGATGACTATCTATGTGAACTGTTGGAATGTCTTTTGCTATTGGCTGAAGGTAAATGAAAACCCTTATGCATGCCTAGAGAACACATCTATGCTTGTGAATAAAGAGAGATTTTTGGGAATCTGGAGGTCTGAGCTGGCACTCGGACGGGTCATGTCATCTGTTTAACTGTATTTAATGTTTAATCTGTGTGACTTTCACCTTTACAGTGCTTGGATACGTTTTTTATTATTATTTCCATAACACCATTATAAGTATACCTTAGGTAAAATTTGTAAATCTAAAGCATCAATTGAATGTGCTGGTCCAGTATAAATGTATAAGCTCGCCTGTGAGTTCAATGTGTGAATTTCTGCCAGAGAAAGTACATTTTATCCTTACACAGATTTGATTATTCAGGCAGTGTGGCTAGATGTAGCAAACAGAAGAAAAAAATTTAAAACCTTAACTGACTGCAAGCAGTTTACATTTATCGGCAAACATAAATCATTTACTATATGTGGGGGGAAAAAATAGCTGAAAATGCAAATTTATAGCTACTTATCTTTAAGTCCTTCACTCTTCACTACTTTTTATGGAAGGACTTTTCTCCTTGAGGTCATTTTACTTCATATAATTCACAGCACATCTTTGAGGACAGTTTTCATCAATTTGTCCTCGTTTCCTAAACGAGATTACTTCCTCTAATGACTATATATGCCATTAAGCTGAAACAGCCGCTAGTTTTTCATTTTTTTCATTTTTTTTTTCAGTAGCTATCGGCCCTGAAAGATAAAATCAGGTCAACCTCCTCCATTATGCTGATACTAGTTCTAGTTTTAATGTTGTAACACATAGCGAAGTATTCACTCACACGCAAACACACGACACATACGCACACCCTGCCATTGGAACATTAAACAGTCCTGTGCTCTGTTACAGATCAGCTGCTGCTCTAACTTCCCCGTAAATCACCCAAGGGAACTAAATCAATCTGTCTGTATTTCAGCCAGAGTCAGCAGCGTTCTCCTTCTTCCCCATAACGCAAATAGCCCCTGACTTGAAATTATTCGTTTCCACTGAAACAGCGTTATGATGCCTCAAAGCTGTTAGCTATGTTTGAATCACACCTGCATATTTCCAGTGATCTACATCTCAGTTTAAATGACCCCTAGATCTCGTCCTCCAACTGCATAATGAGGTCGGTTAACCTGTTATTCATAAGAACAGCCCTATTTTTTATATCTTATTCAGGATCTCAAGTTCCATTAAACTTCCTTTAGAAGCCTGAATATATGTGGAGCTGTGAACATGTATTTGTCTGCTTACAAGTTTCTTTTGTCCTTTGATAACAAAAATAGCTATTTTTAAATTCTACACCTAATCCTAACAAATTTTAAATTTAGACAAAGATAAAGTAAGTAAAAAAGAGAATGTATTTTTTTAATCATTGATTAATTTCCTGATAAACATTGTAATATGAACACAATTTCTCCATAAACCTAATTACTGGTTGAGCCATCCTTTGTGGCAATAACTCCCACCAAGGTTTTATAAAAACTGGCAATGAGATATTTTTTCGCCATGGAGAGATTCATACCCACTTGCAAAATGTTTTTAATTGAGTCATATTTGGGGGATTATCAAATATATACTCCTAAATGTTATGTCACATCATGTCAATAGGATTTCCATTCAAAGAGTTTGATCAAGCCACTCCAAAACCTGTTAGTTTAAGGTGGACTTGCAGGTGAGCTTTTGTTTCTTGTCTTGGATAATACAGTTGGGCTTGTGATTATCCTAGATGAGTCAAATAAGCTGTTAATGTTATTTCATTGCTGTTAGATCATGAGTTTACTATTTTTGTCAAGTCAGGCAGAAATTGCAAGCTGTAAGGACAAACATGAACTTCTGACATTCACAGTAAGGACATCCAGTGGCAAAGGCTTTTTTTGGTTGGTTGCAAATCAATACAAAAGCCGTTCCGGATAACCATGCCTATAAAACAAGTCCTCTAGGACACGAGGAAGATGGGTTGGTGGGACACAATCAAATTCTGACTTAAAATGAAGATGCTAAGAATAAAAAAGATTTTCTTTTTAAAAATTGCAAGAAGGTTGTTTATTGTTTAACAGCACACAACAGTAATTAGCAATCAAATAAGGAAATTTTTTTCCCACATGAATTTATTTTTAACATTTAACCAGAAAGTTTAACATGTCCACCAACAGAAAGTTGAAGGGAAAAAAAATCGAAAAAAAATGTACAATTTACGTAAATCAGTGCAAACGCAAAGAAAAGATTAAATACAATACTTGAATAGAATTGGGTGGCACAGATTTCAAAGGGTTGAAAATGTATATAATTTTACTACTTCATAAGTATGTGCTATTTGCTGCTTCATCACAAATTAGGCCCTCAAAATGCTATCTCAACATGTTTAGGAAGCATTTCAGAGGCGTCACCTGCTCAAATGTAACTGTAATATTTTTCCAGCATGGATAAAACTATATTTGTTAATATTTTTACTGCGTAGTCTGTGTTTCCTCAACATTTTAGCCAGGTATTAATAACGTAAAATGCCAAAAACCTGTAGCAAAACATTGAGGAGTGGAGAGAATGTTTCCTTTTTTTTACTCCACCATTACTACCTTAAACATGAAAAAGTTTGATCCATTTAATTATGTTTGTAAGGATCTGAAAGTGACCCAATTCTAAATGAAAATGGTAAACCAATAGCAAATGCAGACACTCATTATAGGATATAAGTGATTAGTTTGCATTGACTTTAAAAGAGTCAAGTAGTTGTATTGCACCTGTCCGGTGAACTCTGAGCTGTTGTAGGATGTAGATTATATATTCAAACAGAAACATTCAAGCTTAAACAGCAATGGTAGCATAACAACCTGCATACATTTGCTCTGTCCACCATTCACTGAAATATTTTGGAAATTACCACATCCTTCCCTTCTTCTCTGACTCTGCAAAAGCAAAACGGCTTGAAAGGCCACGTAGCAGAACTTACATGACCGTGAAAAGCGTTGAGTAAAGCACTGCCAAATAAACTCACTCACTGTAAGTGCTCTCAATTTCAGACTCATTTCCTGGCTCGCTCCTGCAGAGAACAAGTGATTTTGGCCCAACCTGCCTGAGCCTTGACAAAGAGATTTTAATATACAAGGACATGTTTCTTACTTGCATTGTAGTAAGCCAGGAATTCTTTTAAATAAGTAGCTACAAGGACAGTAAAAAGCATGTCATTGTGCGTACCAACCTTCTGTAAAGTAATTCTAATTGTTTATTTGGCAAGTCAGTTTGTCACATTAATCAGTGATATCCTAATTTGCATAGACGATAGTAAAACATGACTGTCAAAGTCATTTTACCTTTGTTTTTACTTTACCTGAACACTGTCATAGTAGATTAAGAATTTAAAGGACAAACTTTACCTCCATAACCTTCAATGTGCTGGTGCGATTTTGTTATCTATGTAAACCGATAAATATTCATTTTCTGTTGGTGTTTACAATGTGGATGACAAGTCAGCAAAATTCTTAAGACTAAAGCAGAGATTGACTTACATGTTAGAAGACTTCACATGATGCGTTCTAACTTCTATTCTTTTTTTATTATTAAATCTTTATTTGTTCAGAAGGAAAAAACTGTCAAATCAAGATAACTATCCCAAAAGACGATCCTAACCAGAAAGAGCAAAGCACTCCTTGAAGGATATATATGTTGTTGGTTTCTTACGGTTGCGCAGGAAGCATTGTCCCAATATTAAGCTCTATCTTACTGTAAACTCTGCTCTGTGTTTCTGCTGATAAAGGGCCTCAGCACTGTATGATTTTTCCACCACCTTGTGTCACAATTAGGATGGTGTATTCAGGGAAATGTGCAATCTTACCTTTGCTTAACACAAACAGTTTTGCATGAACACCAAAAGGCAAAAAAAATGTAGCTGCAAGCTGGAGTAGTAGTAGTTTTCTTTTCTTCTTTTGCAAATCTACCATCTGGGCTAGAGTTTCAGAGTGCCTGATTAAAATGCTCCCACAATCTTAGCAGCTCTTCCAGGGTTACCCCCACAACTCTACACGGACAACCAGGTCAGTATAAATAATGGATGCATGACTGAATGGATTGAAGTTTGTGTTTGCGACATGTCAGACATTTAAAAATTCAAAACTTGCAGATATGTTTTTCCATACACTGCAAGCAACGAACTGATATCAAATCTAGTTTTTTAATATTTTAAACATTTTTGCAAATATAAATGAATTTACAACTGCTCTCCATAAACTGTATCAGCATGTTTCCTCCCTCTATGACGGCACTTTTCACAAATCCCTTAGCCGACAGTTTTAGCACTGTCAACATCCTCTTAAATCCAGCTATGATCCATCACCAGATGTGACAGGCACTGAATCAGTCATCCATCAAAAAGTCATCAACAGGCAGCCTTCTCCTCTCAGCCAGCAGGTGATGTATTGGTCAGGATTTATTTATATCATTCACTGTTTTCTCTGTTCACTCAGCGTTCGGGTGCTCTGTTTATGACACCTCCACCTGCTCCACCCTTCTGCCACCACTGTGATAAAGCAACTCTCCTGCATCCAGACGGATGATGCAATGTCAGTCTCAGCCAGTGTGTAATCTAGAGGAGTGTTCCTGATTTGTTGAAATCAGAACTTCTTGTGCATTATGGCCTGGCCATCGATCCAGGCGAGAAGCCAGTGGTCCATTAGTGAACATGCTGCGCACTGAGAGCCTTGATTAAAAAACACTGCAGATTTTCAGGAGAGATTTCCCCTGATATCCTTATCTTTATTTATGCAATTACACACAGTAGTTGAGAAGAAAGACATGTATGCATTATTTAAATAATTGCATGTGCATTTTAAAAATTTAAAAAGATCAGTTTGGAGAGTGTTGCTATTTTATATAATGTGTTCTAGTGTAACCATGTTTACAAACCCAAATTAGGTTTAAAAATGTTCCTATTTAAATCAAAAACAAAAAGATATTCCAAAACTTACAATTTCTAGTGTTTGATCATACATTTTCCATTTTAAAAATGTCAGACTCATAGTACTTTTGCCAGTCTCAGAAATATGAATAACTTTGGCTTTCATTTAAAAGTGTAACTTGTGACGTATTAAATATATGAAAATGTTTGTGCTCTTGCCTGAAAATCATCTCAGTAGACTTAAAACATTCAAAAACAGGAGAGAAGAAGAGATAAAACTGTACGCACTGAAGAACAAACTTCAGGTTCAGCTCAATATAGAGATTAGATTTCAGCAGTAAGCATTCATTGTTTGCCTTTAGTATATTGACCCTCTTATCCTGCACCAGCTGCATTGTGCAATTATGTCCTAATATAAGGTTTTCCGGAAAAGCGACTTTGGCATTCTGCATTAAGTTGTGTAATGTGGCAGTGGTCAGAGGCCTCGCTTCAGTCAGACTTCCTCAAGGCAGCTAAGGAAACCGTTTAGTTGCTCACCACTATCATCATTTGAAAGTGTATGTGAATGGGTCAATGACCAAATGGACAGTGCTGTAAGATCCGCTGATCGACATAAAGCACTATGCATGTAAAGGTCATTTATCATAATGGTTTGTGTTTCGGTCTTCAACCCTCTTCTGCACCTTCAAACCAACCTGGTCCTAATCTCCGCCAGCACGGGCTCCAGCGTTGCAGCAAGAGTCCCTGGTTGCAGAAACAATTCATGGCAGTTTTGGATGATTAGAGCGTTCACCTGAAGTTAGAGAGTGGCAATATATGTTTAATTAATGGGTCAGACACAAATTTTATCAACCATTTTATTAAATACAAACAATCAAAATATATTTTAAGACAAAGAATGAATCAGTCAATCAAACACATGGCAGGAGCTTCATACAATCAAGAATCTAAACACAGTGAAGATGACCTGTTCAAGCTATGAATTTAAATAAAGAAATGTGCTTTAAATCCCTTTTAATGTGGCAGATGGTTTTCTAAAGGGAATTTCATGTACAACCATTTTTCCTGTTTACAGAAAATGGGAAAAAAGAGAAAATATGCATCTATCAGAGGTGGGGATACAATTGTTTTGGTTACAGGACAATGGACAGACTAGCTTAAAATGACAGAAAAGTGACAGTCCCCACATATTACAACTGAAGTAAGTTTAATACTGTCCCTAAATGCACATCACTTGAAGCCTTATTAAGAAGGGTCAGAATTTACTTTAAACAACAAGGTATCGATATCTATCTATATCTATAACATACATTTATGTAAATAGGCATTGCAGCAACCTTGTGATTGCTACTTGCAGCAAGATAATGCACCATATCATAAACTACACATCATCTCAGACAATTTCTTTTTTTTGTTTTGTTTTTTTGCTTTTATATCGCTGCACTTCACTGGTCGCAGTGGCTTCTTTATCCCCAGATTTCAGTCCGAGCATCTTCAGGATGTAGTTAAACCAACAAAAGATGTATACAGTTGATATGGAGCAACTGCCTGACTTTCTCAATTCAACATTGTCCTAAATGTCTGAGTAATGTTTCTGACGCCTTGTTGAATGTTAAGCTATCAACATATGGGGCCGTTCAGAAGCCAAAATGGGGTCCAAACCTGGTAGTTGCAAGGTGTGAGTAACAAGGGCTACAGAGAGTTTAATATGGACCCATGGACACACAATATGCAGTCACTGTGGTCTTTGAGGTAAATGTCAGGACTGTTCTGCCTAAAGAGCTTGATGTTTGTTTAAGTTTCTGTCTCCAGTCTTCATTCACCTACAAGGAACATTAATGATGCCAGGGAGACCTTCTCAGTTCTAGGTTTTCTAGAATGTTGGCATATGTAAAGTCTGAACAGCTACAGTTTATTTTCTTTCACGCAATCTTAGGTGATAGTTTCTCAGTTTTGCCTCCAACCCCTAATTTATGCAGCCTTGAAAGAAAACACAAGACTTCTATTCCTTCCAGCTACATGATGGTTGAGAAACAATAATTACCTATCAAGGATGTTGTTTAATTATTTTTGAAACAAGCATGCTTTATGGAGGTTCGTCTACGCCGTGTTAACGGCTCTCGAAAATTAGCTTATTGACTCAGTTTATTGATTAACCTAGTTTTCCTTGAGCTTTGCCAATATTTCTGGTTGTTTACCATAGGTCAAGGTTTTCATTACCTGATTCCCATTTTAAGTTTAATGTTACCCAACAATTGAAATCAAATCAGGACTGCTGCTCGCTGTATTGTTTTTTTTATGCACATTCAAAGCAGAGTCAGATGCAGAAAAATAGCTGTCCAATAAAACAAATTGTTTTCTGCTACAAACCAGCGTGTGTATTTAAGCTTAAAAGTAACTTATGTCCTTACCAGACCAAGCTGTTGCTGTGCTGCAACTTTAAATTGGGAAGAGACCAAACTTTATTTTTATAGTCTAATAACATTGGAATCTATGATAAAACATAGATTCACACTGTTTGTTTTGGTGTAAGAAACTGTCTTTGTTATATATATTTGCATCTAATGCAACAAAAACAAACTTTGAAAATCAAAAACCTGTTTTCGTTTGAGCCCTTTATATGCTCATTGTGGTTTGGTAACAATTTATTTTGCAATCGATTTGGTGGTAAATCTTCTCTGCCGCCTTGGAACAATCTAAATCAGACCAGTACGTCTCTTAATGACTGCTGCTGTTTCAGTCCTAGCTTTATGGCCTTTCAAACAATTGTTTTTTTTGCCTCTGCTTCCAGGTAATTGTACCTTTGCAGGACGTCATGCAAGTTGATTCCATCATGTTGGAGTTTTTTTAGCCCATATATACATACATACATACATACATACATACATACATATATACATACATACATACATACATACTCTTAAAAAAATGCTTTAATCCCTCGACATTACAGTATCATTTTCTTTCAGAGACCGTTACTGTTTATAATACTGGTCAGAACAGGAGCAAAATTAAAATTAATTGTAACTTATTGAAAGCCATGTTTGTCAAACAGTGTTTGTCAAACAATGTTCTAAGTCACAGACAGACACCACAGAGCTCAGTTTTGGTAGGATGCTGGCTTGTTCAGCGTCCAAGTAAATACCTTTAACCAAACATTTGTCTCGACAACATCCTCCTCACTAGACAAATTGCCAGACGTGAACTTATGAACCTAAAATCAAGCTGAAGGCTTCGCTATAAGAATTTTTACAATTGTTATTGTGTCATGCATTTTGTAAAATCATAACTGCTTGTAAACTTTTGGTTGTATTCTTAGATGCCTTGAGCTTTATTTCGTTTACTCTTTTCTACATAAACAGTGACTCGCTGGAAAAAAACTACAAGTTTTATAGTTCCAAAGTTTTATTATATTGGATCATGGTAATAAGATTGTTCTAAAGGATGGGAATTAAATTTTAGCAAAGAAAATAAAGGTAAGATTTTTATGATTAATCACTCTGACAAAATCCTCTTAAATAATTTTATGGACCATCAGAGCGGAACCAGAAAGTCTGGGGCATGACTGTCTTTTATTTCAAAGGGGATTGCTTTTGTCTGCTTTTCTATCGTTAAAGAGGGACGAACCTTTCGCATTAGGGCCAGAATTAGATTTTAAAAAGTACAAGTTAAAGCAGAAGTGTATAAAGAGGATGCAAATTGCAAACCATAATGACATTTACTCCGCAAACATTTTTTTTTTATGACTATGTTCACCTTGTAAGAAATTGAACTCTCAAATGAATTGGGTCATCTCAGGCTAATCAAAGAAACTGCAGAGATACAATCCCGTTAAGCATTTTAGTGGCCATTTACTCACTGAATAATGTCATTAAGGCTTTGTTAAGTTCTTTTTCCTCCCACCGCAGCAGAGTCGATTTCCATTTTAATGTCAATCGAAACCTGACCTGACTTGTCACTACAATCCTTACTTGAGAACATACAAGAGTGAGAGATGATGAGGTGGCATCCAAACTGCTCTTGAACTCATTATAACACAAACTTCTCTCGGATGATGAAGTATTTCCCCCATTCACTGCCATTACCAGGGTTTATGGGGAGGTGCAACAGATGCACGTGGTGGTTTATCTTCATTTCATCTGAAAGATTTAGCCACTCGCGAAATACCACGGTGTGCCGATTGTTTGTACGTGTAAACATTTCTTACTATCTGAAATAGATCTCCAAATTTTTTACTCCCGGCTCTTCCTTACTTTCGGACGGCAGTTTTGTTGAGTTCATTCATTGAAGCTCTTCTTTTAGGCTTGAAGGCAGTTCGTGCAGCTTCCATCCAATCTATATAGAATTTATTATGTGTCAGGCATGCCTGTGCATGCCTGACACATTAGCCAGGAAGTCTATGCAGTCAGTCATTGTGGCTGCTGCAGTAGTGAAGGTATCAAAATCCTTATTAAAGATTTGTAAAAAATATTACCATAAAAAGTATGGATTATCACTGACTGTCAAATTCGTGACAGTTAGCCTGAATGCTTTTTATAACATATCTGCAATCCATGATGCAATCCTGATGAAGCAGAAAATGGTTTTTTACAGTCCTGATGGATTTTATGACTGAATGGATGCATTTTCTGATTCTGGATTGAAAGTAATGTAGTCAAATCTAAGCAGCTTCTTGTGTATTTCTTTCTCGGTTGTAGAATTCAATTTTTTCATAGAACAAGGAAAAATAAGAGTGGAATTCAGAGTGAAGCAATAAAGAAATGTGATTATTAATGATATATTCATTAGCCACAGAATCTAAGTGCAGACCCAGCTGTTTACACAACAAGTGTTAATGGCCGTCTGCCGCTGAACAGGTAATTTATCATAGCTGGAAACTTAGAATGACGGGAATGTAAACAAGACCCAAAGTCGCGGCATTACACTCAACCACTCACCTAAAACGAGTTTGTCACAGTTCGTCTGATGAAAAGATTATCTTTCTTTTCCTGACAAGCTAAAAGGCAGATAATTACAGTAGAAAGCCCATCTAAGATGTATGTTTTACTCTTGCAGCGTGATCTTAACATTGAGTTATTTTATTGGTTTCCTCAGAATGTGTATACGGGTGTGAAGCACTCATTGTATAGGAACCCTAAGGAACAATGCAGCGTTAAATTTACAACAAAAACATATAACTGGATCAGATTTATTTTATTCAAAACAGAAATTCAACAATTATTCAACTGCTAATACGCTCATTGATAGGCATACTAACAAGTTCAAAGTGATGGAGACAAAAAACTAAAGCATGTAGGAAGCAAATATAGAGATAAAAGGAAACTGCGTTTGTTGGCTGTTCTTAAAGTGTACTTGAAAGACAGCAAGACTTTTACAGTACTTGAGAATTTTAAAGTTAAGGCCAAAATGCTTAAGATAAAAGCTTAAGATCCGCCAGGTCCTTACTCTGAATTTATAGATCAGATCTCAGATTTTTTTATCTGAAATAGTGTTAAACACTGATTAAATCATTATAGTGGGAGATTTTAATATTCATGTTGACACCAAAAATAACAGTCTAAATGTAGCCTTTACTGCCATTTTAGACTCAATTGGCTTCACTCAAAAAATCCAAACACCTACTTACTCTCTTGGTCACCTTGGGCTGATTTAAGGCATTGAGTTTGAAAAAGTTATAGTGCTGCCTCATAACCCTCTACTTTCTGACCATGCATTTGTTACTTCAAGGCTGGACTATTGTAACTCTTTATTAGCAGGAAGTTCACAAAATGCAATTAAAAGTCTACAGTTGGTCCAAAATGCTACAGCAAGAGTTCTGATGAAACTTAAAAAGAGAGATCATATCTCCCTAATTTTAGCTTCCCTTCATTGGCTCCCTGTCAAACTTAGAATAGATTTTAAGATTCTTCTTTTGACATAAAAAGCCCTCACTAATAAAGCTCCATTGTATATCAGAGATCTGATTACTCCTTATGTCTCTAACAGAGCACTTCGCTCTCAGACTGCAGTTTTACGGTGGTTCCTCAAATCTCTAAAAGCAGAATGGGAGGCAGATCTTTCAGTTATCAGGCTCCTTTACTGTGGAACCAGCTTCCAGCTTTAGTCTTTGAGGCAGACACACCTGTCTAGTTTCAGGTCTAGGCTTAAAACCTTCCTGTTTGATAAAGTTTATAGTTAGGAAGAGGTACAGAAGACAGCCTAATCTGGTTGGGGAGGAACTCAGTCTCTACAGACGGTTCTCCTTTGCTCTACCTTCTTCATGTCTCACTCTATAGCGTTAAGTTATTTAAGTTTTTCTATAGTTATGCTGCTATAGGCTTAGATATGACCACTTCTCTCTCTGCTACTTTCTTCCTTTGTCCAATCTACTTAGTTACCGTTATCTCAACCTTGTTAACATTTGTTTTCTCTTAGTGTTCTTCTCTCCATAGTATCCACAACACAAGCCATTGTTTTGGTCTGCTGATTCCAGAGGAGTGAATGCTGCAAGTCAATGACTTGATGCAATCTGCTGGGATTCCTTAGATTCAAAACTTTTTGAAATTGATTTGTTATGATGTACCTTTAATTTTTATTGATTTTCTGTGAAGTGCCTTCAAGGAATCAAGGAATTTTTATTTGTCATCACATCACATGTGGTACATGAGGTGGGACGAAATTCTAATCCCCCGGTCCAGTTTACACCCTGATAACAATTTAGAATAGGATTTGACTACACAGAATTTACAATATGGATACAGAATCTACAATATGGGACTACGGACATAGCAGCAATGAAAATTCAGAGTGCAAATAATATAATAAAATATAAAGAACTATGCGAGAATAGGATTTGACTACACAGAATTTACAATATGGGACTACGGACATAGCAGCAATGAAAATTCGGAATGCAAATAATATAATAAAATATAAAGAACTATGCGAGAATAGGATTTGACTACACAGAATCTACAATATGGACAGAGAATCTACAATATGGGACTTCGGACATAGCAGCAATGAAAATTCGGAGTGCAAGTGAGATATTAAGTGACATTTTAAAGTGACATTTTAAAGTGTGATATTAAAGTGAACAGTGCCGGTTAAATGAGAAAGTGTTTTTCATTTGTAATTGTCCTTGCGTGTGTTTGAGAGTCTCACAGCTTCAGGAATGAAGCTGTTTCTCAGTCTGGTGGTTTTACACTTGATGCTCAGCAGCCTCCTGCCTGAGGGGAGCGGGACAAAAAGTGAGTGTGCTGGGTGTGTGGGGTCCTTCATGATGCCGGAGGCCCTCTTCCTGCATCTGGAGGTGTAAATGTCTGTGGTGCTGGGGAGGCTGACTCCAACAGTCCTCTGTGCAGCCTTCACCACTCTCTCCAAAGCTTTCCTGTCTGCAGCAGAGCAGCTTCCATGCCACACGTTGATGCTGGAGCACAAGACGCTCTCCACCACTCATCTGTAGAAGGAGGTGAGAACTGAGCTCCTGGGTCCAGCTCTTCTCTACCTCCTGAGGAAGTGGAGCCGCTGGAATGGAAGTGTGGTTGCTCCAGGTGAGGTTGTTACTCAGGTGTACACCCAAGTACCTGTAGCTGTTGACCACTTCCACCGCAGATCCTCCCATGTGCAGGGGGAGGTGTGCATGCTTGCCCCTTCTGAAGTCCACAATCATCTCCTTGGTTTTCTTTACATTAATGCAGAGGTTGTTATCTCTGCACCAGCCCTCCAGGTGTTCCACCTCCTGCCTGCAGCTGGACTCATCACTGTTTGTGATGCATCCAACCACTGCTGTGTCGTCCGCAAACTTAACAATATGACAGCCTGGATGGATTGGCGAGCAGTCATATGTGAGCAGTGTGAACAGGAGAGGGCTCAGCACACAGCCCTGAGGGGAGCCAGTGCTGAGGGTGATGGTGGGGGAGGAGATGTTGTGGATCCTCAGAGACTGCGGCCTGTTGGCCAGGAAGTCCAGGACCCAGTTGCAGATGGAAGAGCTCAGTCCAAGTAAGGAGAGTTTTTTAATCAGAGTCTGAGGAATCATGGTGTTGAAGGCAGATGTGAAGTCCACAAACAGCATACGAACATATGAATCCTTCTGCTCCAGGTGGGTGAGGGTAGTGTGGACCACGGAGGAAATGGCATACTCTGTGGATCGATTTTTCCTGTATGCACACTGGTGTGGATCAACAGTGACGCTGATGTTGGCTTTGATGTGGGTCTGAACCAGTCTCTCGAGTTACTTTGTGACAATCGGTGTGAGGGTTACTGGCCGATTGTGATTCAGACCTGTCACTGCGGAGCTCTTGGGGACCGGGATGATGGTGGCGGTCTTCATGCAGGTGGGGACAGCTACCTGGATGAGGGAGGCGTTGAAGATGTCCGCCAGCACGTCTGAGAGCTGGCTTTGAGACGACACCTGTTGTAAATTGGCGCTATATAAATAACCTTGATTCTTGATTCTTAATAAATTGTAAGAATTACTCGTCTCCTTTTTAAAATAATAGTAAAACCCTGTTTTGAAAAGGGTGCTGTCTCATATCCACAATAATACTTCTGTTTCTAATATAAGTCTGTGTCATGAGCTGTGTTTTTGATCTCTGTTTCTTTGCTGTTTAATTTGTTGTAGTTCCATTGTTTTACTTTGTTATCATTAGTTATTTTTTTCTTTAGGTTATTTTCTATTTTGTTTTAGTCTTTGTTTTGGTTCTTTCCTGTGTTCTCCAGTTCCCCCTGCTCTGTCTTCCTCTCTGTGTTTTCCTTCAGCACCTTCATCATCATCATTCATGCTCATCTGTCTTTAATTAGATAATCACCTTCTCCACTTCTCCACCTCCTGCTCCTCAGTATTTAACCCTCATTCATTCATTCATTCACCGCTGGATTATTTGTTACCTTACCTCTTTTGTTGCCTGGTTCTCCTCGTCTCCATTCCACTTATTTCCCAGAAAGTTCCCCTGCTTGTTGGTTCTCTGTGCTGGTTCTCTCTCCTCCATCTTTCTCCTCCATTTCCGTTTAGTATATCCTTTATGGTTTATTTTCTCGTTGCCTCTGGTCCCTCTCGTGTTCCTCGTTATTTTTATTAGTTGGTTTGTTTATTTCTATTGTTTGTTCTTTTACAGTCATCCATCGGTTTGTTTCTCTTTACGTTTTCAGTTAGTTTTAGTCCAGAGTCATTCCCGATCTGTTCCGCATCTCTTTGTCTCAGTTCATGTTCAGTTCATTATCCACTCTACAGTAAATCTTTATTACCTCTCAAAATTTCACTGCTGCTCGAGTCATAACCTCCGTTCCATGACAGTCTGCTTATTGGAGAAAACCTTTAAAAAATCCTTTAAATGCTGTTGCTATGTGTTCTATGATTAAATTTCTCAGAGAGTAGCTGGGAACAGTTTTTAATAAAAGAAATAAAATATTGCTGTCAGTATATTTTTTGATTATTTATTTATTTATTTTTTATGATAAGTTGTGTTAAAATTTATATGCAAATGTGAATATAACCCTATTGGTCGAACATAAAGTTAATGAAACCATCGACCTTGCATCAAGAAATGTTAGCAATATTTTTGCAAAAACAAACTTTTAAAAGAAATTCAATCAAATGTCCATCCACTCATATGAATCAACAGTTTTTTACTGAAGCAGATCTCGGAAAGACCCTTTGTTGGCCATATTTTCCCACACCCCGGCATGACCTGACCTGGGAAATTAATTTAATAAAGGACATGCAAATAGAAACAACCTTTCAGACTACAGTTTGTGTACTATGTGATATAATAGCTTATCGGGGGGAAAAAAGGCAGATATAAAATTAGATTTGCTCATGTTACAAAAAACCCCCATTAGGGCAGTAAATGTGAAAAAAACTTTAGGTCTTAAATATTCTTCATGGTTGTTTCCTGACAGCCGACTACGTGTTGTATGTGCATTTGCTACCAAAACATAACAGAAACCTTTCGTGGTTATGTAGCTTGCAGCTATTTGTTTCTGTATGTACATAGCAGGCCATCATTGTATTGTGGCTGAATAGCTCAAGTGGTATGTTGCCTGACTTCCAATTGGAAGGTTGTTGGTTCAAATCTAGCTCATGGGGAAATACACCAAATCATCCAGTGTGGGTCCCTAGGCAAGACCCTTTGCACTACTGCCTACCTGGTGCTGCAAATGGCTTCTTTGGTGTGGTTACACCAAAACTATGTCCTGTATGTACCTGGCAAATAAAGTTGATTTAATCTTAATTCTCTACCTTTTTTATGCTCGGTTTTATTCCCCTGCTCAATTATTGTCTTCTGATTAATTAGCAGGACTCTGAGTTCTCTTTGCGCTTTACTGCCTTGATTAAATCTTGCCTCTTTTTTTATTTCAGCACTTCATAGACGGTGAGTGCCCAAGGTCATCATCCAAGCTATTAGCTACCAGCATGTAGCTGACAATTTTTTTTTTTTTTTTTTGCCTTGCCCTTCATGTTTTGTTCTCCAGCAAAAACCTGCCATGTATGTCATTTATGCAGACATACATCAGTGAAATTTTCATTTTAGTTTATATAAATCCAGTCAGGACATATCAAGAATAACGATGTTATTGTGTGTTGAGTGCTTTCCTAATCTCATGCAGTCCTTTGCAAGTGTCAGTGGTACTTTTGACTCCCAGAACAAAAAGTGAGCAAATTAAATAAGATATACAGATTTAAAATAGATAATGTTCTTAAATAAACCTTTTGACATACAATAATAGTTTCTGCATTATTATTACAAATAAAACAATAAATGAAAGGAAAGTATATGTTTGTGCTGCTGATAAGTGTTTTTGGTTTTGGTTTTGAAATATAGTTAAACATTATTACTGAGTTACAAAACAGATTTTTTGGTTACACTTTAGTGACACTGATCCATTGTTATGTTAAATCCCCCACAATTGATTCATTTTCAAATGACTAGATTTTTTTGGTCCAAACCATTCCCATCTGGCAGTATGCCTCATTGGATTCATTATTCAGATGGTTTGAAGTAAGAGAGGCATTGATTTATTGATTTATTTTGAGAATGGGATAGTTCAAGATTTGTCTGGTAACGTACAGCTGTAATGTCTTAGAAGATAACCTTTTTGCGCTCCAGATTGGTTGGTCTTGAAAAGCTGGAGCTAATTGTGTGTGCAAGACTAAATTCAACTTCCACTGTCTTTAAAAAGCTGTTTGTTCAAATAGTGTTTTATTAACCTTAACATTAGGTAATTGTTTAGACAGCACTTAAGTATTTTTTCATGAGAAGTGGAAGAAAATCACACAAATTTAGGTGTACTTCTATAACAACCAAGGCTATTTGCATTAGCCTTGCATTTGCAGATTGATTGTGTCTCATGAAATGCTTCTATTATTTAACTTCAAAATGAACTTAGAAGAATTAATGACACTAAAAACACAGTAGAAAGAGAGTTTACATTGTAACATTGCCAAAAAAACTGAATTTAATAGGAGAATTTTAACAAGCGTAAAACTATAGGATAGAATCTGTATGCGGAACATCTGCTTGTCCCAAGAGCAATCAATGGTTAGACGCCGGAAGCTTCAATCAATCTTGTGTTTTTCCTTCCTGCTCATGCAAACTGTACAAACATTCAAGAGAATTGAATCTGTTGGCAAGGGCAAAGAGGTCACAGAGGAGCTGACGCTGCAGTTTGAATTAAGCCGGAGCCGAGGACGGCGCTCAGGTCCCTCCGAGCCAGACGTTAGCCCACTCATGGGATTCCGGATTATCTGACTATCTCTCCCTCTATAATGACAGTGTGTTTTTGGGACATGAATACAAGGATGACGATATCCATGACAGAAAAGACTTACTGAGGTGCTTCGTCCTGCAGGGTTTCAAATTACAAAAGTCACATTGCAGTGTCCAAGGTGAGGTGAAGGTAATTTTTTGTTTGTTTGTTTGTTTGTTTTTGGCCATATTTTTGAACTGTCATAGAAAGAAATCCTTATTCTAAATTTAAGATTAAATCTCTTCTCTGTTTGTTGTAAAAATCTATTTAAAGTGTACATTCAATATGGGAAATTATATACACACAAGCTAGTACATTGGATCAAATGTTAACATTACAGCAAACATCCTGATTAAGCATGTGGCCACAAACCTGAAGTCAGTCGAGGTGGATTAACTCAAATTTTACAATTTCTGAAAAAATAGCTACTCTTACAAGACCATAAACACTAGTTATTGTTTTCAACATTAGCTGATAAAGGGTTAAGAAATGCAGAAATGAGAATGCTTATGTAGTTTTATATTTGGATTACAACTAATATAATAAGGGTAATATAAGATAGCATGTATTGTTTTTACCAAAATTTAATTGTGTCCATTTGATCTTTTTTTTTTTTTTTCATAAAACATTCAAAGGTTGTTGATGAAAATCAATTGGATTGGTAAAGTCATACATCTGAGACCGTGAACAAATTCCTGTAAATAATTTTGGTTATTTCAGTGGAAATTTGGAAAATGCCACGTTTCCACTTTTACTGTGAATTTAGTAACATTATTACATGGCCCTTCACATTTAGCAGCACTACTGTTACAAAAGCTTCTAAAAATATCCTTCAGTTATTTCTATAGCATGCTTAACAATGTTAACGTTCTGCATAGGCGGATTTTATATGTATAAATATTCTACACTATCTTCTTTAGTATGCATGGAGGAAAGCTGCATTACAATCATTGTCCAGCATTGTTTGACACAGGTAAAGTTTTTTCTCTTAAATGTTGCTGATTTAGTCAACTTTAGATAAGTAGCTATTCCTATTGCTTTTAATCACGGACCGATTTATTGAAATTCAACTATAAACAAATGTCTCTTGCCTTCCCTGTGCTTAAGGATAAAGCAGAATGTGATCACAACATTGGGTTACATATTTATATAGTATACTACTTATATAGTATAGTAAAAAAAACATGCGAAGCTGATAAATACACTTGGACGTATATGGAGCGTATTTAGATTAAAGACACATGTTTTAAAAACAACAGGATGAAAATGTATTCAAAATGGTTCTCTTGTTCTATCTGACACAAACCAAAGCCACAAAGATGCTGGTAAAAGCTGAGTGGATGTGACTTGGCCACAATCTGCAGGCAGGAACACCATGTACCAACTCTGATCCAGCACACTGTGTTTTAAAGAGCAGAAGCTTAACAACTGTTGGACTGTTTTTCATGTTTTAGTGCAACTGAGGAACAATAATTAAAGGGAAATACATATCTTTTCATTTTAATAATTTTCCATATAGATTGATTATGCTTAACAACTTTTCACGGTTATATCAAGTGCTGTTAACGTGGTTCAGTAATTTACTTAAGCAGGTCCAAGGAGCATCTCGTTGTGTGTTATTTTCTGAATCTGTAAATTGAAAACATCAGTACAGAAAGTAAAAAAAAAAAAAGCTTTGTTATGCGTAAAATAAATAAATAGTTGATAACATACATCAGCCAGTTGAATTGAAAAAAAAAACTAAAGTCTTTTGCTTACAACTACACTTTTTGTTTGCATTTTATTGTTCCTGAGCTTCCTGACCATGAAAAGCGGAAGCAAATCCACATAATGTATAAGTCAACTCGGGAGTTGAAATAACCCCTAAAAGTTCCCTTTTACCGTATATGCACATTCATCATTGCTCAAAGTGACCTTTTAGTTTGTGTGACGTTCAGGGTGATACGCTTTTTTGGGGGACCCCGGGGCTTTTGTGGATGGTAAACCTCACCTGAAAACAAATGTCAGCAAGATTTATGGCTTTTCCTCAAACACTTAAAATGAGCAGTGGCCTGCAAAATGTATTCAAGGAATCAATGAATCAAGGAATTTTATTTGTCATCACATCACATGTGGTACATGAGGTGGGACGAAATTCTGATCCCCCGGTCCAGTTTACACCCTGATAGCAATTTTAAATAGTTTAATAAATTATAAGACCTCTGCGAGAATAGGATTGAACACAGAATCTACAATATCTACCTTTCAAATATTTTCCATATTTGTTCACATTGCAGCCAGAAACTTGGGGATTTCAAGAGATGGGCTAAACAAACTAGAAAATAGTTTTATAGTGGAATACATTTTTTACGACTGATTTGTATGTATGTATATTTTGAAACTAATGAGGTAATATGATGTAGCCTCACTTGTCACAAAAATTAGACCTGTAATTTTATTAAGAGAAGTTTCTACAAGGTTCACAAATATCAAAATTGAATTTTTATTTATCTGATTGTTCAAAATGTCAAAAGCAATTAAATTTAAAGATTAAATAACCAACTAGTTGATGGATCTGGAAATTGGATTGTATATTGATAACATGTTTAATTTGAGAAAAATATAAAAGTACTTCTGGGTATAAATAAGGTTAAAAATAAAATTCCGCCAGTTAACATTAAAGGAATAGGAGAGGATCTTCCAGCTCATTCTCATTTTGGAAACATTGCGCATGCGCCACCTCATCTCCAGTAACGCCCCCTGATATTGGGAGCGCGCACGTCCGAGCGCCGCATCGGACTTATTACAGAATTGGTTGCTTTTACAGCAATAAATTAGCTACCAAACGGTTATTTGTTTAGGACAACACTTGTACAGGAACATTTGACAGTAATTAATAATTATCAATGATAAATAATCACGCCATTGGGTAGTAATTCCATATAAAGGCTGCACAGCTAGCGTTTTCTGGCGGACCCTGGGTAGCGATTACAACACTTCTGTCAAATCAACACAAATCCTTCTAAATGACCACATTACCCGTCTAGCACAAACTCCGCAACGAGTTGATCGGTTTTGACTCCCTTTTCGGCTTTCAATGCCCGCCACTGCACAAAGCAGGAATCTCTGAGACAAACTCGTGTTTTGTTCATCTCTGCAGCCGTCCTTCTTTTTTTCTCAGCAACTTCGAACACGGGTTTTTCTCTAGCGAGCTTCCATTTTCGCTGCTGTACTGGGAGAACCTCTCTTCAATGGTGAATGATGCCTCTCGTCCCGTTTTACTTCCTAAACAACAATCTGCGCATGCGAGAATTCCAACATGAGAGCGCGTGGTACGGGTCGGGTGGGAACATGAGTGATATACTTCATCGCATAAATTTTATTTCCACATTGACAGCCAGTTATTTTTCACCACCGGTGCTTTTTGATTGGCTGTCATTTTCAATGGGATTTTCCATTGAAATTTTTCTACTGAAAAGATCCTCACCTATAACTTGAATATCTGCACACTGTGCATTCATGAGCCTCTTCATGATATCCCTGCAACCCAAGTTTAATTCTTAAATCTTTTTTCTGTTGGCAATCATTTCTTATTAAACATGTACAAAATGTATTCAAACACAATTTCCCACATGGGTATAAAGAATAGAGAAAACAGCTTAGGTAAATGTTATTGATTTGTTTGTTGCTTTTGTTTTCATCGCATAAAACTGACACACATGTTTCTGACAGGAATCCAATTGTCCACTGACAGTTAGTCAGTACTCCATCACGTCCTATCACTAAGCGTTACAGCTTCATTTTACCCAGAGAACTATTGGGGTAAGCAGCTTCATCTCGGCATTAATGTAGTGAAAGTAGTTTAATTTCATGGGGTGTAACAAAAAAAAGAAAAAAAGGCCTACAGGTAAACCATCCATAAGTTCTCTCTGCAGCGACGTTTCTGCTGACACACTTACTATGACTTTTACAGGCATTGCCGTTTTTGTAATACACTTTAATAACTCCACGTCCAATAACAGCCAGAACGGCTCACAGGGCTTGTAAAGTGATTAAGTGTGGCAAGGTCAAGTTAACTTGCTGGAAATACTAAATCAGAGCTGAGCTTTTGCTGTCAAGTTTTATCTACAAACATCCATCTTAAATAATACCTATTCAACATGATTGATTATTTATTATGTATGTTTTAGATATACATTAATTAAAATTAAAATCTGTATATTCACAGATTTTTCACATAGAAAAATCAAAAATATTAAGATGAAAACTTGAGAGGTCTGATCTTCCTCTCTGCCCTCATGAGCTTTGTGAAATGATAAAGAGAATGAGATCTTGAATACAGCCAGGATTGGGTTGTGCTTTACGGTTAGAAGCACGATCTTCCAAGAGGGGATCAGAGTAGAGCTGCTGCTCCTCCACATCAAGCGGAGCCAGCTAAGGAGGCTAGGGCATGTGATTAGGATCCCTCATTTTTGAGGTGTTTCCTGGCCAGGACATGCTGAAATGTATTATGTTCCTCTGCTTGGCTTGGGTTTTCCTCAGAGGAGTTGGGCCAGGTGTCTGTGATGAGGAAAACCAGGGCGTCACTAATTAGGCTGCTGCTCCCACGACCCAACCCCGCCGAAAGAAGATATAATGGATGTATCATGGACCTAGATGTATGATTCGAATTTTAATTAATTTTGTTTATTTGATTTTATTTAGTTTTTAATCACATAATTTACTTATAGCCTGTTAGCAGCATTTAAAAACCAAACTTCGGTGAAGATAAGAGAGGCAAGAGAGAAGAGTAAGTGAAAAGATTAGTTTTTTATGTAAGTGCTAAATATTAATATTATTTTTTTTACTAGTTATAGAAAGCAGTGGCTTGGACGCCTAGCTAAGATTACCTTATCCAGGGGCCAATCTAAACTTTAGCTTGCCCATACGTGGCAGAGATGGATGGCAAAAAGTACTTTCAGGTTATTAAAAACTATTAATGACTTTCTCTTAACTTAACAGTGATGTAATATAAGATCCAAACAGAATACATCGAGGTTATTAGTTCAAATATAGATATGAATACCTTTGCATGGCTGTGTATACTGTACTTTGCACTGCATGCCTGCATGTTAGTTTACAGATAGTCAATAAGTGTGTGGAGAATAATTTGTCTTTCAAAAAGCAAGTTAAGAAAACGCAGGAAACGAAATGCGAATCAAGCAATATGCTAATCTACAAAGGGAAGCACGTCTTACAGAAACAACAAGGATCGAAACTCATTTGCTAAACTTATTGAATTACCTGAGAGAAATTGAATTTATCTGTTTAGGTTAGCATCGATGTGAAAAAACACACTGTGTGCTAGGAGCTAGCTTCTTTCTTTTACAGATTTTATGCATAAACCTTGAATCCCCCTGCAGAGGCCAGATTTTTGTCAAATTTCCTTTTGCAGTGCATCAGATCACCCACATGGAAATAACAACAGGGGACAGAAGATCAATACTTCAAAGAGCAGAGAAGGGTGAGGAGATCTAAGGTGTTTCATGTGCATCTTAATTGCATTTTGTCAAATGTATAAAATACCTTTAGTGAGACATGAGAGCGTAATTGTTGACTGAGGGAAGACAAATAAATGTAAGAACAAAAATCTAAATTTAGATAAAAGGAGTTTTATTTCATGCACACAGGAGTTCACCACAAACTCACAACCTGTGCTTTCACAGTGCACTGGGAGAGATGTGCATTTTCTCCCAGTCAGTCCTATTACACCTTTTTGATACAAGCATTATATTGTTTTGCTTTCCAAAAAATGCATTTCAATTCCAGCCATGCAAGCTGCAAACTGTTCTGCTGTCGCTCTCGCATCTGGCAAAGTCGCCTTCTGAACTTTCAGCAAGCAGAGGGAAATCAATAAACGACATTACTTTGAAAAACATTAACATTATGGCCACCTACATGCATCATTGCAGTTTTCTCAAGCAGAAAATGGGCTTTCAAACCTCCGAGGAGGGCGCAGATAATTTAGATTTCCTGGTTTTATTTTACAGGCAAAAAAACAAACACACACACAAACACAAAAAGTCGGGCAAACATATTTCTCTGTCAAACCTCAGAAAGAATGAAAGGGAAGACAAGGTATGTGATGGTAAGCGCTGCCCCCGGAGGCACGGACTGATTTGCTGCCAATAAAGAGAGTGATACTCTGTGAAATGGCGGGAACCTCATTTTGCTGGCCCATTTTCACAAGTGTCATTATTGTACACCTCAATGTCCTGGAGGCTGGAGGCATCAGTGTCGTCGCCTCTGCTGCTCACACTGTTTCTGAAGGCAAGGCTTCCAATGAAGGGGTACACGCTACCTGTGAACAGCTCTCTGATATTATAATGTGGGAGTTCTGGGTCTTGTCTTTCAGGCTTGGTGATACACTGCACATCCATGGCTTTGTTCCTCTGGTAGTACTTTGAAAACTTGTTAAAGATCACAGAGATAGGCAGAGCCACCACCAAGAGGCCACAGATGATGCATAAGGTGGCAACTACCTTCCCTGCTGCCGTCACCGGGCATGTGTCGCCATAGCCCACTGTGGTCATTGTAATCATGGCCCACCACCAACCAGAAGGGATAGTTCCTAAATCTGTGTGCTTCTCCTCCTTCTCCGCAAAGTAGATGAGGGCAGAAAACACTGACATTCCCATTGATAGGAAAAGAATAAGCAGACCCACCTCTTCGTAGCTGTGGCGGACAGTTGCACCCAGGGCGCGCAGTCCAATGGAGTGGCGTGCCAATTTGAGGATTCTGAGAACCCTCATGAGCCGCAGGACCTGCACTACTCGCCCTACGTTTTCCAGGTCCTCACTCTCCTCCATGCTCTCCTCGTCAGATTTTTCTAGGGCTAAAGTGAAGTAAAACGGCAAGATGGAAGCAACATCGATGATGTTCAGAGGGTTTCCAAGAAACTTTCTCCTGGATGGAGCAACAATAAACCTGATGAGGAACTCAGCTGAAAAGCAGGCAATGCATATCTCCTCCAGGATGGTGAGGACAGGGTCCTCGATGGGTCTGTCATTTTCATCTACCCGCTGAAACTCGGGCATGCTGTGGATGCACATGGCAACAATTGAGGTCAACACCGCACTTAGGGAAGCAATGGCGATAATCTTTGAGGCTCTGGAGTGAGCCGGATCTTCCAGTCTGACCCAAATGTAGCTCCTTACTTCTCCACACCAGGCCCCTTTAAACTTATCCAGGTCCTTGTCAAGAGCAGAGAGTTCCTCAAAGGATGAATCGAAGCTTGGCTCTTGATCTTCACTCTGTATGTCCCAGTCTTTGTCCCCTATGTACTCCTTTCTCTCATGGTACCAGATGTTGCAGCAGGGGCTAAGGTGCACCTCATGGATGCCCCAATACTCAATTTCCTGACTGAAGGAAAAAATGCAGAACTCCACCATCATGTGGATGCGACCCGTGTGATAGAAGTTGAGCACACAGAGGAAAACCCGAGGATTCCTGTCGAAGTAGTATTCCCTTTCGGTTGGGCTGTAGTCGTCACATAGCTCCAGTATGGCCGCCTCACTCGGGCAGTCCAGCAGACGTGCCAGGCGTGTCTGAGGGAAACGGAGTAACATGTCCGGGTGCACTTTGTGGCGTACTCCTCCCACGTTGAGGTTTACCTGGTCCTCCTCTTTTCCATCTCGGTGGAGGATGTAGCCATACCCCATGTTCCTAAAACATCATGAGAAAATAAGTCCAGTAAAACTTTAAAGTTACAGTGCTGGAGATAAGTACATGGCCTGGTAAACATTTCTTCTATTTACCAAACATCTTTGATCTTTGAAGTTTAATATCAGATGAAAATAATCTCAACAGATTTTAATTAATACATTTATACAATAAGGGGGCTTCATCCTAACTAACCTGGAGTTTTGAAAATATTGTATCCCCCCTGGTTAACCCCATTGTTTGTTTCAGTTTCATTCATCACACCTAAGCACATTTTTTTCAGAATGGCAGAATCAAGAAACCACTTATCACTAAAAAGACTGGGTTTCTATATTCTGTCTAAACTCCCTTGAACAAAAAGGCATAGGCGTCATCAAACTATTATTAAAAAAACAGCCTGACACAATGTAGTTGACTAAAAAAAACAATACATCCTTCTCTGATTTTAGGAAAGTCAAGGATACAAATATCTATCACTCTTAGAAGAGTAACAGTCATTTCTAGGACATTGAGACTAAAGGGAACCATACAGAACCATTTTTGACAAATGGGGAAAATTATTAGCAGAACAGATCCTTCCTGAAGTAACAAAATAAAGGTCCTGGGCTGGTCTAGTTAAAGGCCAGGTTTGAATCCCTTAACACACTATGACAAAACCTTTAAAATGGATATTAATGCTCAAAAAGCTGCCAAAGTAGATGAATTAAAGCCAGTCTCCTCTAAAGAAGAGTTTGCAAAAAAATTTCCAAAGCAATTTAAAGCAGTCATTGACAGCTATCAGAAAGTTTTAATGCCAGCAATTGCCACAAGTAACAATTTTTTTCTGTTAAATAAACCTTTTACATGTTCACATAAGGTCTAGGTTAGTCGTACAGCCCTTTTTTCGCTTATAAATTAATCTAGGTCAATTTGAAGGTTTTAAATCCAAATCCAGATCCATAAGGTTGAAGTTATTTGAGAGAAAATAAACTAATAAAATCCAAAATAAAGAGCAAATATTAGTTTATTTCAAAGAAATCTACAAGACTCAACAGAAATAAACTGAGAGCTCCAACACAAACACCACAATTTTTGTTATAAATTATTTTTAAAAAAGCCTTTTGTATTGACACAGGTTAAGCTTGTCTGACCGATATCAAAATCTAGATGAAGTTTGGAACCACTTAAATTTATTAAATTACATTTAAAAGGATCTATTTAAACTGGAAAGCTGTATTATTACAGACAAGGTAAAAAATAATTGAACTTAGAAACACAACATGTTAAAATTAAACTAATACATAATTTGTCACATTGGAAAGTCATCAGAGGATTTCCAACACTTTTCACTTTGACACAGTCAAAATAAATAAAAAACTGAAACCTACCTGTATTTTCAGGTTTTCTTTCCATTAAAATAACTTTTCTGCAGCTGGTTTTATTTGCGTGTTCCCCTAATCTGCTGCGATCAAGATGAGTTGGGATGAGAGAATTGACATGTGGGAAAGCACCCAGGCTGTGATGTACCGCAGCCTCACAGGCGGGACAAGAGGAGCTGGAGCTGGGACAGCCAAGCAGCAGCCGTTTGTTCCCTTTTACAGGGAGGAGGGAGGGGCTAAATGACAAGTGAGGAGAGAGAGAGAGAGCCTGCAAAAGATGTGGAGACGCAGAACAGAAAGATCTTTGTGGATGCTGTATTAGCAATATTACTGTGATGTTCCCCAATATGGACTGTTGCAGTATTTTACAACCTCTTTTGATCTTAGGAGCACATTTTGCTCCATCTGATAAGACTGTACCTGCAGTCCCGCAATGTTTTATTGTTCCTCAATTTGCCTGGGCTTACATTTGAGTGCTCCAACTGTTGCTGAAACGAGCTGACCTCAGCTTGTGCATGCAGGGGAGAGTAAAGTAGTTAACATCAGACATTTTAATCCTCCCTGAAAACGTACTGCTTTCAGGCTGACCGCCAAACGAAACCATTTGGCAGCAAAAGATGATTACGGCATACCTCTTGAAAAAAGAATAGCTTTACTGTTGCTTCTAAGAATATTCACACTTTTTTATGTGAGAAATCAAATGCAAAACTTATTTTTTTGGTGAAAATCTAAAAAAGGTGGCATGTACATTCAGTGCCCTTTATGTTGATATTCTTTAGTTAAATTCAGTGAGAAGTCGACAGCACTATGCTAAAGTAAGTATACATGCAGTAGGGAAGTTTGTTTGAGAATATCAGACAGCAAATTCCATCATTCCGACTAAGAACATGGTAGACAGACTAGTGCTAAAGTTAAAGTTTTTAACTTTACATATGGGGAACATCCCTAAGGTAACTAACTCAATCACAAATGAAAACAACAACAAAAAATCCCATGAGACTAACATTTTGTACTTTGGAGAATTGGAGAAATATTAACTGGTTTCAGTGCTTTGGCCCAAGTGCCGCTTCTATATTCAGCCTGCAGTCCAGCAGCAGAGCTTAAATTGAGCTAAGATCAATATTAAAACCTTGAAACGCACGCACAAAGCACAATCGAAGTCAAGCTGTGAGATTGTGTCACAGCAGGAGAATCCTTCATAATTTATTTTCACAGCTAATATAAAGTGATGGGGGCCACAGTCAGTTTTTTTTTTTGTTTTTTTTTTGTCACTGTGGAGAAAACGTTCAATACATTCATCTGTATGTATCAAAATTTGTACTCTTTAAATAGATTTTATCATTATTATTATTCAAGGGACAGAGTGTATATTCAAACACTCTTACTGAAATTTTAGAACATGGCTCCTACTACATCATTTCCCTACCCATTAACAGTTTGTTGTTAATGGAGACCAACTTGGTAGTTCACATTAAAAACTGGATAGTTTTGCTTAAGTAGAACCACTTAAATGTGTTTTAAGGATTAAATATAAAATGATATAAAGCCCAGTAGTAGGAAACTTTCAAATTAGAGAAAAATTTTTGTAACTTATTTTTAAAAGATTTTATGTGACAACTATTTATTCTTTTAAAACAGTTTTTTTTTTTACTACTGGCTTGCTTAAATATAATGTACTGCTTTGCGCATGCGCTTTAAATACCTATCCAACATTTACCAAATCTGATAGCTCAAGAAAAAAACACTTAGACATGTTAGCAGGAAATCAGCATCAATCCAAGCAATCATCCCCATTACATCGTAATTGGATCCACCTGTGAGTGGCTGTATATGAGGGGCTGGTAAGCGCTCTATGGAAAGCCAAAGGTTAGACCCGGCAGAGTTCCTGTTCCTCAACAAGCTCTTTAAGGAGTGGCAAACATAGGAACTTTGAGTCTACTGGTCTCCCACAGACTGTATGATGGGTTATGTGCTTGCATTATGGTGTGTGGGTATTATTCAAATGGTTTTAACTTGAGTTCAGTTCTTGCTTTGATATCTTATGCTTTAATTTATCATCCTAGGTGGATCTTGCTAGCGTCTCTAACTATAAAGGCTCAAAACAAGGCTCCCTTAAGTAAGATGATGATGCCATATTTTTTGACGACTTTGTCCATGTTTCGTGGAAGACTTTCATGTTCACCTTAAATTCCAGATATCAGCACAAAATGCCTGGGGAATATTTTGCGTGTGGATGTTGAGCCACTTGGTGGAAGCCACTTGGATGTTGCTGTTATCATGAGTAAGTCATTGCGCTCATTGGCTTTTGGTAAATGTCTGTTAATCTGTTTACCACCAACCTGAGAAATGTATTTTATTTTTTTTCTTAGATAACACAGCTTTTGTTGTTACACCAAGTATTGCAGCGCAGTGTGGCTTTAGCATGAAGAGTGACTCATCTGGGAATGCTTTAATTTATATCTCCCTCCAAAACTGCTTTGCTCAGAATGTGGTAATGTTAAGTTCTTTAGAACTGCTCAAAGTGTCTGTATAAGTTTCTTTAAAAAAAAAAAAAATAATTTTTTTTGTTTTTAGGAAGATAGAATATTTACAATTTCACTACAACTTCGTGTGCCTGGGGACCAGTATGGTCAAGACGAGCTGTATAATGTGGCTGAAACCTGCCATTATGAAGCCTGGGCCTCCAGAGAAGTTATCTGTGATTACAACTACATGGAAGTAAGTGAAATGAGAAGTCTGCTCTATATAATTGGTGTATTTCTACTTAATATTTTTTATTTTTTTTCTAGGTGTCTGTTAAACGTGCCTCTCCAGATGAGTTTCCTCTGCCTGGGCACCCTGTTACTAGCACAAAGGGTTCAAACACTCGGCGAGCTGCAGAGGTGAACTCCTTAAAGTTAAAAAAAATTTTAGAGGGTTATTTCCGGATGGATGTGTATAAGTTACACTCTTGTATCTTGCATGCAGAAACTGCCTATGGACGAGGGATTCAAAGCCACGACAGTTGTGTTTTTTACACCGGAGGGGGAGAAGCCTATGAGTGTGGTTGCTGCACAGCAAAATGGATACGGCATTGGAAATACTCCTACAAGGCTGGTTTTGAGGAGTCCAATCATGGCGCCAGAAACTTTTACACAGATGGTGAGTAAATGGCTAACTCTTCTCCTCAAATGTCTTCATCTAACTTGTTTTGTAGAGGGTGGTAATGTAAAGTAATTGCTGCAAAAGTCTGTCTGGATCTCCCTACAATGTAAAAGACTTAATTTGCATGGGTTTTAAATGATACACAATAATTGAACATTTATCCTATGATATGGTTTATTCAAAGTTTTTTATTTTTTGGTTTTCAGGTAACTGGGGTTCCCATGAGGGTTTTAAAAACTTCAACGATCTTTGAAAAGAAGTGGTTGGCAACACAAATTGATGCAACAGTAGCTTGCCCAATCCAGGAGGGTAAGTACTTTTTATTTTTTTATTTATTTTTTACATATAAATATGACCTGCCAAATCTAGGAAGATGTGCAATGGCCTAAACATCAATGCTGATCTTGAATTTTGCCATGGATAAAACTCCAGTGTAACACTTTTGATCAGTCTTGCACTTGATTTGCAGGTAGTGTCTTCTTTACACAAACAACAATCACCTGGTACCTGCCCCGGCAGATGGGTCCAATGATTTCTTCTGGGCCGTTTAATCTGTTGGAGGTGCACTTTGGCATAAATGGCCAACAGTTGGATGCTGCAGAGATGCAGGCCCGTGAATATTCTGTGGCTCTTAACGACTTATACATTGTCACTGAAATTCCCATTGGCGCTGCTGGTGGCTACTACAAGGTGACCTTACTTGCATTTTTAAATCTCTTAAATACAAAGCTAGATGGCCTAAAATGTTTTGACTTAAATCCTTTCTGAACTTTCTTGGCCTCTAAGTGAAACAAGTTAAACTTTTTTTTTTTTTTTTTTTTTTTTTTTTTTTTTTTTTTTTTTTTTTTTTTTTTTTTTTTTTTTTTTTT
>JAVLVB010000407.1:5619839-5647871 GCA_032876305.1 Orestias chungarensis | reverse complement strand
ATCTGTCAAGACTGACTTCCTCCCCAACCGGATTAGGCTGTATTCTCTACCTCTTCCTAACTATAAACTTTATCAAACAGGAAGGTTTTAAGCCTAGACCTGAAACTAGACAGGGTGTCTGCCTCACAGACTAAAGCTGGAAGCTGGTTCCACAGTAAATGAGCCTGATAACTGAAAGATCTGCCTCCCATTCTGCTTTTAGAGATTTGAGGAACCGCCGTGAAACTGCAGCCCGAGAGCGAAGTGCTCTGTTAGAGACATAAGGAGTAATCAAATCTCTGATATACGATGGAGCTTTATTAGTGAGGGCTTTATATGTCAAAAGAAGAATCTTAAAATCTATTCTAAGTTTGACGGGGACCCAATGAAGGGAAGCTAAAATTAGGGAGTATACATTTGCACGCTCAATGTTAGTCAAAACTTCCAGTCTGCTACTTGACATTGTTTACATGAACCTGAGAATCAACAGATCGATTGGATTTGGCTTTAATTTTAAGTTTTTAAAGGTTACTTTTATTCAAACAAAAAAAATTACCTCCCAAAAAAAAAAAAAAAAAAGAAAAGTTGAGCTTTGTTAAATCATTCAGAGCAAATATTTAGAAAGTTTAACCCAGCATAAAAAAAATAAAAAGCCCTGCATACTTTGGTTCTTTGTGAAGATAAGCTTCCCTTCAATCATAGTCATTCAAGTTAGGCTTCCTGGTCTCTAAATTACCTCAAGGAATGTGGGCAAGTATTAGTTTTTTGAAGCAGTGACTTTTATGCAAGAGTTTACTAATTCTGAATGACTGGAGGGAAAGAACCCTCATATTATTAAAATTGCAGTTTTTACACCATGTAAGTTCTCCAAGCAATGAAAATTCATTTAAAGTTTTTCCAACACCTGAAATAAGCAGTTAACATCCTCAAGAAACAAAATTAGAATGTATAGCTCAAATGACATCCAGGCAAGACATCACCCACGAGCAGTTAAGAATTTGCCAGCCAAATCCTGAAGGTAATTTTGCCATCGGACTTATACATAGGCTTCAGCAGAAAATCTTCCTTGCAGCTATTCTTTCCAAGGTACAGGACATTTTAACCATTTGAGAACCAGCAATGCTAAGTCTGAGATTTTACACTATGCCCTTCAGGTGTGGCAAGCCATAGGGAGAATATATACATTTTAGGGAACATATTAAAACCTTAGAGCAAGGTTATTAAACCAATAACATAATCATAGAACTCTAATAAAAGTTAATGACATCATGAAACAGGAATAATGTTTATAGTTTTTTTATTGAAAACTGTTTAAGACAATAGGCCCAGAGGAAATCTGCTTTTGATGGGTTGAGGTTGTGCTCCTCTGTCCTGCAAGAGAACGCAAAGTTAGTTCAAGTACGGTTTCTAGAATGTTCTTTAGGATACTTACCCCTTCTCATTTGTTTTGAAGTGTCCTTCACAGTGAGATTGGCACATTGGCCTTTGCAGATTCCCTCAGCAGGGCTGGTTGTGTCACAGATCACCAAGTCACAGTGGATATACACCTGTAAATTAGATGTTATGCAGTGCTCAGGTGTTTATAGGGGGGGGGGGGGGGGGGGGGGTTCAAATGCATAGAGATTTACCTCATGTTTCAAAACCTGTTCCTCCTGAATGAAAGCAAACATCTTCATTGAGAAGCGCTTGTAGTTGTATGGGAGATAAACTCTATCATCCACAGAGACAGTACTGAAGACTGTTGCATAGCTGTCACCGGGGTATGCACAACTATATCAAAGAGTAAACAGCCATTAGATTAAAATCTTTAAAAACCATGAGTAAGTAGTTTTAACTAAATTACCCGTCCACAAGGATGTCCCAACTGGGGACTGAGGTCCTGTCTTTTTTTAGAGTAGCCCAGCAGTTATCCACCATCAGCTCCAAGTGATCATCAGTTGACTGCACCAACTCAACTTCGAAGTTGAGAGGCTCCCTCAAATATTTCTCCACTGGATAATCTTCAGCTTCATAGAACTGCTGGTATGAAGGGTCTTTTTAAACAAAAACAAAAAAAGTTTAGCCTTAGTTGTGACTGCATCCATTCAAGTTAATCTTGAGTCTTTACTAGTCTTCACCTGTTGCCAACCTCATTTGTACAATCATTTGTCCAGAGCCAATCTCAGCTTTTGGCTCATGTAGTCTTGATATTGCATGGAATGCAAGAGTCTTTGTGTCATTGACCATGTAGTAGCAGGAGACAGTTTGCCTACAAAAAGACAAGTGGTCAGCAACATTCCTCGTATAGATTAGGACTTTGATTGATGGGTCTTTTACCTATATTCAGGGTCAGCAGGGGATTTTTGAGCAACTCCTTTCTCACTACTGTAGTACAAGCCGATCTCATTTTCATACAGCATGTAGTGGTCAAAGAACTAAAGTTGAAGCAATTATTAGCACCGAGTTTTAGGAAAGGATTGTCCATGTAGATGTACTTACGGTTCTAGTAGTTCCACAAGACTCAGCACTGAAAGTAAACTGAGCAAAGCGATCACTGCTAAAGACTGGTGTGCAGGACTGATCCTTCAGAGTAAGCCAGCTTGGGTTGAGATTTGGCACAGATTCTACTTTTACAGCAACAGCACTGATCGTTCCATTGGGATAGCACCCTTTGAGACAGAAAAAAAAAAAAAAAAAAAAAAAAAAAAAAAAAAAAAAAAAAAAAAAAAAAAAAAAAAAAAAAAAAAAAAGAATAGAAATAAATAAAACTTCCAGTTACTAGTCATCTGCATTTACTTACTTGTAGTAGTCAATGGGAAGTAGCAGGCCAGGAACAAGTCAGAAAGAATCCAGTTGGTAATGGGGTCCCACACCAGCACATCCAGTCTAGCTCTGACTGAGCTTGTGGTAAGCAACTGCAGGAAGAAATTTTTATAATTATGTCAAAACTGCTGCAGTGCACCCTTCCAGGTCTTTACCATTTTTCCTACTTACTTCAAAAGCTGAACCTGTAGCTGTATAAGGCACTTCAATGCTGAAATGAGTGGCATTTCCTTTAAATTTGTAGGCTTCTGCCAAGTCTGTTGTCAAGTCAAGACCACCAACCATGGTATTCACTTTGGTTGCTTGGCTTCCATATTTCCCAGTAATGTAAAACTTAGCCTTATCACAAGTCCCAGCAAGTGTAGGGAGCACTAAATGGTAATGAAATTTCATTAGTTTTCCTTTCAGAGCAGAGGCAATTTTTTCTGTTCACATTTTATTCCCTCCAGCCTTACCAACATCTTGAAGGGATGCCTGCAATTCTAAAGGATGGGCAAATGGACTTTCCTCGGGTACAACTACAAATCCCAAAACTACATTAAGAGTGTAGGTAGTCACTAAGACCTCTGGATGCTGCAGAAAGACATTTAAAATTAGAAACCCAGAATGGAACTACAAGCCTAGAATTCCTGCAATAAACCTACATGCTTGTAGACAACATCTGTGTCAAAAGGAACTTTCATAGAGAAGATTAATGTTCCATTGGCAAGGACATGCTGCTGAACAGTGAACCCCCTGGCATTGCCCTCCTCCACAGTAAGAACTCCAGAGGCAAAAGTGATGTTCCTCAGCTCCACATCATGCAGAAATGTTCCAATGTACAGGCTGAATTCCCTCGTTTCTGGAGCGGTACCTGAGAAGCAGCATTTCTTGTTAAACCTTTGCTGCAGTGTGGTAATTATACATTTGATACAACTTACGGTCTTCCATGTACAGCGGGTGAGGCATTGGTGGGGTTGTAATGGGGAACAGGATCTTGTATCTGGTGTCATGTTTAGTTTGGTCTGCCCTCCAAAGCACTTCAAGCATTGGCTCAATTGTGTAGGTTATGTGGTACTGGAAGTCTGGTGCATGACTCTGCAACAAAAGCATACATTTAGTTTCAGAACATGCAAGCCATACAGTAAAGAGCCCTCACTAACCTTGTAGTAGCCACCAGGGGAGCCAATTGGAATCTCCAAAACAATATGAAAGTCCGTAGTGGACAGATAGTAACCCCTTGCAGTCATCTGAGCTCTATCCAGCTTTTGTCCATTTATGCCCATGTTCATTTCTACAAGCCTAATGCTGCCATCCAACAGAGGATTCACACGGCGAGGTATGTGCCAGGAGATTAGGTCCCCAGTGAACAAGACACCACCTGTTCATAAAGAAGGGTTTAGTCTTTAAGACACTTTAAACAAGACTCATACCTTTTAATTTAGCCTCACCTGTGGGACAAGCAGCTTCCAAGTTGAAGACATTCAGACCATCTTGAGCCTTGTGGTAGATGCTCACCTTCAACACTTCCATGGGGACGCCAGCAACCTACAGGTACAGTTAGTGTCAACTACAACTCCTGCAATTAGTGCTTGACAGTAGGATGTTACCTACATCCTCTGAATAAGTCTCAGCGGTGTTGTAAGGACTTCGCATAACCACACGAGTTGCTGTAGTTGTGGCACTGTGACCAGCTTGTTGGGCTTCTTTTAGGACCATTGTCATAGGCTCAGGAGTAAAGAATGTAATTTTCCAGATACCGGACATTTCTTCAGAGGCCTTAAAAGAAAAAAATAATTTTTATGAAGACATTACAATTTCACTGAAAGTTGCAATTTCTTCACTAGCGTGTGTAATTAATACATACTCCAGGGATAGTATTGAGTTGGGCCTCAGCATCATTTTGGTCCTTTGAAACAACTTGGGAATGTTTGGGTGCCATGTAGATTGATACCTAAATGGAAATCGGATTTTAAACAAGTTTTGATATGTAGCAAACATTTAATCTTTGTCGAGGATAAAATACCCACTTCCATGTAGTTCCTTTCACAAAGAATTTCCCGGGGAGCCCAGCGAGTATAACTGCAGGTTTGCGCAACATCATGGCTAGCCACATCAGAAGGACTGTGGCGGTAGATTTTAAGTTTCAGACCAACACGCAACATCATGTCATCCTGAAAGACCAATGATGTAGTCATGTTAGCATTACAGCAAACAAAGACATAACTGACCATTAAATATTGAGGTTAAAAGCAAGGAAACACCTTATTCTCAACAAAGCATCCCAGTAGAGAGGTGTAGATTCTAGTGTTACCCCAGGGATCTGATTCCATACTGTGACCACACTGAGCAGCTAGACTGGGTGTCAACAAGACATACTGGGTGCCATCTGAAGAACAGATAATACAAGTCAGTTTTACCATTGCTGGGGGGGGGGGGGGGGGGGCTGTTCACTAGAACTAGAACAGCCACTAGAACTTTTAAGCTTACTTAGTGCTTCTACTTCAAGCTGGTTCCCCACTGCTAGAGCCTCGTCTAGAGTCAGCCTCATCAGATTAGCAATGCAGTCTGTTTTTAAACCACTGCCTGCTAAAATAAGACACCTAGTTAGAGCAGTTCAAATGATATGAAAAGGGATTCAAGTTAAACTTACTTGGCTGAGGACTGAGTATCAAATTTGGCCATGCTTGACCAACGGAAATGAGTACGGCAATCAAGCTCCAGAGTAAACTAGAATTAAAAGGTGAGTTAAAAAAATTAAACACAAAAAAAAAAAAAATAAAAAAATAAAAAGTATTTAAAAAAATAAATTATGTACATACATTCTCGCAGGTTTCCGCATAATGAAATGCAAAAGAAGGCCAGTCAGAGAGAAACCAAGGGAGCACAACAAGCAGGCTGGTTTAGCGGGAGCACAACAAACCCAGAGGACAAAGCAGCTCTGAGGAAGAAGAGCTGAATGTGGTCTGTGGAACCCCAGTACCTGTTTTATATCCCTGCTAATCAACGCTAACCCACTGACCTAATCAGTGAAAATTCTTTACACCTTGAGCTTTTTCTTCACATAGACAGGCAGGCTAATTTGCACATTCTTCTTTATTTTCTTAAATCAAAAAGCTAAATTGGTAACAAATTTGGGAGGCCCTGTGTACATTGCATCATTTGTATTTTGAGGACCTTTACGTGCGCTGTTCCTGTAATTTTAAATAAAAACAAATACACAAATAAATAGGTAAATAAATCATCAACTAAATGGTTTATTCACAGCCAGTCATTATAAATGTACTGCTTTCCACAAAAACACAATTAAGCATGTCAAGTGGAAATTTGGGAGATGTTAAGATCACACTTTTCAACACCACATATAACCTTCCACTGAACGTTGAAAATGTGGTAACATATATTATATTTTTATATTTTTAGGAAGTGAATTATAAACATACTTCTCTCATAAAACTAACAAAAGGGGTCTTGAGAATGTGTGGAAAATAGTCAGTGGGATTGTGGCACGAGAAATTGCCCTTCCAGTCTCTGCATCCCAGAGACAATGTGTAGCCTCACCACGGGATCTAAATACACCTGCTAATATTAAAAGCCCTATGTAGCCACGCAGGTCAGTAACATCCATATTTTTCCAGGGTTCTCCATATTTGCGGAAACCCCCTAAATTTGTGTTCTCTAGGATGATTTTTTTCAATAGCTGGTTTAATGAAGAGGAGAAAGGTGGAGGAAATGTGCTGGACATGGGCAGCCGAATACCTGGTTGGCCCTGGAGTCATTCTTATAACATTTGATGCTGCTGCTCTTCCCTGGTTCCTGTCTGCATTTGTTGAGGACCACGCAATGTTGCAGTTTTTTGACAAAAATGTCTCCCTGTCAGCTTGATGGATGTCCGCTTCTTCATCATCTGCAGATGCATCATCCTCTGAGTTGTACTCTTCTCCATCTTCCACTTCAGATACATCTTCCTCTTGTTCCTCCAGAGGTCCACTGAAACGTCTATTCATGGCTTCAGCAAGGAACCAACTGAGGGTTTCTTTGATTTAGGGTCCCTTTATATCCTCTGTACTGAATTTGTTTTTATTATGTCTGAAATAGTTTTTTGTCGTTTTGATTGGGAGCTTGTGTGATGTGAGGGATCAGCAGCAGATCAAAAGTGCAGGTGCAGCTCAAATGCAAGTTCAAATCATACATCAGTCCAGTTTCTTTGGTAGATGTGTGTGTGAGAGTGTGTGCGTGGGTCGGTGTTTGTGTATGTCTGCACTTGTCTCTGTGTGTGGGAGAGAGTTTGTGTGCAGCTTTTGAATTGTTTTCCGGTGTTAAAAATCTTTTATAATTCACGGGTCCAAAATGACCCATAAGACAATCTTTGGACCCTAGTGGTGTACAGCCCACATGGAAACAAACAAAAACAAAGTATCCCTTTTTCTAATGATGGGGTCCCTTTAGGAAAAAGTCACCAAATTTCATGTTGGAAAAAGATAGTTAAAGGTATTTTTCGAACCGCTAAACATGCTCGCCGGTCACATTTTACCCCCAAGACAACACAAGGGTTATGTTAGGAGGTATGGAATACCTAAATGAAACTGTCCAAGAAAAAGGATGCACTCGTTTCCTTCAGAAAAAATAAAACAAAATAATTAGTTTGATTCATTTTAAACACATTTTCCTTAACAATGAGTTCCTTATTACTTCAAATGGTTCAAACCTTTCTGTTGGTGTAGTGTATTCTGATGTGTTCAGCAGGAATCATTTTATATGTATTCTTCATTTTTTGGGTGGAATTTGTTTATGAAATAGTACGTAGATTAGAAAAAGACAGTTCTGGATGAATCAATTTTTCCAGGACCCCAGAACCTTTTAAAGGAATATATTTAGATAATTGTTAAGAGTTGCAGTATTAGAGTCAATATTCTTACTAAAAATTATCTGGTTGTAAAATAAAGATAAAACAATGGCTCTAAAACCTGAATTTGCCAGTCAGAAAAAAAGGTTTCAAAAATTTTTATTAATACAGAACAACATACATTTCAATTGACTTGATAGGATAAACACACAAAACGTATATTATGTATATATAAATAAATCTTCTCATTGCATTATGGGTCCAAGCATCCAAATCTAATCAAGATATTTTTAATCAAGAAACTTCCAGCATCACTAAACTCTGATCACTCATCTTCTGTTATTGACTTTAGAAGTTCCAAAATTTGCTTTTTAAACTTAAGGCATTTTTCCTGGTCTTTCATTTAAACAAATTACTGAAAGAAAACCTTATCATGAAACTTATAACATTAAAAAAAATGCATTTAGTAAAATCAAATTAAGAAGCCACAATCCTAATAATCAGATTAATAATACTCCTGTCATTCACAGTGTATAAAACTAAAAATCTTTCAACCAAATCAAAAATACTTTATTTATCCCAAAGGGAAATTAAATGTTGGAGTATCTCATTTAACTGAGGAGTTGTTGTAGACGATGATGGCTGTTAGCAGGAAAGATCTTCTCTAGAGGTCTCTTTTGCAACTAAGCTGAAGACGCCTCTGACTGAAGAGACTCTGTTTTCCAGTAACGGTCTCGTGAAGAGGATGTTCAGGGATGTCTATGATTTTCTTGATTTTTATCTAAAATCCTTCTTTCCATCATCAACTCCAGAGATTCCACATTTGTCCCCGGAACAGACCCAGCCTTCTTTGTCATGTTGTTGAGCCTTTTTAGATCCTTTGCTCTGATGCTGCCGCCCCAACAGACGATGGCAGAGGAGATGACACACTGAACAACGGACTTATAGAATTTATAAAATTCTTTCAATGTAATCATTCGGACCGGGGATCTAAAAAAAAGATAGGCAGCCTATCCAAATGTTTTCAAACAACTGGAAGGACCTTAACTAGGCATCAAAGCCACCAGGTCACCCTGAGTTTACAAACAAATGCAAGTTTAAATCAGTATCCTCTATTTATCTTCTCCTGTTGGTCCAGAAGTGTCTGTTGCATGCTCAGTTTCGCATCTTCAAACCCTGCGTCGAGCTTCAGCGCTTGATGAAAGTCACTTTTGGCATCCTCAAAAAAGCCTGGAAGAAATCATAAAAACAGCAATAATGCATAAGATTAATGCTATCACTTGAGATATATTTGAAAATCCTCGAGAAACTGACATAAAGACAGCATAAACATAGCTCCATCTAGTGTCCATTCAATGTATACAGCAAAGTGGCTTCAAAGTAGACATGTTTTATTTTACTTTTTTGAAAATTTTGTGATCTACTTGTCTTCTCAATGCCAGCTGACAGACCAGTATAAACCAGATGTATGTGTGTTATGTATAAATTATATACTAACAGATTTGTTTTAAACGTGTGTTTTTGTCTAATTATAATAGTACAATTTAATTGTTATATTGTAGGGGATTCTTTAGAGTCTGGTTTATGTGGTTCCCTTAATTATTTAACTGTGGATTAATATTACCATTTCGAAATCACTATTTACATTTCAACAGTTTAATACATGCAGATCTTTGCATGGCACTTTATTTCAGCAACAGTCGCAAGACAGGAGCCATGTAAATAAAGATGCATGCCAATTATTTGGAATTTGAACATGCAAAAATTAGGTAACTTATCAAAGTAAACTTTTATAAAATTTAAACAGTGCAAAAGTAATTTGGTTCTATGTATTCATTCTGATTTTTAATTTGAATAGGTCAACCGGTTGAAGGCGATTCTCTTTGGGAGTTTTCAGTTTGTATCAGGAGATTGAACCATTTATTCACTGTCAGAGTTGGTATTTGTTACCTAATCTATACCGGATGAGTCCTCGGTTGTAGAAAGGAACTGGAAACTGGCTGTTGGCCTTTATAGCAGAGGTATAATCCTCCATTGCTTCATAAAAATCCACCCGGAAGTACTTAATCTGTCCACGGTTGTTGTACGCCCTGGCTAATTGGGAGGCCTCACGGTTTCTGTAGAAACAAAACAAGAGTTATAGCAAAAAAATGAAAAGTACTGAGCCTATAAACACGCTAACTTTCACGGGTAACGAAATGTTGCAGGACACCTCCCACTTCACTGCTACTCGGACTTTAGCTTGTTGAAGACAAAACAGTACCTGGACTGGAAACAGGAGGAGATGAACTTTGTATATAACTCCTCCGCTCGGTCGAAATTGCGTTTGTTAAACTCGGAGTGAGCGTTTTCAAGCTGCTGTGAACAATTGCCCTCCATTAGAGTTAGTGGTTGTTGCGGATGTGACGTCACGAGACGGACAGACCAATCACATCTTTGTGCGTCGAAAGAAGACGTGACGTAACACGACTGCAATAGAGACGTGAGCAAATATTGATATAAATCAAATAAATGTCATGTATTATTATTATTAGTATTATTATATTGCCTATTTCTTTTTCTGTTATTTGCAAAATGGCTCACATTATTATGATATATTTGATATTAATATTACTAAATATTATTATATTTATTATTTCTGTTACCACTTATTGTTAGGTGATTTCATGTTATGCTTTTTTTATGTTATTGCCCTGTATTTTAGTCCACCCATTTTCTCATCAGATCTGTTTTCCTCTCTCTGCTAAAGGAATGCATTTCCACGTCATGATGCTGCCACCCCTATTTGTCCCTGTGGAAATGGAGTTTGATATTTTCTCTCATCACAAAGTATTTTCCATACAGACCATATGACAAATGTGACCATCTTTCACATGTTTGCTGTGTCCTTGAGATCGTTTACTTTAATAAGGACTCTTAATAAATCTGTTTCCATCTTGCTAGTTGTCATAGTTGTCCAGGTTAACTCGCATAAACCTTTGTTGTTTGTTTTTTGTAAGTAGCCATTTAACTAGAATCATGTTTAGGGTCCACTTACTGCCTGGAGTAAATATTGTTATAACTTTCAAGCCTTTTGCAGTCTCTAAAAGGTTTTGTTCATAGGAATGTCATGTATTTTGTTGTTGTCATCTTCTCACCAAATTTGATTAGACGGATGAAGAACCCCTACACCATGACACCGCCACTGCCATGTTTCCCCACTGTGAATGGTGTATTCAGGGAAAACTGTACTGTTTTTACATGTACTCCTAAAAGAAAAGAATTGCTTACATTTTTTTTCTTTACCTTTAATATAAAAATAGTTTTTCAAGTAGTTTTTTAGAGTGTTTTACTCTTTCTAAAACATACATTTAGTTTTATACCATCAACAAATCTAAATATTATGTGGTTTCATTCATTTTTAAAGCTTTTGATTGTTTTGTTTTTTGTTACAGCAAAATACAATGCTCCTCTAACCCAAATACACAGTTTATTTCCTAGCCAGAAACATATTTGTCAACTTGTCAGTTAATAATATAAAATGTTATCCTATTGGCTATTCTATTCTGATAAGGGAAAAATATTTTAGTTCATCAGTTTACAACACTATTTGGTTTTCTTCAAAGGAAAAAAACTCTATTTCGTGTCTTTTTTATATTTTTTACATATTTATAATATAAATGTGTTAGTAGACATGTCTCATTTTCCCTCTATGTTTTATTTTTTTCACAAGTACTCAAGAATTGACTCTCTGAATGTTGAGCCCCGTGTCAAAAATGACCACTGTATGTGAAAATAATGTTTCAAATAACAACCATTAGAGTGATTTGACATCTATATATAATACTATCTAAATAATAATTTTTCCCATTGAATAAAACGGGGGTATTTGTTATCATCTGTACAACATCAAGGAAACATTTAAATAAACATTTTCAGACAAATTCTCACGTGAGGAAGCTCCCTGTCCTAGGGAAAATGACATCTTATGAAAAAAAGAGGTCACTCAGCAAGTGGGTGCTTTCCTGAACAGCTCATTCGTCTCCAGACTGTGTAGACGAGTTGGCGCAGATCAAACAGAGCATGGAGACTGAGGGAAACTGCTGTGAGGAACATGGAAATAACACACAACTGTTTGGCTGCTAAGGTTTATGAAACCTTAATATTTGGATTATCAGAACTGGAGAGATCATGAAAAACATCGAAAAGCATAAAATTTAAATTAGTAGCATTCAAAGATGTAAAAAAAAAAGGGTGATTTTCAAATCCTTTTATCAAACGAAACATTTGGATTTTCTTTCTAATCATCCCAGACCCTATTAAAATCAATCAAACTTATCAGCGAGGTTTAAAACAAATATTATGATCAGTGCTTTCACAGCCCAAATGTTGCTGTTTGCTGAGAGATGTAACACAAAAGTGTCCACCTTGGACTGGCAACCGTCTTTCATTCATCTACATTCATACAAGTTAGGTTTGCCTTACCAACAGACCAACGGTGCTGTATCTACACAACAGTTCAGCTTTCAGCACTTTCACTGAATTATCTGTGAATCAAATAATGTTTCTACCCTATGACAATTAGCTGGGTCAGGAGATTACATTTGTGTATTATTTACATAATCAAAACAATTGTTTTTTTCAATTTCACAAAAAGTATATATATATATATATATATATATATATATATATATATACATATATGCAATTATTAGACAAATAAGCAGTTTGAACTCATGCATGATCATAGAAATTCCAATGTTAAAATATTTAACATTAGTTTATTAACCTCATCTCCAAACGTGCCTGTCTTTTGGATTTTTTTATTTTGTATAAAGGGCCTAAAAGGCACATAACACACAGTTACATTAAAATGTTAACAAATCTTAATCGACTGCATCTTTTATGTATTTTATTTATTAGTTGCTGGAAAGGAGGTAGGGTGGAAAGAGAAGGCGAAAGCATGCAATAACAGGTACTGGGTCAGGAATCATACCTAGGACAGCTGTGTTGGGCACCATACCCTACCAAGAGGGTAGGGTATGGTGCCCTACCTTCTTTTTAAAGAGAATTATAATGTTACAATCATTGTGTTTTACTATTAGTGTATAATCACCGTTTGCATTACCCCATCTTCATATGATTATTATTAAATTGCACATAGATGCACTCACTTAGTTTAAAGTAAAACTAAAGAAGTTTAAGTTTTGGTTGATATTTGGTTTTGGCAGCCAGTGAGGACAAAATCGGTAGTGTTTTGAAGGAATGAACTCTACATTTCCAATAAGGACCAGTGCTTTAGTGGTATAATCCTGATCTCCCGGTCGACTGCAGTTGGTTTGAAGTACGTTTCGGTTTCCAGTGGCTGTGTAAAGGATGAATAGTGATGAGGTAATGAATCTAAATGTGTTGAAACAATGTCACCCGATGATGTTGAAAATAAGAAACGTGGGAAGTGACGCATGGCATTAAGCAGTCAGCACATTTTTAGTTGTTTTGTGTGGAAGGATTCCTGCCACCCTCCTCAAAGCTGCTTAGTGGTGGTGTAAGCGGTACGGACCCCCTCCGGCCATGACAGAGACATCATTGAATGACGTGTTTTGTTTTTGGTATGTTTTAATTCTCACATGGGACATCTTTCTGGAAAAGCGTGAAATTATTTGTATTAAAAGAAAATCTTTGTACATAATTTTAAAAAACAATCTAAAGTAAGGTTTAGGGTGGCGTGGCTAGTTCAATATTTTTATTTTTAATGTTTTAAAATTAAAAATCATGATATCAAGGAAACTCTCAATAAAAGCCAACACCTGCTACAGATTGGGAATGATCGACCCTCTCCCTCTGGTTAAACCTACTGAACAGTGAAGCTCTGTGTGTCTTTTCCACTTCTCGGAGGGCCGTGAGTCCCATTCGTCTTTTCCTCTGAAACACTCACCTTCTCTAACTCTCTGTGTCTGTGTGGTAACTATGAAGCAAAGCAGCAAACAAACATAAAACATCTGTCTGCTCAAAGGAGGGAAGAGCACCCAAACCAGACCAGAACGTAAACGTCGGACTGTTGACTCTGCCTTGCACGGACGCTGCAGACAAGAGACGCTCTGTCCTCTCGGCTGTTTAAGGAACATTCCAGGGACGACCTTCACCGGTTGTTTCTCTGGACACAGTTAGTCCTAAACATTGGATTTTAGTGAAAAGGCAAAGAAATAGATCTTGTTTGTCCATACATATGGTTTTGTTGTTGTTGTTTTAATTGTATTGCTGTGACAAATTCATAATTTTTATAGAAGTCTCCCAAATCCAGACGTCAGTAAATTTTAGCATATTGGTAACAAAGCAGAAGTATCTCGTCTTTTTTTTTTCCATTCTGACATACAGACAGAGATAGTTTGTAGATGAAATGTTTGATGGCGTGTTTCTTTATTTCACTGCTGATTCTTTACCCGTTATTCATAATATTTGAGTATAAATAAAATATTATAAACTTGCCAAAAGCCATAACTTATAATCATTTGGTCGAGAGTTTACTTTCAGTAAACTCTTCTGTTATAAAGTAATAATTTGCATCCTCAAATGCAAGCTCTGTAAAAATAAAAAATAAACTGTAAAAGATTAACTATGGAGATCAATTAACTCATATTAGCTGTTAAATATTTTTGCTCCTAATCCAGGATATAACTTCTACATTACTTTAAAGGAGGAATACATATTTGTGCTCCTGTCTAAAGGGAAGTAAGTTTAATATTTCCCTGCCAGTTGTACTAGTTCATTGCTCAGAGTGCATTCAATAGTAAGAGGAATAGCCCCAAATGTGTCTGCTTTTCTATAGCTAACTTAGCTTATGTTGATGTGGAGCACAAGGGAACGTTTAACCAGATACTAGAGGAGGTTTACTGCGTATTGGAACCTGTGTAGTACATTCATTTATTTTTTCAAGTCTTGTTTTCAAAATCTATTCAAATATTTTTGATGGTGCATTATCATTCTACTCCCTAGATGACAGACTTGACCAAACTATATGCAGTAAGACATTTTGTTGCATGTACTTTTATTTGAATGTGAACTGTAACAAATCAGACATCTTAATGGGTATGTAAACTCAAAATAAGTACATGTTTACTTTTAAAATGCACACAAAGCGACACATAGCTCCTAATACAATTGTATAATTAAACCTTCTCAAATGTATATATGCTTTGTAATACATCATTATCAGTCTTCAAAAGTAAAAGCTTTTATATGCTTTAGAAAATGAAGCCAATAATTAAAATATTAAAACTCAATTATAATAACATCCTTTTTTATTAGATTTATTTCTTTTCTATTACATTTAAACATATTTCGTATAGCATATTTTAGAATGTCCTTTTATAATAATAAAATATATAAAGCATAGATGATTGGTCATGTTTGTCTTATGGACCAAAATGAATACAGTTTCATCAAAATCAATTATGTTTCTCAGGTTATAAAAGAAATGTAATACAATATTGTATTCTTCTCCGAACAAGCATAAAGTGTTCTATATACATATTTTTGTACATACACAAATAAAAAATGACACGTTCTTTAGTTAGATTAGACATTAGTCATGAAGCCTTAGAACAGATACAAGTTGCTAAAGTTTGAATCACAGCTTTGGTCGATCTGGATGGTGAGGCTACAGGTGACGGGACGCTCATGTCTCTGATCACAGCAGGTCGTCTGCTTCTGTGAAAAGCAAAGAAGAAGAAGAAAATTAACATATAATGGTTGACTTTAACCAAATCATCAGAGGACAGAAGCGACTCACTCTTACCAGGCTGTAAAAGCTCACGCTCTGCCCAACATGTTCTCCAGATGCTCAGCTCTCACAGATATGTCAGCCAGTTTACGCAGTCAAGGAACAAGACAGCGGGAATAAAAAGCGGCAACTAAAATCAGGGGGTCAGCTCAAGTCACACGTGTCACAGACTGTTGAAAGGACTGTTAGCCATGTGGAACAACAGGAAGGATATGCTTGGCTGTGAGCTGCTGGATGGCCGACTGCGTCTGCCTCTGGAAAGCCAGAAAGGCCTGGCATTTACAGGGATCCTCCACCACCTCCGCCCTCACTTCTTCACCAGCAGAGAGCAGATTTTACATCAATATAACAACATATGTCCAATAAAGAAACAACAGAAAGTACCACCCATACTGCTTCTTATCAGTGGGCAACAGTGAAGTACAGTAAATAGAAATGAGAGCATATTTTCATAACAGGAAGTACTAAATGCGCAATTCAATTTACAGAGATTACCATATTATTGTCCAACAAATAATGCTGTAGGTTAGAGTATATGTCATTACTGATGCAACTTGAATCTGTTTGTGGGATTGTTTCTGAAACTGAGGCCGGTTCCAAGAAAAGCACCAATCCTCTGAAATCTCTAAGTAGAAAAAAAGATCCACACATTACACACAACTTGAAAAACAAAAAGTTTAGATTTAAGAAATAGTTTAGATTTAAGCATTCCTAAAATTAATTGAATGGCTCAAATCTGACTCAGCGGCATCATTTAGGAAATTCACGGATGATCTCCATCATATCTCGGTGAGTTTCACCTATTTAAAAAAAAAAGAACGGTAAAAATAAATGTTTAATCTAGATATGTAAAGCTGTTGCAGAGATACTTAAAAACAAACTTGTAAATTAGGGGTTTTTTATGACATTTTTTAACATTTTAGTTGTAAAAATATTTTGAAACATATTTTATGTACGTACTTTATGTTTTACAACATTTGTAACAAGTGCATTGATTAATTCCTGTACTGTGGAGTTTCAAAAGTATTACAACAAAGACAACTGATTAGGAGAACAATACAGCAACAATCCACACAGTATGTCCTTACGTTTGGGGGAACATGTTTTTTTATCTGCGTTCAAGACATAGCCCGTCCGGCATTTGCAGTAAAAGGAGGCATTGCTGCTGATGCAAATATGCTCACAGTCGTGTCCCAAGGCACAAGGGTCCAGACCTGGGGTCGAGCAATAATAGTATTAGTACATTTTTATAGCATGGTATACAGTATTATAAATGCGTGTGTTTGACCCAACATGATCCAATCATACGCTTTCAACATATCTCAGGCAATGCCATTTGCCAAGTGTTAGATAGCACACAGACATGTTACCTGAAACCGGGACACACAACAAAACAATTACAGCTGGTGCTTCCTAGGCAGATGAAGACACTTTAAACTGTAAATTATGATTTCTTAAACTTTGTACAAAATTAAGTTTTCCCCGTGCATTGGAGTCAGTTTAAAATCAAAAGAACTGACTCCATCTGATTTAAATCTAATATGGTTGCAAACAGGTAAAATATTCTGGCTTTTCCTTAGTTTATTTTTTAACTGTGAAGCCAAAGGTTTAGGACTGAACACCCTCAAACCTTTATATGTATACAATGCCTTTATAAAGCACATTTTAGTGCCAACATCTGCAGTCCATGTGGAGTTTAAGAGCATCTGGAGCTTAATTTTACCGTCAAGTATTTAGAGGTCAACTCTCCTATGTCTCATTCTAAAGGGTTAATTTATCCTAAGTTATTTGTATAGGTATGTCGCTATAGCTTTGGCTTTTTGTTTGTTTGTTTTTGGGGGGGTTTGCGATACTTTAAAAGCGAAAATACTCCTAAATCAGTTATTTTGCTTCTTCTTGTGTTTTCTGTTTTCTCAAACTGCTAGTCGTCCTGACAGATTGCTGCTCATACTAAGCCAGGTTCTGCTAGAGTTTTTATTATTTTTAAAGGGGAGTTTTTCCTCTCCACTTTCACTACATGTATGCTCTGTTGCTAAAGCGTTGCTAAAAAGTGGGGGCAACCACACAACACGAGCTGGGATCTATTGTCTTGTCTTGCTTGTACAGCTGGAGTAAATGCTGCAAGTTGATGACACAATGCTATATGCTGGGTTTGCTTAGATTGGGAATCTTTTGACAGAATGGAGTAATAAAACAAAAACGATTCACTAGATAAAACTAGAATCAATCTCAAGATGAGGTGCTTCTACTTGGGGCTATAAAAATAAAGTGAATTGAATATCATTATAAATAATCCGCTGTCTTCACCAACCACCCCTTTAGACTGTAGGTACCCTGATTAGACTAGACTGGGGTTAATGGTCTGAAAGGTCTTGAAGGCCCTTCTTTGTCCTACCGCAAAGGGTTTCCCTGAACTTGGAGGTTAGCTTCTCGATAACGCCATAGGTCTCCACGTAGAATACGTGATCCTCCAGAGGGAGGCTGGCCATCAGTTGTAGGGACCGCATGTCTGCACGGTCCACACCCACTGCGTAGATCTCTATGCCGGACGCCCGAGCCTCAGCGGACACTTCTTCTACCTGGTCCTGAGGTCTCCCATCAGTCACGATGATGGCCACCTTAGAGATGTTCCTGGAGCGAGGTCGAGCCCCAGAGTGCTCGGTGAAGGCTTCTTTCATTGCCGTCTTGATGGCAAGGCCAGTCATGGTGCCAGTCGCTAAGGGCTCAATGCGGGCTATGGCTTTCTTTAAGTTAGGTTTGTTGAAGTGATCCTTAAGCAGGAACTCTATCTTGACCGTACTGGCATAGTTAGCCACAGCCACCCTGGTTGTATCTGAGCCCACATCAAGGGTGTCGACCATGTTGGCCAGGAAGATCCTGACCTTCTCAAACTCCGCAGGACGAACACTGCGAGAGCTGTCGATGACGAAGACCAGGTCCAGGGGTCGGCTCCTGCACTGAGAGTCTGTCTCTGGTGATCAACCAAACCATGGCAAGAATAAGTCCATTTAATAACCAATGAAGAATATCACTTGGTTTTAGTGGTGAGTAGATGCACGGCCTGTTTCCAAAGGAATGAAGTGAAACGATAGTGCATCTCTTGGTTGGTTGTGCAAAAATGATGCTGTATGCTAAATAACATACAATGCATCATTTCAGAATTGTAACAACCCAACTCACTTTCCTTTAAGGGAAATATGTTCACAACACTTAAATTGACATCACACCTAAACAAGAAACGTAAGTATTCATGCAGGTTTTAGAACGTACCCTGTATCTGTGGCTTGGGAAGATCCTCTCTGCTTTTTACTTTAATCAACCTGGAGACCAGCGGTATGACCACCTAAAAATGTTTTTGTTTTGTTTTTTGTTTGTTTTGTTTTTTATTTTCCTGTCATGCTTAAAAAATGTGTTTTATATTTTCTGAGGAAAATTATTCTCAAATGTTTAGAAATCAGTTTTAACTCTTGTCTGGTTGATAGTAGTTTTGTTGCTAATATGTTTGTTTTTTTAAAATATCTTCTGCATTTTGAAATCTTTCACCCTATTTAATGTTGTCTCTAACAAGCATGTGATTTGTTAATTCTACACGTCACGCAGCAATCAGACCAGTGACCGGTAAAGAGGGTAGTTACATTGACACATAGGATAGCTTTTTACTTTTAATATAAAGTAATTATAAAAAACTCAATTTTGTGATTTACTTGTGATTGTTTTTGCCTCACATTAACATTTAATTAATGTCCTGTAATGTTTAGTGTTTTGTTTCAAACAACCTTAAGTTGGATTAAAAATACAGCACTGTACCTGTTTAAGAGTGATTGCTAGTTATGTTTTCATACTTGATGGTGGCACCAGTGTTATTGTCTAACTTTTAACTACGGGGACAAGGCAAGGGTTTCTAGGAATACCACTGACCACATTTGGGAAACTAGATGTACACCTTAAAGTATGCGGGAGGATTAGCTGGACTGGAAAGCAATCCTGACTTTTAATGTTCTACCTGTCTCCACAGGACTGATGGTGGTGAAGAGGCCGCTTTGGGTACTGACCGGTTGCGTCCAAGGACCAGGGGTCTCCACCAGTGACGCAGTGGTCACGATGAATGTCACCGGTGATTCTGTCGTTGCAGGGAATGTTGGCCTCATAGTAGGTTCTGGTACAGTTGAGGAGGCTACAATATCTGCTGCTGGGGCCAATTTTGTAAGGCATTGACCTTTCGGTTTGTACAGCCATGGGCCTTTGACGCTGTGCTGGGGATGTGACCGAGCAACTGGTGGAGATAAACCTTTGTATATGTGATGCATGCTTGGTGTCCCTGGCCCATTGAACCTGTGGCGATACGGCAGCATGGGGACCAGCGCTCTGTGGTAAGTCACAGGTGGAGATAGAGGAAAAGGTCGATACACTACCGGTGGAGAATTCCTTGGTGGCTGGAAGTGGTAGTGATACATTCCTCTATACGTGTAATCACTTCTGTGATCTACAGGCCCACCAGAAAGGAGAAGTGATAGAAAACATTAGCAGGTTGGGGGAAGACAAACATGGAGGTAAGGGGACATTTTAGTATACACTAGTTAAATGTTCAAAAGGAACACAGACATGATTAGTGGATGCATAAGTAAACATTCAGACATTTTTTCAAACAAGCAGTGACTTTAAAGTAAATTGCTTTTGAAACTCTCCAGTAAAGGCTTTAATCACCATGCGGACATGTAAAAAGAAAAAGTATGAAATATGTTTGTAAAACACTTACAAATGTTGCATATTAGCATGAATTCACTATTCACATCACTATTTGACCTCATTATATTTCATTAGTTTATCTGTAATAGAGTAGCACAACGTACTGCATAGTAATGCAATACGTTGCATGCATAGCATGCTTTTTTGAAATAAAGATGTTAAAGCTTCCTTGGCTCTATGAGTCGGGTTGTTGTCCTACTACAGGGCAAGCATCTCTCCCAGCCTCAATCAGGCTTTTTAAATAATTATATCATCATCCATCCTCCAATCACCTCTGACCGGCTTCCCTATGTCTGCCAAAGGATCGTACCCCCACAGCCTTACGCTCCCACTACCATGTTTCATGGGATACATGGCATATTTTAAAGTGGGAATGTTTTCAACCACATTTAATGTTTAATGTCCTATGGTTTTTTCCTTCTTCCTCCAGATTTATGTAATTTTTATTTGTCCTGCCAAGAGACTCTGGAATAGTTGGACAGCCACATCTTTGTAGGTCTGCAGCTGTGCCATAATATTATAATTTTCATTTGTAGATGATCTAGTAAGCATTGCTTTATAAAATAAGTTGGTGTTGGAAAGCTTATCTTTAACCTTCTCTTTTCACAAATCATTTGACCAGTGTCACATTAAAGGAGGCTGAACAAACTTTTCTGATTTTTATTCGTGAGAAATCAAGTTAAATTTTCATTTCACTTCCCATGAACCATTTTGTGTAAGTATCAAATTAAATCCCAATAAGGTAACTTGCCCTAAGGTAGTTATATTCAAACGTCCTGGGGGATCTAATAGTTTTGAAAGACACTGTAACCAATACATTATTTTTTAACTTATGTAACTTTGGGATGAGGCTTTTGAGAACAAATTTTGAAGAATGGTTGCTGAACTAAGACAATTAAAATCACAAAAAGCTTCTTGTGAAAAATATCCAATAGACCATTATTTAAAAAGTTACCTACGTTTATCCATGGGGGGGAAAAACAGTACCTGTCTAACGTTTGTATCATTATTTCACTGCATTGTTGTAAAAATAAATGTCTTTAGTGAGGTATAATGGTATGTTTAAAATCATGTCATGCTGTTTTTGAGTCAAGAAATGCTCAACGGGACATGAATGGATCGTAAACATTTATTTTTTAATCAACAAAGTGCAAGCCAGAGCCAATGGCTTTGCCTGGAAAGGTTTTAAAACTGACATAAAACAGAAACACCAAACAGAAACTCTACCATTGAAAAAATAAAAATTATATATATATATATATATATATTTTAAGAAACTGGATTTTTAATTAACTTACTTGTTGGGTTCAGAGTCTTGAGTTTCGGTTGCCCATTGTTTCTGGTCTGAGCATAACTTTGTGCAGTGATCAGCTGAGGATCTCCTGCTCTGAGGTGGTACGTTGCCTGTGCCACAGCAGAAAACAGCAGCAACACACAAGACAGAAGGCTCCAGAGGAAAGGCTTCATCTTTAGATCAGTTAGCAGAGCCAGCTTTTTCGGCAGATCCTCTCTGTATCTGAAAGATCCGGCTCTGCTCTGCAGGGGAATCGCCAACCTCCACAGGGATCTCAGGAGACACGTCAAAACTGAACACCCAAGGGTGGAAAACGTCTGGCAGGAAAGGAGGGAGGAGGAGGGTCTAAAAGGGCTGTTTGCTTCCTTTAAGCTATTTCTATTTATTTCCCTCCTTGTTCATATTTTTTGAAGACTTTGCTTTGCTTTTTTTGCCTTTTCCATCCAATAAAAAGTAAAATCTAGTTTTAAACTAAATGTGTTAATACTTTCATAATTTATTTAATCATATTAGACCTTTTTCTTATTGTATAAAAATGTTCCTACAAAAAAAAAAAAACATTAGCCAAAAACATGTAGTTTTTTTTCTTACATTTAGAAACCGCATTACTCAGCTTATAACAAAAATAATTACTTAATATAAACATCTATGTTTAACAGTAAATATCTATTAGAAAAAAAAAATGTATTCAGAGAAACTTATTGTTTATTTGAAATCATTTCTTTTAGGATTTTAAATTATCCACTTTCAACAAGTAAAATGTTCTATTACATTAAATGTGATAATTGAAATGTCAATATCTGAGTTACCCACCACATCCCAACAGTATGATGATAGAAAAATCCTGTTTTACTGCAATCATAATTTTAGCTCTGACCAGAACACCTTGTATAATGCTTGACACAAACAATAAACAGGACTTTTTATGTCTCCAAATCATCTGTTTACACAAGGATCACATTTGTTGAGAGCCTGTAGGCAAGTAAGAGGAACATAAAAGACAGTGGGGAAAAAAGTCAACAAGCTCTTCACATTGTTCTGACATTTATTTAAGTCAACTATTTAATTTTTTTTACAGGGATTGAAATCATTACCAATAAAGCAATGGGAGGATTGTGCTGATAAGCATGCAACAACTAATGTTCACAAGACTAGCTGTTAAATCTCCACACGTCAGGCAAGAGAGTGAGAGATGGCGCGATAGACTTTCTGCTCTCCATCGGTTCCGGCTGGAAAACAAACTCGACTGCTTTGCTCACACACCAAAGCGGCGGCGACGCTGTGCACGTACCATTCCAAAGCTAAACAAACACAGACAAAAAACAAAAAAAGAAACACAAAGAAAAAGAAAGTGCTGAACACTCAAATCAGAGCAGAGGTGGAATACTTTAGGTCTTAACAGACAGCAGCAAACTGCAACACAACTTAACAATAAGAGCTCTAAGAAGCGGATTGTCATAGTTTAACAATTCTTTAGTACTTCATATATTTATCTATTAATAAAATGGTGCTGGATCGATGAGCAGATTTCAAGGAATTTTTTCATCCACATATCCCTTCTACTAAGAATTAAAAAAGGGCTTAGAGTCTAAGGTAGAAAGGATCGAGGGGGTTCTTTCCGATGCTTTTTTCCCCCAAAACACCACATTCATCCATTCATTATCACACACATTTTAATTCTCCCACCTTTTTTGTTTTTTTTCCACCTCCCCATCACATCTCCAGGATGCTCTATAAACACTAAAGAAATATGGCGGAGAGATTTAATAAATCATCTTTAAGGGCCTCACACAGATACAAGAGGGTTCAGAGGGGGATAAGGGCTTCATGGTGTTAAGAATGGGTCAGACAGGGCATGTAGGAATGCATATGATGGCTGGGTGTGCATGTGCTGACGACACTGCTGCTGCTTAGGCTGGCATGTAAGGGGGAGGAGGGTCCTTCTCTGGCATCTTCATTGCCATCTCGTAGGTTGGCAGGATGTACTAGAAAAGAAAGAGGAAGCAAGTAGTTGAGTTCATTAAGCGTTCACTAAAATGCCTTGTCAAGCATTTTTGGTTTTTGTTTTATTTTATTGTACGGATCTGGAAAACGGACTACAAAGAAAAACACTTTTCAAACAACTGAGGACCTGCAAAAACTATTTTAACTTTTACTTAACCGAATCCTAAGTTTCTACAGTTAAATCAAACAATTGCTCTGCTGAATCATCGTTTATAGATCTTACAATTTCCACAACTGTGTGTGTGTTGTTTTTTTGGTCTTAAAATCTAGATAATTTTCAATGATGACAAGAAAAACAATAATGGAAGAATAAAAAAATCTGTTTGCTGACGTTTTTATGACATTAGCACTTAAAAACTGAAATGATTGAATATAAATACTTTCAGGTAAAGCTTGTAATTTCTTTTGTAAATTATGAACTCATAACTTTATGCTACTGTTTCTTTTGTTTACATTAGAATCTGGAAAACCTCACATATTTAAGAATGAAAATTAACATCGTTCCCCAACCTATATCACTTCCATTGCCCCATTTAAAACATGATTTTAAAGGTGACGGCTATTAATGGGTGAATCTTAATACTCTTGGATTGTGAAACTACCTTTCAAAATATAACCTTTACATATGTAATGGGTTCTTTTTAGTCTTTAAGTGTAAAAGATTTGGTATATATGGTTTAAAAAAAATTAACTTCACCCCAAAAGTGAAGCTCTTTATACCAGACAATTAAAATCACCATCTACTTTCTTTCTTTTTCTTTTTTTTTTGGGTTTTACAGTTAAGATTAATGCAAAAATAAATAAATAAATAAATAAATTACTTCAATACTTCAAATTTAGAACAGGCAAACTGATTTGTAATTTATTGCTGTTATCCCGTGAGCCACCTGCTGGCACGACTCACACGTTGCACCTATTAAATCTTGCACCAACCCTAAATGTTTGACGTTGAGATCACGTACCTGGGGAGGGGTCTCAAAAGCAGGGTACACAGCAATCTCTGGCATGTTCCTGTTGTTGATGTACTTGTAGCAGTTCCACACACAGTTGATCAAGTAAGCCTGGAAGCCATGCAAGAAGAGACACGTATTTACTCATGAACAGTTAGAAGGGTTTTGTTTTTTGTTTTCGTAAATGAAATTATGTAAAAATCAGTTCAACAGGCAGATGTGCTAACATGTCCATTGGTTTTATGGACAACTTGAAACTATAAGCTAACACAAACAGTGTTGTTTGTTTCGCTGTTAGAATCACCTTGAGAATGATCAGGAAGGCAAAGAAGACCAGCACAAAGAGGAGGAGGCAGCTTGAGTTCAGAGACAGAAGATAATCCTTGTATGGGAAATCCGGCTGAGAAGAAAAGAAACCTAACATTGTAATATTACATATTACATTTCTGTTGGTTGGAATATTGGAGAATCCTTAATTTTCCTCCCTTCAGGATTTCTAATATTATTTCAAATAATTCTCTTTTAATGACCCAAAGGTCTCATTACACAAACTGCTTCCTGTTTAAAACACGTTAATGAGAGCAGCTGTGCCAGCGCTCATAGTTACTCTCTCTTGAAATTATAATACTATATAATTACTGGATTTACATGTCCACAACAATGCGTAACTGTCCTCCACAGGTCTTGCAAATATATTAGGTTTTTTTGGGAGGGGATTTTTTGCATTTTGAGATATTACAGTTCAAAGTTAAAAGTGCATGCATTTAAATTAACTTCCCAAAATAAAATACAGTGTAATAATTTTTCCTCAGACATCACTTAATTACTCAGTATTTAATCTCAGGATATGTGGAGGTCTACAGGGACTTAGGTGGGGTTAGTAGAAATGGATGAAAGTCTGTTTACATTTTATAAGCAAACAAATATTTAAAAACTATATTCCCATTTCTTTACACTTCAAAATGTCCATGACTTTGTGCTGACCTACCTCATATAGTCATGAAAAAAGCTAAAGTGAGATAATTACAGCGAGAAGGAAACTGAACTGCTAGGACTGACCAGCTGCTCCAGGTAGTCCCGGATCCTGGGAAGGTAAGTGAGGGAACTGATGGCCACCAGGCAGCTCAGAGCAAAGTCAAACAGCTGGTAGCAGAAGAACGGGATAAGCCATCCATCACGGTGCTAAGGAAAGTGGACAGTTAGAAAATAAGAAATAAAATAAAAAACAGTAACTTGGGCAAATCCTTACTGAATTTGGACGGACCACAATGCTTACGTGTCTTCCTTTAGACATCAGAAATAAACAATAAAAGAAACTAACTTAAATTTCACTCCTAGATCTCATTATAAAGCAAGGTGGTCCTTCCTTATGCAAGAAACTATTTTAGACTCTTTATCCAACTAAAACATAAAACAGATACCTACTTCGTTTAGCTAACATAATATACGTTCTTAAATCTGGAGATGGCTGCAACTCTATGCGGGAAAGGTTTCTAACACACTTTATTGGAAAGCTGTCATAGCACAGCTAAAGCATGACTTTTAGAATATTTCCATGCCTCGTGTTCCCAGCAGCTAATAAACAAAACTCATCCTCTAACTGTGCAGACAAAGCTAGCAGTTTGTTAAAGAATCACTCAATGAACCCGTCAAACCTGTCCTCCTTGATGCCATCAGGCAGGCCTGTGAGGTAAACACGACACAGTGAAAACACATCAGGATACCTGAACACAAACCTCCTACGTGGCAATATTGAAAAGGCTTATTTATTAATTTTGTCACAGCCAAGGCACCGATTTTGAAAGGAACAATCCCACGGGCTTATTTTAGGATTACACAGCTGCACAGTAAACCATGGGGGATCCCTTTAAAATGGTGTCAAATCTGCCACAGACTTACAGTGATTGCTCCATACACCATCATGGCACTGATAGTGAGCATCAGCAGAGAGATGGCGAATCCGACACAGGCGTTTTCTACAAAGGAGTGGAAGAGACAGTATAGTTTAATGCACGATAGAGGCCATTAATCGATGTGAAATGCATATCCGCCTGTGCTCTAAAGAGGCAGCTGGGATTTGCGTTACGTAGACAAGAAAGCCATCTCGCTCAGCTTTAAACGAGCAGCTCTGGGGAGCATTGAGTCAATCTCTCCTTCAGCGGTGTCAGTGAAAGACGTCATCGGAGATAATATAATTGTCAACCTCTCATATCCTCTCTTCTCTCGTCACTCAATTTGATATGTCGTGCGCCGGTGTTGCTGGTGCCAGAGCTGCTGCAGTCATGCAGCCTGTATGAACGCTTTGTTATTCTGTAGCTCAGGCAAAACAATCTGTGCATGAGTATGAGCCAGACCGACACTCCCTGCAGCTTTGGAGGAGAGGGTCAAAAAAAGGAAAAAAAGTAGCATCTTCTGGAGCTAATAACTTGAAACATTTCACTGTTTTATGAATATTTAAAAAAAATTGGAAGGTGGCCAAAAAGTCCAAATCTAAATCTGCTTTAAGAGCAAAGTTTACTGAGCAAGGTTAGAGAATATTATTAAGTATTTTTTTGAAAGTCATGCATGTCCAAACTATGATCTAGTGAAGGCGTCCTACATATTTTTTATGTAAAAGTACCCACATTGCAAAGTTCTCAGCCCACTTTTTGAACGGTATACGCAAAAGTTAACTATCAAATTACAGTTATTTCAACATTTAACTTACTTTTAATGAATTCAGTCGCTTAAACAGCACCAATCTAAAACAAATTCCCCGAGACTTAAAGCTGATGGAAGTCCACCAGTTTTCGAAACAGCTACACAGTTGAGTTTATTGCTTTGTTATTTTTATCTATCCCATGTACTTTTTGGAGACAATCCTCGTTTAGTTGTGCTTACCGGACATCCTGTCTGAAGCGAAGTAGTGGTCAATGACCTCATACTGCAGGTCAATAGTCGGTACGTTGTCCGGGTGCGTCACCGCCACAGTCAGCAGGATTCCCATCAAAAGGTTGACCACCTGTAGGCAGGTAATAAGGAAATAAAACTTGAGTTACATTTATCCTAAAATGCAATAGAATTTACTTTAAAAGCTGGAGATAATGAATGAAAGGTATTATTTTAACAGAATTAGAGGAACTGGATAAAATCTACATGCATTTTCAGCAATGACTGAAAAAAAAAGGGATACTGAAAACGATTATCCATGTAAAAAATGTTTACGTTATACTTGGTTTACGAATCTGTTGTTTTATCAGCACATTCCACAAAAGCTGGTACTTTAAAGAGATTAGTGAGCTTGGTGTGGCCTAAAATGTGTTTGACCAACAGGATAGACATTTCCAGAGAACGAGCCCGAAGTCATGAATGAAAAAGCAAACCTTCCACAACTGGACTAAAGCTGATGTTGCATATTAACCAAATAAACCAAAGAGTTACATCCGTTTTCATGTTTTTTTTCTTTCTTTTTCTTTTTTTATTCAGATGCTCTTTTAATAGGTTGTGTCCATAGCTTCATAATCCACTTACAAAAGTGTTAGTGTATTACGTTGCTTAGGGATGCACAAGGTATAGGTATCAACCATTATTTGCCATTCTTTAACATATCAATGTCAAGCTAACAAGTAAAACTGGACCCATATAAGCAACAACTTTTTTTCCGTTGTTGTTTGTGTTTGCATTTCGGGGGGGG
>JAVLVB010000407.1:5596312-5614997 GCA_032876305.1 Orestias chungarensis | reverse complement strand
TATATATATATATATATATATATATATATATATATATATATATATATATATATATATATATATATATATATATAAATATATATATATAAATATATATATATATTAACATGCATATATATTAGATCTTCTACAATACAGGCAGAATGAGGTCCTCAAAACGTATCACAGTTTATTGAAAAAATATAAAATATCAAATGATCAACAACAAACACAGTGCCACTGGGAAGTTTTAACACCCCTTTGCACAGTTTATTACAATGCAATCTGATCGTCAAAATATTTATTTATCAAATGATTTTTAACCAAATCTAAAGCAAATAATTAATGTTGGCTTGCACAGTTGTAGGTCAATAGCACAACCTAATCAACAAGATTTTCATCAAGGTCAGTAGCATCTGAGATTGTGTCGAGGCACAATTGAGGGGAAGGATGCAAAAAAATGTGAAACTTTAAAACAACAGAACCCACCTGAAACGATTATAGAATGAAACCTGACAAAATGATGAAAAAGTGAAGAGGTATGAACACTTTCTGCTGGTCCTGAGCATTTGGATTAAATGCAAAAAACAAAACAAAAAATAAAAAATTTTAAAAATCCATTCATTTTCTCCTTTGAGAAAATTCCTTATTAGCAGCTATACAGAATAAGGATGATAAAGACACCTTTAACAAACCTGGACGCAGCCGTTAAATAAAAGCTACTTCCCTAATGGGTTGGCGATAGTCTTTCTCTGAAGCCTTGTTCTGGCTGAGGGCACAATCTTCTTTGTGTTTCTTCCTCCATTTGTAGATCAGGATCGCTGACAGCAGAAGTCCGATCGTCAGTCCGGTTATTCCACCCGCAATTGCAGCTGTGGATATAAATATAAATAAATGAGCTCAGTTCAACTTCACATTTTAGAGCTTCATCACTTTTGTGTGTTCCCCGCATCACCTGCAGTAATTTCTTTGTTTTCCAGTAAACCCTCGCTGTTTGAGATAACAACCGACTCTGCAGAACTGCCTCCGTCATTCCTGTATGAGTTGGCTACATTCAGCATGGGAGAGCTCTAAAGCGAAACGAACAAACAAAAAAAAAAACATTGCATTATTTTCTGCATAATCAATCAAATTAAAAGGTAAAATAACTGGATATATTGCTTTAAAATAGGTCTTACTTTGCCAGTATTTGTCTTTCCATTCGATGGCTTTGGTGCAATAGCTGGGTCAGGATTGTTGTCTGTCCATTCTTTTGAAATGGCGATTTTCACCAGACAATCAAGTAAAGAAAAAGGAAGAAAAAAAAGAATATTTGCATAAATTTAGGGGGGAAAATGTATTATTTATCATATTTGGCAAAAGGAAGTGTTCAGACATACCCTGTTCTGGATCATCTCCAGAACCTGAACCATCCAGGTCATATCCAGATGCTTCCAAGTCCGGTGGAGGTATAGAAAGCTACATTTCATGGAGAAAAAAATGAAATAATTTTAGCATAGCACCATCATTGCAATACAAAATGTTTAGGGAAGATAAAGCAATAAGGAAATGAATATTGCCATAAAGACAAGCTGTCCCTGACAATCCCATAATTGTCACCAGTAAATACTCATGAGCAGATAACAGCGGATGGTTGCATAACTCTCTCTATATTTTGAGTCGTCATCATAATCTTTTTGTTTTTCTTCAGTTATGTAAATTAATTCCGAATTAAACCAAAAACGAGCATGAAAATTTATTTTTTGGTTTATTGTTGGACAGCGATTCATTCTGGCAAATGCATAAACAGTAAAACTGTAAAGACAGCACATCCTTATCAGAAACGCATTATAGGGCGTCATGATCTGTGTCATACCTGCCACACCCACTAAAACAGCTCTGCCATAAACAGCGCTTATAAACACAACACAATTGAAAAGTATTCACACCCCTTTAGCCTTTTTCAAACTTAAATGTGTTTTATTTGAGGTATTTGTAGCAGACCAACACAAAGTATTGCACAGTTGTGAGATGCATGGTTGAGGATTGCCCTTTTACTCCCATACTCCTACAAAACCCTCACTGCAAACTTTAAAGTTCACAGACCTAATTAGTAAAAACATTCCATTGTTGATGAAAAGTAGTAAATATATGAGTCAAAATCTTTCTTGCAACATGTCTGTTTGAAATATTGCCATTGTAAATAAGGTTGTTTGGATGCCATATTTGTGCGGATATTATTTTTGAAGGGTCACACACTCACATTCTGCAGGCTATCACCTTTATTTTGTAGGAAAGACTCCCACATTGCTCGATTCCCACACATTAACACATTTTAGTGGATGAAATGCAGTTAATTTTGCAGACATAGTGAGTATGAGGGAAAAAAAACAAAGAACATAATGTATTTTCAAAGTAATTCATGTCTTTAGCTGAACCACATTGTGCAGCTCTAAAAAAAACAACTAAAAGTTTAATTCTGATTGAGGTTCAGCGGCAGCCGTGCAAAGGAGACCGTCTGTTGTCACCCGATGTAAAAGGTGGAATTTCTGTAACAAAACTGTCACCAGGGCAGTGGCAGCATAATGCTGTGGGGATGTTTTTCCTCCAGCAGGGATATGTAGGATGGAAAGATGGATGGATCTAAATCCAGGAGCAATCTTTGAAATGATGACCACAACAGACTGCAAAGATGAAACTGGGCCAAGAGAATAACCCAAAACAGACAGTAAAACACATGTTTGACATGTTGTACTGTAGTTCAGACCTAGTTCTAAAATAGTTTAAAAATGTGGTCGTTAACTATGCTCTCTGTTCAGTGTGCATTATTTTGTGTTGGTCAGGTTGGAACGTGGCGACACACAAAATGTTAGCACTTATTAATTTTTAGTTTGTTTGTCAATAAAGTATGTTGACGTTTAAATCACTGTTTTTCAACCACTGTGCCACGGCACACTAGTGTGCCATGCGTGATCTTCAGGTGTGAAGTGGACATTATCTTGGTGAAATTGGATAATTGTTGTTGAGGAAGAGCTCCGTGTGTGTCTTTCTTCAATTCCTGCCAGGATATCAGCTCTCTGTTCATCCAAACATGCACAGGTTTCACACTAAGTGAGTAAAATATAGAGATATTGACATTTTGTACATGCAACTCTTCATATGCTGAGAGTGAAATCTTTCCCAAATATTATTGCTTCTCTCAGAATAAGAATTATTTTCTGTATTCTGGCTAACAGAATCCTTGATGACAGAATTAGTTTGTAAAACAAAGATGTTTTCTACAACCTCTTTAAATTTAAGACCATATTGTTGTGCCACTGTTCGGGTGTATTTTGGAAGTGGACATGTTAAGTGCAATTTGAAATATAAAATATGAAAAAAAAATTGTTTGTGTTTATTCGATTCATATTCAAGACACTTTGATAAGGATTACTATACATTTACTATATGTGACTATAGAGTATCATTTGTTTAATTTTTTGGGTTGGTGGTGTGCCTCATGATTCTTTCAATGGAAACAATATACCTTGGCTCAAAAAAGGTTGAAAAACACTGGTTTAAATCACAGAAACAAACCAGGATCAAACACAGACCTTGTTAGCTTTAAGGAATAAATGTAGGACTTTTGAGCAGTGAGCCGTTTTAAACCGCAAGATAGTGAAACCCAAAGTCAGCTATTTGGATTCAGATATGTCATAGATATAAAATGAAATAAAACCAATATTAGAAATAAATCCCCACTTAATCAAATTCAGGGGATACAACACTACTTTTGCTGAAAAGAACAAGATAAGAAGCTTTGAGTTAAGACAGAACAAAACATAAAGGTAGGTTCATACCCTAAATTTGTAGTCAGGAAAACAATACAAATCTAAATGCTTACAAATACAGCAAGGAAAGTTTATTTCGTTTAAAACTGTATGCAAAGTCAAACACAGTCAACATGGTCCCTAAAATAAAAAAGAATCATAACTTTAAAAAGTGTTTTGGTTTTTTTTGTTCCAGGTTCTTGGTCAACAACAGGAAGTGAGAAAGAAAAGGCATGAGAGAGGAAATGGTCATGTCTGAGTTGGACAGGCTCTAAGGGAAGGTGGCTCACCGGGAATGTTTCAGGAAGGATGCATCCCAGCGCTAAGAACACGGAGACTCCCAGGGAGAAGCGCATCTCCGAGCGGGCCTGGATTCCTCGGGGTTCGCCGCGGATCTCTTCTCTCACCTCCGGAGGAGCTCTGATAGCAATCCCAACTATTGAAAAACTGGCTAAGACTCCGGCGAGCTCCTAAACCCCACCCACAGAGAAAATGATCGCACTCCACCTGATGGGAGGAGACTTCCCTTAATGAAGGCGGGCGAGATTACTGAGACACCCAGACAGGCTTCAAGCACCTTCAAACTTTATTCAGCGTACAGTTGTTTAATATAACGAGATTACAATTAAAATGATGTTTTTAATTTTTGGGTATATGTTGTTTTGGCTCAAAATACTGCATTCAAGCCTCTTTTTTTGAAGTTCTCTTTAAAAATCCCATTTAAGAGCTCTTAGTGTTTTATTTAGTAGATTTTAAGTAACACCCCCACAGCATGACACCTCCTTTATGGTAGGGATGCTTTTCCCCCTATTTAATCTTTGTTTCAGCTGAAGTATTTTTATTTTTTTCAGAAAAATGTCAAAGGATGCAGCTCTAGTTAAAACAGTCCAAGCAGTGTTTACATTTGTGATGGTAGGACTGAGCATGTACATCTACTGGTTGTTACTCAGAATGTAGTTCTTTAAGTTTTTATTTCCAACTTCCTTAAAGTGTGGTGGATGTTCCACTGATTTTCAACTTTTAAATTAAGATTTGGACATCTATCTAGAGCTCGTGTGGGTTCTGGATTAGTTGCTCGCTGTTTATATTGAAACAACTTTACAAGGTCTTTGGTTGTTGCTTTGTGACTTTGATTTGCACATTTGGGGAGCCAAATTACTTGAGAGAGTTGACCAAAAATAATACATGGAGTCAAACATCTTCAACACAGCAAACTGTGAAAAGCCGTAATGGTCCAGAAGGATATAAGATTGAGAGAAAGCCTTTATCATGGAGGTTTTTTGTTTGTTTTTCATCTTTTTCCCCAGGGAGGGATAGGTCTTTTTTCAAAACAGAAACTGCTTTAAGCCACCAGTTTTATTGAATCAAACATTTTAGTCGAACAGCAAATATTTGTAGCAGGTAAAGAATTTGTGAGACATTTTATGTGCAAAAAATTGTTTACTACAAGAGACAAAAAACAAATACAAATATTTGAGATGTGACTTTAAGAGATCTTGATGAGGTTATCTAAAGGTCACTGAATGTTTGTCGTCCTAATGGACAAAACGGGGTTAAAAAGCCTTGAATGCAGAAAATCTGACAATGTGTTATTTTTAATTGCTGCCCTGAGATGCAAAAAACATTTGGACCCCTCTTCTCCAAATTAAGAAAGACAAACGCATTGAAATGTTAGAAGAACAATTTAATCATACATCATCACAATTTTGCTTTCCAAAAAAAGAAAAAAGAAAAAAATGAATTGGTTTTCTTCATCTAACATCTGGAAATGTACATAAGGCCACCTGAAAATGTACATGACTGACAAAAACTCATATGTTCATATTTATATAATTGACAATATTTTACATTGTTTTTGCTTAGAAGGTTGTTGCTGTTCAAAAAAAACAAAAAGAACAGCACTCATCTGTACAAAAATAATTATCGTTGTTTCTCATGATGTTTCCATGGTAGCAGAGACCTAAATGCAACCTTGATTTTAGCAGGGGGTTTTTTCTCGCCATTTTTTACATTTTTTATTTTAAACTGTCAAAAATGTGAGACTATAAACAGTTGATGTTACAGTTTCAGTACAAATAGAGGCTGGCCTTTCCATAACAGATTAAAAACGAACAAAAAACAATAAATCATGCCAGATTGCAAAGCCGTGTGGGTTATTTTTTTCTCCCATTAAAATAACACTTGATCAAATAAAACTGTATACATTATATTCACGGGGGAAAGGAGTGATGAATATACACACATATCTAAATGCACAATTTTTTCTTTTTTTTTCTTCTTCTTTTCTTCTCCCCCCTCAAAACAAACAAAAAAAAAAAAGTGTAAAAGACATCCCATTTACAGCATAAACGTTTACAAATGTACAACTGTACAGACGAAATAAAAGCATCACTACAAATTTAGAGCAAGGCCTGTCCAAACCCCCCCCCCAAAAAAAACAAAAAACCACGGCTAAACATTTTTTTTTTACTAATAATCTTACACTTATTAACTGCACATATACTACACGTAATCTACAATTCATAAGAAGCAAAGAAGCCATCACTACGAGCATTACAGGTGAGTTGTATAAATTTTTACCGCCTTTGCCGGCCTCCACATCTGCACTTGCAAGCCCAAGCAAATTGGAGAAAAAACAACAACTATTTATATATATATTTATATATTAAAAAGAAAAATAATCAATACAAAAGCTTTTTAAACAACCCTTTCCTTAAATCACCTCACTACTTCTAGTTCATTTCACCTCACTGAAACAAGGTTTTTTTTCCTCGTCTCCTTTGGACTCTTCTCTAAATCTTCCAGCTCTGGGGGTATCGGCACATCAAGCCGCCTCATCCCACCAAATAAGCAACAGATTTACTCGTACATAAAGATGCTAGACGCCGCAGAACTACTTCTACGTGAGAGATGATTATTCAGGACGTGTAAATACAGTTTTCTAGGGCAGTGATCATCTCTTAACTACGAGACGGATGTTACACAAAACATGATAAAATGAAAAAAAAAAGAAACAATCAATCCAAGTATTAAAACCCATCAAGGCATGCGAATGCATTGTCTGCCCCATCCCCCCCAAACCCTGCTATCCCCCTACGTAAAAGCTCTCAATAATATGGTCAAGTTAAGATTAAACCTGCTGTACAACCAAACCTCCATTTCATTTACCAAAATGTAACTTTTTCCTATTCATTAACCTCTGAACAATAACATTGAGAAGGGTAAGAAGAGGAAACGGCTCGAAAAAATTTAAAAAAGAACGGAGGCGCCATGAACGCAGCCAGCTCGGATACGCCCGTTGGTGGCAGGGGAAGTACCGGAAACGCGGAGGTGGACTCGGAGCTGCTGGGGGTAAACGCACGGCTCCCCCGACAGAAGTCTGGAGGCGAGAAAAAGCCACAAGTGAAACGTGAACCCATGACTGAAGCACCGATCTCAACAGCGAGCCGAGTCCCGCGATGCAATCGCCTTTAGTGCCATTTGAAAACTAACTCATTTAGCTGCTTTGGCATGTGAAAACACTGGGATTCTATACAAATATAAAATTTTTTAATCACCTAGAGCTTATCAGGACAGCTGAAATATTAAGTCTGCCTAGAAAAAAAAAAAAACAACGGTAGGAATTTGTGTTTCAAAAGAATCACTCAGGTTTGCTTTATAAACTCACTTGCTGGTGTTACTTGTAAATTTCAGCAAATGTGTACATTTTTTTCTTCAAATTTCTACAGAGAATTTACAAGGTAAAAAGTTAAATGTACAATATGAAAACCAGTCAAATACATCAATTACATCATTAACAACGGGCTTGTGCTTTACCCAGGAGAAAAAAAACCTAAAGAAAAACTAAAAAAAAGAAGAATCAGAACGTAACCTGCTGACTGTGCAGCCCCTGGGGGCCCCCTGTTAGCGACTTACCCAGGGGCGGCAGAGTGGCAGGGCTCAGTTATCACAGCATTGGTAGGTGAAATTGACTTGTCTTTTAGTTGTTTTTTTTGGTAAATAAACCCCTCCCCTTTAGAAGAAAAAGGGACGACTCATCACGTCAAAGACCTATGGCTAAAGGAGCAATCTATCACAGAACAGAGGTTTTGTACTTCAAACTCCTCTACTTCTTCAGGGGGAACCCAGAGGGCCGATTACATGAGTCCGTTCGGGGGGCCGCCAATGGGGCCGAGTTCAGAGCCGCTCTTCATGTAGTACTTCTCAAGTTTAGCCAAAATGTGCTTCCCATAGGTGTACTTGCGCAGAGTGGCAATGTGAGGCCGGATCTGAAAAAGGAGAGGCGTATGACAGGATTAAACTCACAAATACAACTTTAATGTTAAAATAACATCTAAACCCAACAAAAAAAACGTTGGTTTTATTTGAACTTTATAAGTATCAAGATAAGCTTGATGAGATTTTCCAGATGTAAACTACCCAGCACACCCAGAACTTCCACAGATGTTTGACTCACTTTCATTTTAAAACAATTAAAATTAATTTTTAGATCTTTTAAATAATCTGCTTAGGCAATATTTCAGGAAAATTACTAACTTTTATCAATCTTACTTTCTGCAAGTATCCAGGTCAGGCTTGTACAACAGTAATAGGCTAAATATTATTTTTGCCTGCGACGCATTAATTATCTTCTATACCTTGAAATATATTTAACCAAACAGATCCAAATGTTGTGCTTCTCTTGTACAACTCCAGTGCACCTTGGAAAACGGCTCATCTCTTTTGTACCAGCATGTTTCCTTGCTTATGGAAATTATTCAGGATCCATTACGAATCGTTTGTCAACCTAGTTTAGATTTTTACTGGACGTTTCTTTATTTGTGTTGTTAGTTAGTGCTTTCCTCAGTGTTGATTAAACAGTCCCGCCCAGAACAACGTGGGCACATTTTTTTGGGATTTTGCAGCGAATTATGCAGGATTTCGTCCCGTTTTCTGCGATGAAAATGCGGGAAAAGTGCGCTGAGTTTCAGTCAAAAGTAAGAAAATATTACATTTCTAATTTCAGCAAAAAAAAAAAGCGGGATCAGAAAAATCAGGCGAATTTACATAATTCTGCGATTTCTGCTCTTCGATGCCATTTATGCTGTGAATATGCGGCTTTTAAAAAAAATTATGCGCAACCCTGTTAAGTGTGCAATTCCTTGATTTTGCTGGTTTTTCTGCGATCTGAGAATTGCGTTTTTTCTGGAGGGACTGATATAAGAACAGTTTTATTTGTGTTCTTTCTCTTATTTACATTTCGGAAGTTTTAGGCAAGTCTTGGGACTTAGTCATGAGCATCTATTCAAACAAACGTACATCTATTCAAAAAAATTTTTGTAGCTCCAGCTATTAGGGGCAAGTCCATCCCCACTCAAGTCATGGTGTCATTCACTATTCATATGCAGCTTTGTTGCGCTTGCCTTGTGCATGATTATTTTCCGCTGAGCAGGTTCCGCCATGTCGATCATTCTCTGGACAACATAGTTGGCGTACTGGTCCTTCATCATTGTGTACAAGGCGCTGTGAGGACCGTCCTTCTGGCAGCACACCTCATCTATCAGAAGAGCCCTCTCTGCACGCGACGAATGGATTACACACTTCTCCACGACATTGCTGAGGACACATGAGATGCAGTTACACATGACTTCATGTAGAAAACAAAGCTGGGGTAGAGTTTAGTGTTTGGAGGCTCTACATAAATCAGAACAGCTCTGGTCTTAAAAGGGAACATTTCCTGATCTTTGGGCAACAAACAAAAAAAAACAACCTCAGTAAGTGAATCCTTTGTGTTGACTGTTGATTTTTAGCTACTGTTTCAACATTAAAACACTCTAATCAATTCAGCGTCCTAAGGAAGTCCAAACGTGAAAAATTGTTTCAGTGTGAAAGATATGCTGTCTTTCCTTCCTTTTATTCACAAAATGGTTTTTTTTCATGCTGCCATCTTGATGATCCAACCACTACATGGATCTAAACTATAAAAATGTCACCAGAATGGAGCTTTCATACAAATTGTAAACTAGAACCGAAAATCTACACAAAACCCAACAGCTGTGTTTCACTAATTATGCCGAGCATCTAAAGTAGATGTTTAATTGACATGTGTTGCAAGTCTTAAAAAGGTTGAGCCTCATTTTTTTGTCCCTAATAAAACCTATGAATCTATGTATAAGATTTAAAAAAAATAGTTTTTGGCACCAGGACTGCTTTGACAGCATGACTGATCCACAGCCGTGGACTTATGTGCAATTTGGGGATGTGATTGCTGCTCTACTTCTAAATCCTACCCTCCTACGCAAAAGCACAGCATATCTCACATTAAAGTGGAAGAATCGTGCTTGTGGCGTCATATTTAAATGAAGTTAGTTGATAATCATTTCAGCTAGTTGGAGAGATCTCTCTTACAATGTGAACAAAACAAAATGAGTTTGAGCGCTGTCAGACATGTGTAGTGCGTCTATCCTGGCAACCCCTCAGTGAGCAAAGGCTTTTGGAAATTCTGTTGACTAAACCAAGCTGAGCTGCCACTGTTATTTCCTGGCTCCTCCCAGAACACAGATATGTTGCAACCAGCATAATTAACCACCACGATCTAGGCAAAGCAGGTTTTCCAGACACTCAAAACAGAACTGTAACTATCTCATTCATAAGAGACAGAATGGAGTCTTAATGCACCCAGGTAGGTTTCTTTAGCAAAGGTCTTTCAAGGTCCGTAGATTACAGATCGATGTAATCTATGGTGTATTAAAAAAAGGGATTGAATCAGCATGCCAGATTAAGTCATGTGGGTTTAATGCAACAACAGAGCCGTGTCAGCTTTACTTTAGATGTAGTATCTGCCTGGAAGCAGCCGTTCCGCTTACCTCGCAAATTTATGTTGACTTAGAACCAGAACCTTCCCTCGAACCTCTGCCACGATCTTGCTCTTGTCTTCTGGTCTGCCGTGCTCCAAAACATGCTGAATGACGTAGTTACCGTACTGATCCTGCAAGAGGCACCAGAGGTGTGAGCGCCAGAAAGGCGGTTTAAATAAGTTCTTCAAAACAAAAACAAAAAACGACTGATATTCATGCAAAAAAAAAAATAATATTTTCACCACTGGTCTCAACTGGTGAGAAATGATCATGCATGTCTACTGGCGGACAGATCAGTTGCACCCCCGTTTGTAGTGTCAAATACCCTAACGTCATCACTGCGGAAGGTCAGACAAAGTAGATGCAGCTGGTTCGCAGGGAAGCTCACCAGACAATGCAACCAATAGCATCTTTGCCCCTTCAGAAGTAGGTGATAGACAGTTATGGGTGTGATTTTTAGTGACAAGATGGAGACAAAAACTCACCAAGCAATATATGTAGACTTAAATATCATGTCAAAGCTAAATGGTTTTTTGGGGGGGGGTTTGTTGGGTAGCCACTGTAGTCTCCACCTTGATTTTCGATTATTTGTTCTCACATTCACTAAACAGATCAATCTGTTTAAGCATGTTATTATTATTATTATTATTTTCAGGAAGTTTCCAACAACGCAATTTTAGCAAATTAAGAACAAAGAAGAAAACAGATTGATCGGAATGTGCTGTGGGCGAAATACAGGAGACAGACGTTGAGCAAGGAGGGAGAAAGCAAAAAAAAATAATGCTGCTCAGCCGGTTAGAAAGAGGCTTGTGAAAGTTGAGAATTTGATAAACTAAATGTTAACATCTTTTTAGAAAATATGAAGAAAGAAAAAAAGAAGAGAGGGGGAAATGGGAGAGGAGAGTGGGGACATCTGCAAGAGAGGCAAGTTGCTCTGACCTTGAACAGCGCATCACGGGACACTGTATAATATGTTTTTGGTGTCATCTCCAATGAAACGCCTTGATATTTCTAGATGGAATAAGTGAGGGGGGCAGGGTGGATGTTTAAATAATCACAATCAGATGTCATGACAGCTAACAGTTCAATTACATTCAACTTCAGACTTTTTACACATCTCAAACCACAATGACAAGTGAAATGCTCGAACACGAAGGAGACATGCAGAGACCCATCCAACGTCGCACGTCGTGCTCAAACATCTCAAGTGCGATTCTGAAAACCGGTAACTTAACGTGCTCACCTGGCCCAGCTGTTCAGAGTGCTGATGCAGCTCCTCCAAGATAGGCAGGGTTTGCTCCTGAGTGCAGTGCTCCAAAATCCTTTGGATTACCCGGCAGCCATAAGGATGTGTGGAAAGCACAAAAACCTAAAGACAAAAAGTTACAATCAAAAATAAAGTGCATGAGAAAAGAACTACTTAAACTTGACCCACGTAAACTAAATGCATGGTCTCAATTTATAGATTCCCATTTCTTATCATTTGGGATCCAAAGGACTATTCATCTGCTGGTATTGGGTGTGCAATTCTAAAATAGTTTATTCATCTATAAGGAAATAAGTTATGGTTGGAATTGATTTTTAAGACTGTTAATATACTGATTGGAGGCCGAGGCTTTGTTTCAGTAGCTAATGTCCTGGGATTAAAATCAAATAGTAGTTAGAATCCTACCTGTCCCTGGAAGGCGTCAATAATGAACTGCAGAGCCTGAGGCTGGACACATTCGATGCATTTCTGCACCACATGGTTCCCATTCTGGTCCTTGACACATTTTAAGACATGGCCGTCCAACTCCCGCACGATGTCACTCTGGGGAATGAAAAAATAAAAAAATAAAAACAAGTGGAGATTTGGCTTTTAAATTTAACTAAAATTCAATTAAAAAGATTAAAGAAAAAAATGTTAAAGAGTGTAAAAGCTCACTTACAATTACCTGCTGGTCAGAGGAAATGGACTCCAGCGCCTTCTGAATGACTCTGCAGCCGTACATCTGCAGAGCCAGGGGGAGGACGTGTCCCCGTATGCGCGTCGCCAAAGCTAGCTTTTGGTCTCCACTTCCAAACTATATATGATAACAAAACAAAAATAATTGTTGCTAACACTGAATAGTTATAAAAAGAAAGAACTAAGAAACTTTTCCCAACCTCAAAGAACTTTTGGATGACATAATTTCCAAACACATCAGTCATCAGTTGATACGCCGCTTGGAGAATTTCTCCAAACACCATCTGCCTCTCAGCAGGAGTCGCTCTCTCCAGCTTCTGCTGAATAAATCTAGAAGTAACAAAATTAGAGAAAGGATAAACATTTTGTTTTGGTTTTTTAAGCCTTCAAGTTTTGGTCAGTCACCTGGATCCGTGCTGGTCTTGAGAGAATTCCACCATGTGTCCAGGTAAGTCCCGCAGCTGCAGGTTGGGGAACCGGTTGTTCCTAAAATCTTCAAGCAGCCGGCTGCGTCCGGAAGGCATGACGTCGGAGCGGCTGTAGCGAGGCCGAGAGGGCGGGAACAGCTGGCTGCTGGAATTGAACAGACTGGACGTGCCGCCAGCGCTGCGGTATTTGGCCTCGGCGCCTGGAGCTGCAGAAATGTAACGCCCGCTGCCATTTGTCAGGCCACCTAAGGATCAATAACGTGATGAAAACGATACTTTGGGAATCCCGATCTGGCTTAATTATTAAATACTGCTTTAGTACTTCCGACTTAAGACTGCACTGTATACATATTTGCGAACATGACGGGTGTAACTGGATCTCTTCTGCAGTAAAACCACAAAATCTCAGACAAAAAAAACAAAAACAAAAACCTACCGATGTGAAGGCTGGAGGACGACCCATGAGAAGAGGGCAAAGAAGGTGGAGGGGTGAGTGGAGAGTGGCCTGGTGTTAAGCCAATAGGACTGGGAGAGGAAGAGTACCCCAAGCTGTTATAAAACGGTTGACCAATGGGGGTTAAGCTGCTGCCTCCGCGCTTGTACAAGTCAGAACTCGCCAACAGCGAGTCCCGGCGAGACACGCTACTACTGGATGAACTGGAGACTGGAGGAAACACACGAGAGCGAAGTTAAAAAGCTTTAAAAGGAAAACAAACTATAGAACTAATGGAGTATAAAATACCAGGAGGACCCTAAAAGCAGTCCCATTTATAAAAAGTACATAAATAAAAACGGTGATCGTGAATAGCCAGAACCGCTCTCTCGTTGTTTATCCACTGACCTGATGATCCGAAACCCCCAAGAGCCGAGCCTAATCCCACACCGAGAGAGCCACCCGTGCCGCTGAAGCCCAGAGATGAAGTGGGCGGTGGGGGTGCACCAGAGGTATGCGAGAACAGAGAGCTGCTCTGGGAGGTGTTGGCGACTGATCCAGAGCCGTAGAAGGAGCTGGAGGGAAGGCCGCTGCTGGGCGGGGGGGCCTGCTGCTGCTGCGGCTGGGGTTGCGGCTGAGGCATGGAGCGGTACAGTCCGTTGGCTGGGGGTCCAGACATGTTGTTACCAGAGCCAGATGCAGATACAGCTGCTGCATTAGTAGTAATAGGATTGTATTTCATTTAACGGAACCGGCAAAACGTTACACGGCAGCAACCTGAAGCTGCGTTGTTTAGGCTTACCGGCTTGTGCTGCTGCCGGGTTTATGAGGAGAGGGGTTTGGACAAGACGAACGGGTCCGCCCAGACCGGTCCGAGCTCCAGGGCCCATCACCAGGGCTCCAGTTTGGTCATAATAGGCAGCGGGGGCAAGAACCTGATAACCTGAGCAGAAAAATCAAGCAAAACAGTAGCCCTGATAAGAAAATGTAGGACAGCATGAAGAGAATTTCATGTCTCTACCTCAGTGTTCATTTATAATAAACAGAAAAGTAGCAATAGTTATTAATGATCACCAGATTTAAGTACAGAACCTGTTTAAAGCCCTTTACTAACCAGACATTCCTGCGTAAGCTAGAGCAGGGTTGGCAGCAACTGCTGCAGCTAAAGACTCCTGCTGACTTTGTTGGCCTTGCCCCGGTGTAAGAGGTCGCTGGTTGTTTCCTGTGCGCATAACCTGACAGAAAGACAGAAGCATGAATCACATACAGACTAGACAGAAATCAATCTTTTATTGGTTTGCCACATGAATTCCCAACATATGAAAAGTGCCAATCCTACATGAAAACTAGAACCAAGGGCATTGAAGTTTAATCCTAATGTTTAGGAAGCATAGACGACAGTAAGTTAAACTTCTAACCTGTGGCTGGCCTGGCCCTGGTCCCTGGTTGGATGCTTGCTGATTGGCCGAGTGATTTGCAGTCGACGCCGCCTGTTGCTGGAAAAGATTGGCGGGATACACGCCCCAGGGAACACCGTAGTACTGCGGTGGAACAACTGTGGGACCTACAGAAAGAAAAGCTAATAAAATTAAACCTTGAAAACAATCTGAAGTTAATTTTAAGAGTCCCCATGCATGGGAAATCTCATGATGAAGCTGCAGGCATGATCAGAATGTGGTCCAATCATTACCTCCAAGTGTGGCTGCTGCTGCCAGGCCGGCGGCGGTGTACGGGTCGGCTCCATGCGGCCCAGCGTTGATGATGTAAGGATTTGGCACAAATGCAGGAGCAAGTCCAGCTGGGGGAGAAGGAAGAGTGATGCTGCTGATGTTTCCATATAAAACCTCTTTCAGACGTCTTTGCAACCGAGACAAATTGGAGCTAAGTAGCTTAAATGTAAATAACAGCATAGGCACACAGCAGAGACGCCCATCATACCAAGATGCTGTTGTTGAGCTGCAGCCAGCGCATATTGTTGCTGCTGAGCTGCTGAGAGCTGCTGAACTGTCAGGGGATTAGATCTCTGGAACAACTGGGGAACAAAAAAAAAAAAAAAACCATTGTAAGATCGTTATCTGAAGAGCACACAACCGGACGCACCTTTTAAGTCCTCCATGTTCTCCCGACAGACCTGCTGTTGAGAATTGTAGTCGAACAATCCTACAGGAGTTCCTGACGAGTCTACCTGGATCTGGTTCCCGGCATAATCGAACTGTAAAGACTCTACCCCGGCCCCCTGCTCCATACCACCCATGTTCTGGGCTTCCTGGCTCTGGTAGTCCTCGCCGGGAAGCTTGTTCTGGGCATGGTTTTGCTGTTGGAGGACATGTGGATGATGCTGCCCCATCATTTCCAGGCCTGTCTGAGTGGGACCCATTCTCTCCACAGCCTCAGTGGGGGAAGATTGAGGGCTTCCAAGGGATTGACTGTGAAAACAAGTCATAAAGTTCTCTTGTTACTAAATAAACTGGTGTGACATGTTTGTTTTAGAAGACACAGGAGAAAAAGGGCGGGGAGACACAAACGCACTCAAGACAATAGAGACAATCGGATTTCTCATAAACAGGTTCGCAACTATGTAGATGGGCCCAAGTTCCTAAATAATTCTTATCTAGATGTTAAGATGGTGTTCTGTGTCGAAGTAGTAAATACAAACCTCATTATAAAACTGTTTGATCCACATTTACAGCTTTGTTTGTCCAAAACAAAAGAAATAGTTAAACTGTTAAATAGATGAAAGCATTTATCTAGAAGGAAAGTAGAACATGTTGGTTAAATCATACAGAATCATGAGTAAACCTCGTTTTTAAGAACTTAGGGTTCACTTTAGCTTAAGTTTTGCAGTAGTTAGATTCTGAATTCAATAGTTTATCATTGTTGGACTAAAGTTACCTCTAGAATGACATTATCCTACAGTGTGGATGCTTTTAATAAGTGAAGAAGACATTTAATGAAGTACCAGATGTAAAAATCTGGTAAAAAGCCAACATGTTTGCCAAAAATAAAGGTTTTATTAACTACATTTTTAAAATAATGGTAAGCGCCCATTAATCATTTTCCAAAAGATTAAAACAGCAAGACCTACTTGAAATCTTTGCAGTCTCTATCCATGCCGTTCAGCAGACCTCTTCCGTTTGTTTTTGATGGATCGTTATCCTCTCCCACCTTCATCTCAGCACTCTTGTCTTCCTCAAAAGGTGACACCTTCTCTTGAATGTCGCTCTTCTCTCGTCCGTCTTGGTCAGCAACTCCTCCACCCTGTTTTAGGAAAAACTCCAGTTAGAAGTTTTTTCTCAACCAAAATGAATGTTAAATTTAAAATAAATTTTTTTTAAACAGGATAAACGATCACTTACATAGCCGCCGTTCCTGTAGCGACCATCCATTTTATCGCCAGGGGAGGAGCTCAGGACGTACTCCACCATGCTCACACCCAGGCCTCCCCCTTCAGAACGAGGCGAAAGCACTGAACTAGTATCACCATTCCCATGAAAACCCTGGCCAGGCCGTCGCTGCACCATGATTGGCTGGGACATTGAATGATCTAGACAAAAGGTCAGAAATTAAGTAAAATGGCAGAGAAGACCCTTTTTTTTGTAACCATGCAAAAAACATTTCTAAATCTGAATTCGACAAACTAACATATTTTAAACCTCTGAATATTGATTGTAGCTTTATTATCCCTTATAGACTATTACAGCTCTAAAGAGTTGTTTTCTTGGTTTAACAGCTTATATTTAATCATCTGAGAGGCTATGAAACTTACTTTGCCTACAACAAAAGACAAACTTAACTGGTCGGAAATACTTCAGGTTGTGATGAACAGACACAAAAACTGCTGTTAAAAAATTGTTTTCTAAGCTGCAGCTAGAATTTTTTTTGCAGCAATATATTTGCAGTAAATAAACATTAAAGCCACTTACGAGACAATCCCCATGCATTCTCCCTCCATTCTTCGCCGAGAAGCATCCCTTTCCTTCCATCTTTTGCCAGCTCATCAGAATCCCAGATCTTTTTTGTTGGCAAAAGCTTAATAATAATAATTTAAAAAAAGAAAGTAAAACATTTAAGTGTTATGTGTTGATTAAAACCTGAAGCACACATGAATCTGCTAAATTGTAAACATTTTCCCCATTTAGAAAAAAAAACAAAGACATTTAAGCTAGCTGAAGGGTAACCTCTTTCTAATTTATGCATTAGCATTTGAGGAGCAGAAATTTTTAAAACAACAAAACTTTTAACATCTAAACAAATCTCGGCCACAGTTATAGCAGGAGCAACAAGTGTACACATAAAGCTGTAGGAGAATTTAAGTTTTTTCTTTGGTTTTTGTTATTCGATGTCCGTGGAGTGAGGAAAGAATAAAAAAGGATTATGTTTTGAAATGGTTTACCTCCCCCATTCCTCTGGACTCCAGAGCCAGAGCTTGAAAGTCATAATTCATTTCATCTACAGTTCGAACCTTCAGAGTAAACAGAAGAAAAAACAGTTTTAGAAGAAAACATTTGATTTCCTCCAACATCATACTACAAAAATATTAGTTTTAAGGGTTTATTGTCAGTCACCCCCACCCTCCCAAAAGTAATAAAAGACCCCCCCAGGCTAATTAAACATTAGCTAATAATTACTTAAGGTAGCAACATTTAGGGAAACTGCTGGAGAAGTATCTGTGATTAACGGCTGCTAAAAACACTCCTACGTGACCATTTTTTTTATCATAACAAACAACATGCAAGTCTTGTGTAATCTTTACAAACTACCTTAAAAGGTTCTTTAAAGGATGTATTTAAATGCCCTGTTACAAAAATGATACATGTTGCATTTAAATACACAAGGGTGATTTATCTTGGACCCCAAAACATGTATGCTTAACCATCTTTGTCATTATTATAAATATATTCCCACACTGTGTTGATTAGTTTGAAACATCTCTACAAAATGTCCTGCAAGAAGGAACAATGCTTCAATAATGCAGAAGAATATCATGACTCGTTTAATCATGTAATGTAAGATTTTTTTTCCATACTGGGCATAAATACACAAAACAAGAGCAAAAAGCAGTAAGACGCAACCTTATGCTGCTCTGGGGTCACCAACTTAATGAGTTACCTTTAGTCCTATTTAAAACAAACAGACTAGGATTTTTTTGTCCTCGAAGGTTTTAAACAAAAAAAAAATTTTTTTTATTTATTTATATTTATATATATATATATATATATATATATATATATATATATATATATATATATATATATATATATATATATATATATATA
>JAVLVB010000407.1:5557623-5593127 GCA_032876305.1 Orestias chungarensis | reverse complement strand
GCATGCGGCAAGACGTGCTTGATGATCGTGTTCAGCAAGGACGAGTTTCCTGCGGTCTACGTCCCGACGGTGTTCGAAACCTACGTGGCCGACATCGAGGTGGACAACCAGCAGGTCCAGCTGGCTCTGTGGGACACGGCCGGGCAGGAGGACTACGACCGGCTGCGGCCGCTCTCCTACCCGGACACGGACGTCATCCTCATGTGCTTCTCGGTTGACAGCCACGACTCGCTGGTGAACATCACCGAGAAGTGGGTCCCGGAGGTCAAGCACTTCTGCCCGAACGTGCCGATCGTCCTGGTGGCCAACAAGAAGGACTTGCGCAACGACGAGGCCACAAGGAGCGAGCTGTCGCGGATGAAGCTGGAGCCGCTGAGACCGGAGGACGGTCGCGCCGTGGCGGTGCGCATCGGCGCGTATGACTACCTGGAGTGCTCCGCCAGAACCAAAGAGGGGATCTGGGAGGTGTTCGAGACGGCGACGCGGGCGACCCTCCAGAGACGCTCCAAGGGAAGCGACGGCTGCAAATGCTGCGTGATGCTCTGAGGGAAGCTCACACAAGGAGACGGGGATCTGCGTTTGGACATGCCCGGCCCCTGCTGAACCCCCCCGCCCCAGAACAAAAATCAGGGACTGCAGACTATTGTGTTTGATGTTTGCATCTTACATTTTGGGATCACCTGATTCCCATGACAAACCACGAACAGCCTTATTATAATTGGGGAGGTTTGTGCTCCTCCTCATGTGAATATGGCCTTGTTTTTAAGGCTGGAGCCCCTCACTGATCTATTTTTGTATTTGAAAATGTATTAGAATTTAGTCAATTGCCCACATCTGCTACATTGAATGAAAAAAACATAAATTGTTTTTAAGTCTTGCTTTTCTCTGGTCATATTGACCAGGTAATAATGCCTGTGGGAAATTCTCTCAGTAACTTTGACTTGAAACATGGTTTTGTGTCACTAAGCAGAAATGCATAACACGATTGAACTGTTTTAATTTCAAATCCCTTGCTTTCCAGCTCAGAGCTTGGATTTGAAACAGTATTTTTGTTTTTTCTACTTTTGTACGGATTAAGAGGACAAACGTGCTTTATTTCAGCCATCTGTGCAGAAGTGCACAACTTTGCATTATTCTGTCTGTGCTCCAGACACTTGAGGAAAACTCCTGTCTGGCACTTTTTCTGAAATCCTATAAGGATATGAAATCATGGGAGCTGTATGACTAATTTAGGTGGAGTGTTTTGTTTTCCTCATAGGTTTTAAGTACGTTAATATCAGCAACTGTTCAATGCTTATAGTTGAAAACAATGGTGTTTGCTTACACTCTCTTCGTGATTCATGAATGGAAACCCTTTCCTTATAGTAAACATCAATGAAATCTAAACAGTGTTTTTAGTCGGAGCTGGATAGATTAATTGGACATTGCTTAGATGTAATGTTTGGTAAGATAAAAATAGATTTTTGGATGGCTTGCAGTGCCTTTGATTCTTGCACCTTATATAAAGAAACTTGAGAAATCTTGTTTTTGTGAAAATATAAAAATACGTCGCGACACAAATAACAAGCACCTGACAATTCCACCAGTTTTGTAGAGGGCTAATTTTATTGTCATGAGTTTAAAGTTATATCTCAGTGTTTGGCACATTTTGTAGCGCAATCAAACCAAATAATTGAAATCATATATAGTTGGTACGGCCGAGTATTTCACATAGCGACTGAACTATGCTCTTTTTTTTCTATTTAGGTACAGCTTCCTCCACAGTTATGTAGTCCATTTCTGGGAGAAAATAGTGTCATAGTTTGAAATTTTGTGAGGATATTTTTTCTTCTAAAACGTGCTTCACCTCATGAGTTTGTGTTTTTTACGGACAAATAATTACAATTTTCTCTGGTAGCAACAGCCTGTAGAAAGGTATGAAAATTAAATATGACCTAATAAACCAGCTGTATTATTTGTAGGTCACTAAATACAGAAGTAAATGTCTTCCGTTGCGACAGTGAATGTACTCTGAAATAATTGCTCAAAATGTTTTTTGTTTTTGTATTTAACCATTGGTAGCTGTGGAATAAGTTCAGCTCCTCTGTTGCCTCACGTGTTGTGTAACTGTCCTTCTGTGTGGTCATGGGAGTGATTGTTCAAATAAAAGCTATTCACATCGATTGCTCACGCTCTTGCTGCTCTGGTGATTCAGGAATTTTCTGTTCTTGTTTTTAATAGTCCATTTCAGGGCGAGCGGGGTGCAGACATTTGTCAAATCTGTTGTATTTCAGCTGTTGAGAAACAAAACAAATTGTGAAAGTTTTATGAATCGACACAGTTACTATTGTGTAAAAGTCACATTCCCCGCTGTCCTCTGTTGCTGGGATTATTGCTGACCCACACAACAGGAATGCAGTGTGCTTGATTTTTCCCACAGTAACCGCCCTGATGTGCCTCTGATTTATACAGCAGAGTTACCACAGATTAAACGTTGCAGTTTTTTATACATATATCTTATATATCGAATGTGCTGGATCCCTCTCTTTGTATATTTTTGTTTCAATAGAATTGTAAATTTGTAATGAGGAGAAAGGGTTAAATGTAAAGAAAAATGTAAGAGTTTGAGGGACCTGGAAATTTCAATAAAACAAACGATTTTCTGTTCCCTTTTGAATTAGTCGATCTCTTTTTAACATTTTAGTCACACGTACATCAAAATTGCTTTTTATACTAAGACATACATGATATATGTTTGATCTATTAAATGTGGTAGCCCTTGTGTTATATATTTTCAATTTAAGATTTTATTAAGATTTTATTTTTCAACATTGTACATTTCACTCATCAAAACTTCACTTTTTCAGACAAAAGTTTTTTGGCTGTGCTCCCCTTAAACTACATTTTGACCAACCAGTAGGATTTTTTTCTATTACAACCAATGTGAAATACTGCATTTATTTTTAGGAATATATTCATATACACTTCAAAAATATATAGTTTCAAATAATTAATACCTATGCTTGTTTTTCACTATCCTTGGTAGCTTCCAAGCAGACATTGTCCTTTTTCCACTACTATTCACAAGAAGAAAGTGGAAATGTCCCATATACTATTTCAGTCTTGCTGACCCTGGCAAATAAATGCCTTCTTGAAGCATTATGTTGCCACTACTATGTTTTAGTACGTAAAAAGTATATTCGGGGTTCGATTATTTCATTACAAAAATGCAAGTTTTCATGACTATAGCTCCTTCTCCCACATGCTTTTAGTGTCTCCTGTATAGCTTGTGACATCTGATTTATGCACTTTTTTCTGTAAAGTCTTTCTTTGTGCTGCTTATCCAGAAAGGTCATGGTTGGGGTAACACAGGGCTCATTTCAGATTCTACCAGAGCTGTGGATGTCAGCAGCTGCTTTAGACTAACCATGTTCATTGGCACAAAAATGCTCTCCTTGTTACACATGGTGATACTGACATTTCTTCTATTGGAGGATTCCTCCTGTTAAAAGGCAGGGATTCCCGTCCAGTTACTAGTTGTACATTTTGTCACGTTTCAACTACATTATATCATAGGCCAATAGACACAGTAGTACACAGTTGTGAGGGGTTCAGTATGCAAAGAAAGTTAGTTACCCTGCTTCTAAAGGCTTTTTTCTTTTACCTAATGGTAACTGAATCTGATTTTATTACTCTATAAGTAAATTCAAATGTGCTGCGTGTCTCTGTATTTCAATCTATCTACGCTACATAAACAGAATTAAAAAGATTATTTGCAGTGTATTGTGTAATAAATGCTCAGAGATATGTGCAGTACAAACAGTTTATTGATAGCCATATAGGGTTTAAATAGTACAAGACACATGGGATGCACAGTTGGATCAGAAAAAATAGTAAGTCTACCGTGAAAAAACAAAATTATGTGGAAAAAAAAAATCTCAAAGCAACCTAAGAACAGACATCCATATGAATGTAGAGTTAAGTTTTTTTGTGATGATAAATTAACTATTAAGTTGGATGGATGTGATGGAAAGGTAGTTCATTCAAATACTTTTTATGGGTTTGGTTCTGTTGCTCAGTTAGTAGAATGTAGCGAAGGGTAAAGGAATGTCAACCTCAATCTGTTGGTCACTTACCCTAACATATTTTTCAAGATTTTTGCTTTTTTCTTTGAGGGTCCTAATTACACTGTTTTGGAAAGCATTGATGCGTTTCACAGATGAATCAATCCAAGACTTGATATCTGTTCTGAGCTTTGCATTTGAAATGTCAGCTATGATGCTCTGGATTTTATCAAGCACAGATTTTAGATATTCCTTAATGATTATCTGTAGTTCCTCAACCCGCTTGGCAACATCGGCAAGGAAACCTGAGTTAATGGCATCACGGTATGCATCCACCACAAAGCTGGAGATGTTCTCGAAATCTGGGGATTTTAATGTTTGGGGAAACTTTTCACTTTGTTCAACAATAAACTGCACGCATTCTGAAAATTTCTTAATGATATCTTCCAGTTGGATGTCTCCAAGTTGTTTTATGCTATCAATCATATGTTTCTGAATTTTTCTTAATGCAACCATCAGGTCATCAAAAAGTTCTTTTCCAGTGAAGATGCGGTTAGAGCCAGGAATAGGGAATTCTATGGCTTGAACATGATCAAATACTGAGGCAAAGATGGAGGCAAAGTACTCAGGAAGCTTTTCAACTGCCTCCTCAGATACATCAGCAACAAAAGTGCTGAATTCTTGGTAGACCTCAAGTCCAGAAAGTCTTTGTTCATAGCCGGGGATCTGAAACTTAGTCTGTCTTAAGAATTTAATCACAGCATCAAGAATAAGCTCAATTTTCTTCTGGGATCGTTTGAGAACCACGATGGTCTTATCTGTGACAGTTGTCATAAAGTCAGAAGAACTAACTGAAGCTATGTTTTCAACAGCCTTCTTAAACATTGCTTTACCCTGCCTTCTTAACTTTTCTAATGAGCCTTTAAGGCTCCTAACCTGCCTGCTGATCTTATTGTATGTCTTAACAGCTGTATCAGAGACCATTTCAGTTGCTGTTGGCACCTGTTTCTTCACTCCCAACATCATCTCATATGGCATTTCCATGTTCCAAGTTGTTTGAAGGTTCAGCTTCTCATTGTCCTTTACAGACACCTTGAGACCCAGGATGTTGATGTCTGTTGTTGGTTCACTCTAATTAGAACACAGATATAAATAAAAAAGTTAAATTAGAAAAAAATAAAACTAGGAAACAGAAAATAACTTTTACTGATGAGCAAATGTATTTATTCTCTTACCGGGTAACGACCATAGAGTCTGGCTTTAACTTGTGCTGGCCGTTTGGTCTGCATCTGTACACCAATAAGTCCTGTAGAAGGTGTGGACATGGAGACAACAAGGCCATCTACTGGATTTCCTTTAAGTTCCTGTTTGATCTCCATAGTGAGGGAAGGCAAGTTGACTTTTGCAGAGTTGCTCACAGAGGTGTCTACGTTTTCGTAACTTAATGTGATGGTGCTCTCATGGTTTCCTTCTAGCATTGAGTGCTGTACAGAAAAGAGGGATGCCATTTTGAATTCACCTACTGTGTTAACATTGGTGTTGCCCTCAATCTTTGCAGACAGAATTTCAAACCCAGAGGATGAGGAGGCATCAAATTTAACCTTGATCCCATCCTGGGTTAAGACGCTGGCATCGGTTTTAAGTGTAATCATTGCTGTTTCCATGGAGTACTCATAAATCAGGTCACCCATCAAGGGGATCTTGATGTTTTGAACTTTGGGTAGGGTGATTTTTGGAATAGTCAGCTTGCTGAGAGCAGATGGGATATGAAGCGAGGGTATTGTGACAACTGTGGCATCAGGCAGGGGAATTGTGAAGGAAGAAATCTCAACATTAATCACTGGAACTTTGTAAGCAGGGAATTCAATGGTTTTAGGCAACTCAATGTTGTATTTTTCATAGTCTGATATTGCTTTGTTGTAAGTTGAAGCAGCAATGGTGGCGGCTTTATCCTTGCCAATTAGCATTTTTTTGTGCAGGGCTCTCATGTTGGTATTAATTGCATGGATGACTGGATCCAGATTAAAGTTAATTGTGATCATCTCAGGGTTCTTGATGTATTTCAGTTTGGAGTTGATGTTTAGCGTCTGCTGAGTTGTGGTTAGGATGTTGCTCAGGCAGGTATCTTCCCACAGAGAAAAGCCGTCCACTCTTTGTGTAGTCATGCCAATGAGTGGTAGAGTTATTTCAGGAATGGTGATGGGTTCCTTCAGTACTTCAAGATCAGCCTCAGCATTGATTTGTGATTGGATGTTAATTTCACTCTTACCATTATCCATGGAGAACAAATGTGAGTATTTATACTGGTTGAATCTGACCAGACCTTTCCAGCTTGCTTGGTGTTTTTCTGAATTCACAGTAAGAGCAATGTCATTCTGGAGGTCAACCTTTCCAGAGAGTTGGAATGGTCGAACAACCTTGGTCTTTCCTTTGTTCTTACATTCAAATGTAAGCTCAGTGGCTGAGATCACAGTGAGTACAGAACTTGACAGGGTTCCTTCAACGTCCCCAACCAGTTCAGCATTGTGAGATGCAGTGAGATCAATTTTCATGTCTTCAGCCTTGGCCTGAAGCTTAAGCTCTGCCACGCTGTCCTTCATGAAAGGTGTGTCAGTCTCCAACTTGGCATCAACTAGGAAATGGCGGAAAAGACTCATATCAACAACTAAGCTTTCCTTAAACTTTAAAAGGTTGCTACTTGTATCACCAGTGAAGGTCATTTTAATGTTCTGGAGATCAATTTCTAGCTTAAAGTCACTCTTGTGCTTTGCTTCATCTGAAAAATCCTTAATTGTATATTTTTCATTGGCCAGGTTATTAAAGGTAAGATGGATGCTGGCATCTTCAAGACCAAAGATAGTTTTTTGATCAATCATCATTTCACTAAAGAGGTTAAGGGGTGGAAACTTCAGGTCATGTTTGTAGATAGTCTCCATTTTGGCAGAAACTCCATTTTCCAGAGCAAAGAATCCACTGTTGACGAGCTCTGCCTCATAAATATCAGTTGCAGCTTTTGCAGTAGTTTCAGCAGACGCTTGAGCTGATAGGCCATAAAGATTTATTGTGCCCTTGTGGCCAAATGAGAATGATGATTGTTGAACACTAACAGATTCAGAGATGGTCAGACGACTCATTTTGGGAGCTGCAAAATGTGCAGAGGCATCCACATTGAAGTCTAGGACTTTTAGAGTGGAATCAGCCCGTGAGTTCAGGCTTACTTTAAACTCAGGCATGGCTGGTGTGGTTGTGGTGTTCTCCAGCTCAGCTGTAGTTGTGAGGCTATAATGAGGTGAGCTAAGTTTGAACTCACCATAGAGTTTGCCAAAACTAGGAATCTTGCTCATCTCTGCCACTTTGTCTTTCAGTTCTGCTGTGACAGCATCATAATCAAATGAGTTGATTTTCTGGATCATTCTTGTGAAAAAGCCACTTAGGTCATCAATGAATTGTTCCAAGTCAAAGGAATAAAGCTCATTCAGAAGCTCCTTTCCTGGAACCATAAATTTACTGAGCATAGTCTGAATATCAACTGATTTAAGAGCCTCAAATGTTTGTTGGATATTTTCTCTGATTTGAAACTGCTTAATAATTTTCAGAAGTTTATCTTTGATGTCCCAAACTACAGCTTTAATCTCATAAGTGTTGACTGACTCCTCTATTTTGTGGTAAATTGCACTGATTCTTTTTGGAATCAATTTAATGATAACATTCTCAACAGATGTTATAAACCCTTTCAGGTCCTGAACAAAGAGGGTAAAGTCAAAACTGTCAATTGTTTCCTTTATTTCTTCTATTTTTGCCTGAATCTTAGCGCTGATCTCATACCTGGTATTGACGTCTTTAAGCATCTCAAAGCTGTGGTCCATCAGCTTAATCATTGTGCTTTTCAAGTTTTCAATGACTGTGGGAATGTGCTCCATGAAAGGGATCTGGATGAAGTGGCTGTCACTGTTCTTATCATACTTCACAAATCCAGAGATGGCATATTCTTGGCTGGCTTCACTTAAGAGGGACGTTGAGACTTCTCCCTTGAGCTCAACACCAATTTTGTCTGGATTGTTATTGGCGATCAACATTTGTTTAAAGGTGTGTTTGTTTACAGCGGAAGTAATTTCCAAGGTGACCATTTGTTCTTTGAGGTTAAGCAAGCTGTTGAGCTTGTTGTTCACATTAGTCTTTATGGCAGGTCTGTCTCTGACTTCATGGTTGGTTGAAGCTCTGTACTCAAACGATTGGGCAAATTGTGTTGGTTCTGCTTTCAGAAGGAATTTGCTGTACAATTGACCACTATGTTTTCCAAACAGATACACTTCACCATCTGTGTTAAAAAGGGCATCGATGTTGAGTGTGAAGGGTTCTGCAGTGGTTTTAACTGTGCTGTCAATTCGAAGGGATGGTGAGTTGAAGTTAGCCGCGTTATTGAACTTGATTGTCAGACCATTGACTTCCATGTCAGTGGTGTGTGTCACATGGGATCCTAGTAGTTTTCCATTAGTATTGCACTTTGCAGTCAGGACTATGTTAGCAACTTTAATTTCATAGATGTGTTTGAGCTCTTCATCTGCGAAGCTTCCCTTCAGAGTCCCAGACACCTCCATGTTGTAGGGTTCTGCCATGAATCGGGCATCATTCTCAAAACTGACTGCCATCACTTTCAGTTCATTTTTCACCACAGCTGAGGCTGTGAAAGGTTCCATGTTGACTGTGATATCATGCATGTAGGAGTTGCTCTTGTCAAGGAAGTTGTCAGTTTTGGTTTGTAGGGTAAAAGATATTAACGTAAGAGACAGAGAATGGGTGTTTTCAGTCCTAATTTCCCTAAAAGATCCAACCATGTTGTTAGACACAACCAATCCATCTTCATTCAGCCTAAGGTTTACTCTATTCCGCCCACTGATGTCAAACAGACTGCCTTCATACATGCTGTTGAAATACACTTCTGTGCTTGAAAACTTTCCCTCAACGTTGAGTTCGGCATTATTGTCTTTAATGGATCCCTTTGTTTTAAGAGACAGTGTAGCACCAGAGAGGGCAATTCCACCATGGAAAATATTTTCAAATGTTAATGGACTATGCTGGGCAGTTGTTGTGCAGCTGGTGGTCAAGCCATTTGTGTTCAGTGACAAGGTTGCTTTGTGAGAAGCGAGACTAGAGAAGATCTTCATGGACGCATCAGCATTGATCTCCAAACCAGAGGGGTTCATTGTCCCAGTAAGCAAGGAGTACACACGGTTTTGTGTGTCATCAGCTTGGTTCTCTATTCTAAGGGAAGCCTGTCCTTCAGACATGGAGAAAGCTAACTGGTTGAGAATCATACTCTCGGAAGCCCTGGTCACAGAGTCAGACTGGATAGATAGATGGACATCCTTGAAGTTAACATTGATTTTTGTGGTGTGCTTGACTGGGTCAAAATCCATGTTGGTTGTTGATTCATACAGAAATTCATAATTCTTATGAGACGCTTTAATCCTGTGGGACAGCTTCATTAAGTCGGATTTTACTCTTAATTCACTATCCATTTTTGCTTCTTTCTTGTCTGGCACAACAGAGAAGGTGTAGAGATAAGTTGTGGTGGCAACATTCGTCCCAATGGAAATACTGCCATCTGTGTTAACATCTCCAAAGAAAGTGCCTGAGTCAACAGTGAACTGCGTGGTAGTGGTCAAGGATGTGTCAAGACCCACTGGAGCAGCAGTAGCATAGATGCTGTAGCGGCCAGTTGTTGGTGCATTATATCTGACAGAAAAGCTTTCCAGTACGCTGAATCCTGTGTTGATGAGCATGTGTTTCAGAGATCCATCAATTGTGAAGTCAATAGTTTCATTTTCTGTGTCTGTAATTTTAGTGGTTCCTAAAAATCAGCAAATTGACAAAATAATAATTAGTCAACTGTATGCTAAGTGTAAAAGTAGCCAACATATTTAATTTATTAAGAAAAAATTATTTGAATTACCTTCAGTTGAGAAGGAGAGCAGTTTGATTGGACTTTCAGCCATGACACTGAACTTGGCCACGTATTCAGGAGACTCATCAGTGTTATTGCCTGCTGTAATCAGTCCCTCCCAGTCATAATAGTTGCTATTGACCTTGGTAGAGACTTCCAACAGTCCCATTAGAGGTAGAGTGAGATCATGTTCAGACGGGATGGTAAAACGTGGAATCTGGATCTCCTGTGGGCCAACCTCCAGTTGCAGCTGAGGCACAACAATTCCTGGGAATCTGAGAACATGTGGAAGCCCTAGTTCCTCAGAGGATTTTCCACCAAGCGGCAGAGGGATGGTCAACATGACACGGTTCTGGTTGAACTGATATCTGAGTTTGCTTTCCCTGGTGAAACAATAAAAGCATGGTACATGTAAACCCCAAAAATACATAGGTATGCTACTTTTATTTATTTACTGCAATGCAGATTTTGGATCATCAAATAATTCTAATAACCTAAATATACATAAAAATAATTTTCACAACGCTACAATATTGACATTTGTTGTTGCATTTATTTATGTTAAACATTGATCCCATTTTAAGTTGTCAGACAGGCTCTATTTAAATTGTTTCCTGATACCACAGCTCTGTCAGTGATCAGACTTGAACTAAAAAAAATGTGGGTCATAATAGTTAATTCAAGTGTACAATCACATGTCCTCATAGGTCCAGGTTGGATTTGAATAGCTGTTATCTCATAGTAAATCAAGAAATATGAAACTACCTTTTGCATTTAAATCAGATTATGTCTGCTTGGAAAACAAAATATTTTTTATGGCTCATTAATTGTAAACAGGTTTGTGTTACTTACAAATTCATGAATAAAACTTCAGGCACTGTTGGCATTTCCAAGTTTCCAATGTTTTCCATCAGACTCTTCATGTAAATACAATCTGCAAAAATGTTGTCAATCCAGATGTTGCTGGCCTGATAAAAACACAAAAAGACACATGTTAGACTTTAAATAAAAACTTGAAGCTAATTATTTGTTTAGGTGATTGGAATATATTATTTTCACCTCAATTCCTTTGTTGACAATATTGCGGAGTTTCATGTCGGTCTTTACAACCTTCTTTTCCAAGAGATCTGCAGTAAGCCTCCGGAGCCATAATTGGAGGGCTTCAGCGTAGTGCACTGGGATCTTTGTGTCAGCATTCATATTGGATGTCAGATAGGCCTCAGCCTCCTTCTCACCTAAAATACCAAAAAAGTTTTGCTTTTAAATTTGGGTTTATGTTATGAAACTACCTTTCTCTTAATAAGACTTGTGCTTTTTTACCATATTTAAATGTGACTGCCTGAACGGAAGAAATCTCTGGAAGTTTCACATCACTCTTTATCTGCATGGTTACCCCATCGGCTTTGGTCAAAGTAGCACCAAGGGTGGCATGAATCTTTTGTGATGGTACAAGAAGTTGAATCTGAAGCATTCCATCATTCATGGTCTGAAGTCTTAAATAAATAACAACATGTGATGTAAGTGTGCTGTTTAAAAAATATAGAATTTTGTGAATATGTGGATGTTTGGGATTGCTCACCTTGCACTGCCAGTCAGGGAGAGCTGTGGCACATTGTTGTTGGAGAATTCAATAAAAAGTGATTTGCCTTTTGCACTGTTCTCTGTTACTCCAATTTTAATGCCAGTCTCAAGATCAATGTCAGGTATCTCGATCTGAGTAGTAAAGAGTTTTGTGTTCCGGTTGTATTTCATGGTGGCTGTTGCCTCTATGGGCTTAGCTCCTGAAATGAAATGAAAATATAAACTCTCTATTTCTGAATATTCCAAATGTCATTGTAAGTACCAGAAACAATATTCTTACCCTCAGCTCTCAGGGTCATCTTTAAAGAATCTACTTTCTGGCTGCCATCGTTTCCTTCCCTGAGACGATCATAGGCAATGCTGGCTGTGTACTCAGAGATGTTTTCAGTGGGCTCAATATCAATGGCAAAACTGAAACAGGAACAATCATAAAAACATACTGTATGTAATTCATTGTGGTTTTTGAATGAAAACGATAAACAACAAATATGCAAAATGCATCTTACAGTGTATCTCCATTCAAAGGGAAGTAAGGAGCATCTGTCTTGGCATTAGAGTAAACCACAGGGATGCAGTATTTGATTCCAAAGAGGAGAGTGCTGCACTTTGAACTACCCTGTCTGTAGGGGATACGTGTGGCCTGACCAGCACCCACAACCAAAACTGAATTGCTGTAAAAAAAAAAATTTAAAAAAAGGCAAAATTAAATTAAAAAAGGCAAATTAACAGGGAAGGTTTACATAATTTGCTGAGCTTAAATTTATGGCTTAGCTTCACAGTAAACAAAATAGTAACTGGTATGAATTTAAAATGATTTAAAAAAACAAGACTCCTAATTCTTCAGGTGTATCAATTATATTAATAACCTGATTCTGAAGAGCTTTGTAGTGCCCTTTGGAGTTGGTATGGAAAGCTTCAGCTCATTTTGTTCCATGGTAATCTTGGCATTGAGGGAACTTTCATGGAACATGTTGGTGTGCATCTCAACAGCAGAATCAACAAATTTAGGGAGTTGGACTCCCATCTGGGTCATGAACTCAACTCCAGTGGAGGGACTGAAGATAAGCTCCTTCTGTGAAAGAAAAAAGATCTCTTATAATTTCATAGCAAAGACTTGTTCATAATTTGAATCATTGTGAACTTTCACAGAATGTTCAAGACATTTTGGAGTGTTGATCATTCCACATCTTAGGTATTTTTGTATGTTGGATATTAAATTGTGCCATCTACAGTCAAACATCTCATTAAGACCATGTGCCAGTTTCAAAAATTCATTCCCGCTTTGACAAACCAATAATTTAGTGATTTTTCTACATTCTCTAAGAAATTAATTTTTAACAAGGTTTAAACGCATTTATAGACATCTACATCCACAGTTTAAGATCATAGACAAACAGCAAACACATTATACTTTACAAGGTTATGAAATTAAAATAAAACATACAAATGAAGCGACAATGCATGGGTACAAATTGGGAAACAAAGCCATTTCTAAAGACAAGGATTTTAAACATTACCATGTTAGGAGTGATGTGAAGGCCTCCCTTTGCACCAGACGCCAATGTGCCTGACAGAGCAAATGTCATGGGCATACCAGCAGCCGTTGGTAATATGAATTTATTGTCCATGAAGATGTAGTGTGCAAATATCTCTGTGTTAAGGTTTGGCAAACTATTAAAATTAAACTGGCGGGAAGACAAAACAATTTTAGAGTTATCGGATTTTAGTATTTAGGAAGAATCTTAAAGTTATGGTACAAAACCTTCATGAATGTCATACCTTTGTATGTTGCATGAAAGCTCTTGCATTAACGATGGCATTTTCAACTATAAGCTTCAAATCATTGCCCTTGATGTAACCCAGTTCAGCTCCCAGGATGTTCAGGTAAACCATAGCCTCTGGTGACTCTTGACTTTGTAAACTATGCAGCAACTTGTTGAAGTTGCGAACAATTTCTCCCATGAAGTTTTCAGGAACCTTAGAAAAAAAGAGCGTTTCTTTCAAATCGGGTTTCTAGCCAAAACCTGGCAGCAAACGCTTAAAACAGATAAATACATACATTTTGTTTTCCTGATTTTAAGGGTGCAACCCATTGTTCCAGAACTTCTTGAATCTCTGTGGGTATCTTGTCCTCAGCCCAGTACAAAGCCTTAGAAATGGTATCAGGGAAGAAACCGTTCTGTCCAAACAGAGCCTCGATGGTCGGCTCAAAGCCTTTTCCCTCCATACCAAGCTAGATGAGAGACAAGTTTAGCTTAAATATCAGAGTGAATCGGCATGCATTGCTTCAACAACAGTCCAACATGGAGCGATGAGCCATACACACCTCCCAAATATCCAAGCTGAAGCCAAAAGCTTTCAGAGTTGTTTCTAACAGGACTTCCCTTGGCAACTGGTTGCTGGAATCAAAAATTACATTGGCCTTGATATTGGTTTCCATGTTATCATGTGCAACACCCAGTTTGTAGTTGCGAGACATTGTAGGGTAGTCACTGTGAGTGGAAATATCAATGTCCTTTAAAGCGCTCAGCATTCTCCCACCAAGCCTATGGAAAAAGGTAAAAATATTATAGTTAGCTTATTTAACAAAAGACTTCAAGGAACGGATTAAGGAAATCTCACTTTTTTGTCTCCGAGTCAGATGATGTAATGATGTTATAGATGTGGCTGGACACAAAAGCCTTGACCTGTGCATTCTGCTCCTGGGTTAGTAGCTTCTTCAACATCTCAATGTCGCTGTCTTGGGGATTCCTCATCAGGGTGAGGTAGGCTGCCAGGCGTTTTTGCACAGCACCCTTGGGGTACTGGCTGACCCTCTGGAGGTTGGAGCGAACCTGGACATAATAGCAGGTGGTTAATTTTCAAAGTAACTAAATCTAAGTAAATGCACAATTGGAAAAAATAATAAGAAATGTTTACGTTACCTCATCTGTCACAGACATGCGTCTGAAAGCCTGGATTGCTGCCAGTTGCACAGACAAAGTGGTAGCAGGCTGTCTCATGCACTTCACCAGGGTGTTCTTAATTTCAGGGTTAGCTGCCTCTATTGCATCTCCCATATTTCCGACAACCTGGATGGAATAGCACAGGTAAAGATTAGTCTTTAATGTAATATTTCTATTTTACTGCTATCGATTTAAAGCTCGTTACCTACCCTAAGGGTCAGGAAGGTCAGCTCTTTCTCGTCTGCACAGTCTGCACCCAGGAGGGATGTCATGTACTCATAAACACCAGTAATCTCTGGGGTGACCCCCTCAGATTTGTACAATCTGCAGGAAAATAAAGAAGTAACTGATTAGCTGCTAACTTATGACGGAAATTACTACTGAGCATCCAAAAACTCCTACATACCTCTTGACCATATTGCTCAGTGCGTACATGATGGGTTTACTCTGTTTGTATTGAGCCATTAACAGCAAGTCTTGCACCATCCGGCGGGAGGGGTTTGAAATCATTCCCAGGGCATAGACAAAAGCGTCAACGTCATATGCAGCATGATCAAAGTTTCTGAGTATTTTCAGCATGCCACTGGTGCATTCTGGGGTACCGCACTGAACCAGAGCTTGCCAGGTAAGAAACCCAGAGACTGACATCATCTCGTTCACATTTGAGGTGAGGACGTCAACGTTAAGGCCCCGCAGTTCAGACACTAGCTTTTGGAAGAGGCTGGCACGCTCCTCCCCCTGATTAGTCTCAGACAGGGTATTCAGACGCTGCATTATAGCAATAACAGTGTCCTTGGTCTGAACTGCAGACTTGTCCTCTGGAACATCCATCGGCAGCAGCTTCAAACTAGCTTCATCTGTGTAGGTTAATAACCAAATTGATCAAAATACGAAACAAACGTGAACATGTTTAGTAAATGTTTAAAATTTTACGCTTAAGAAGGAAGCAGTTACCGTAGTCAAAGATTCGGTCGTTAATCTTGGAGGATTCTCTAAGCGTCACAGTCTGGCTTACAACTGATGAAATTCCATATTCTCTCCTTTTTTGAGGAATGATAACAAATTTAGAAAAACAATAAGTGTATAAATCAAATACGGGAAATATTTATTAGGAATTTTATAAAAAATGTATAATAAATACTCATATTGCAGTAAAAAGATCATGGCATCAAAAAACCTACTTGTGGGAGAAGGGCAGAAAGATGTGTTTCTCTGTGCAGGATCCACTAGTCATGTGCTTCTTCTGGTTGTCAAACTTGTAGTTACAGGTCTGAGTACTGCTGATCAATTTGGACAGAGGGTAGTTCTGAGAGTAATAGACAATAAACAGGTCAAAAACGTATTTTGGGGTGTTTTTCACTGTGTAATATTGACATTAATAAGTGGCGGCAGGAGCTCTCACCATGCCAGATATGAGGGCCAGAGGGCTGGTGTTCTGTCTGCGGGGTACAAATCCATCACATTTGGAGAGATCCCTTCTGATGGTCACTTCAGTTGCAGTGTCCAGTGCAGGGTTGGTTGTGAGGTCGGATGAGCATACTCCATGCACAGTGGGCTGAAAAAGATGAGAGGGTTTGTCAGGTCTCAAAAACAAAGTTTTCAGACTTTGATTTGCAAGTCTTCCCTTTGTCCCTAAATCAGATAATCAATGAGCCCGAATGATTGTGGACGCAGGTGATGCCAAAAAGGGCGATAGCTTATCTAGGACTTTGACATGCATTTAGAGATTGTAACTGTAAGGAACACGATATTACAGAACAGGATTTATCACCCTCTGGCTGGGGTGCCTTATCAACCCATTGTGCAACTTGTTCATCTTTGCGTGACTCCACGTCACCAGTTTCATCAAACTTGACTTGACATGAAGTAATTGGACGTTATAAAGGGGAGAAACATTTTTAAAAAGTAAAAACAGATAAATCCATCTACCATGTCCTTGGTCTCTTCCTCTTTCATTTCTGGCACCATTAGAGCGGAGATGATTCCCCTTTTGATGTTCAAGATGTTGACGGGTTCATCATCTTCGGGGAAAAGCTTAACATCAGTGTGTCCCTCCACTGCGACCTTCAAGGTGTTCCTAAAAACAGGCACAACCTTAAACTTCCATCCCAGCGTTTAGGTGATCAGCTTTTCCTAATCTCTCGATGACCCCGCCAAGTTGTTGAACCCAGGAATGTAGACAATACATTATATAAAGTCCTGGACAGATGATAGCTTTCACGTACTTAGCCATTGCTGCTTTGAAATCCTCAGCTCCAGCAGCGGGTCGATACTCTTGGTTCCCTTCATTGTCCGACGTGATCTCACTCAAAGAACAGTCTGTTGTTCTTAGGATGAAGCGACATGTCTGGGGCACATCGATCTCAACCTGTGCAGCAAATTAACAAATTTTTTTGTTACTCTTTCTATACATTAAAGGTTAAATGAGTTTCCCTACCTCTTGGTTTTCAGTATAACCACAGGTTTAAGACTTACTGTACAGGAGATTTTGGGTCCACTCTTGTTGTCTGATGCTCCATTTACACTGTTAAGGGTCTCAGCTTTATAGTTGTACACAAACCGTCCGAAGGTCCTGAATCTTTTGGCCACTAAAAAACGTTTAACAAAAAAAAAAAAACATTTAGTTGTTTGATACACCTGTTCAGTCTTAAAAAATATTTATATCTACAATCATTTGTGAAGGTTTTTTTGTTTTAGTCACAATACAACTAGGTATCATAAAACAAACTTTAAACATTAGAAGTTTTGGAAATTACATATAATTATTTTCTTCAAAATCTTGGAAACATAATGCATTAGAGAATGTTATGTTACATCACATCTAAAAAAAATTTTAGGCAGAAAATACATTGATTAAAAGAAAACTCACAAAAGCAAACCGGAGAATGTTCCTCCAAACCTCCTCCATCTTGCTCTGAAAACAAAGACAAAAGCTTAGCTTGGCAAACATGTTCAACTAACAAAATGTATTTATTTTAACTACGTGTTTGTTAAAAATATATATATATGTGCATTTAATTAGTTATTTAACTTTCAATTATTTAGCGGCAAAAACTGTGGTCAGTATATTTTTAGAAATACATACTATAAGAAACGTTACATGATATTATATATTATATTATATAATATAAATTTTCTTTACCAATAAAAAAAAAATTCAAGTGTTATTAACAGTCATAAAAGCAGTGTTACTTACGGGCTAGAGTGTAGGTGCCCAGAAGCAGCAAAAAGCAGAGCTTGTTACCCCACATGATGGGTTCAGCTCTTGCGGGATATGGAGAGTCTCCCTCTTTCTCTGAAGACTGATCCTTGTGCCTGTATCTTTGGGCTTTTATAGTCTCTCAGTTTTAAAGTATATGACTGCTTGGGACTTGCAGATATGCTGCCCTGGTTCCAAAGTCTGCGCCGTCCTTGTGGCAGGCCAAAGGTAAAGCAGACTTTTATTATGTTTGGCTCTAGATTATTTATCCGTCGTTAATAGTGAATTATTTTCTTGGAAGTTTCTGTACAGATACATTTGATCCCCCCCCCAAAAAAAAAATTAAAAGAAAGGACTCCCGTTATCAAATCAATGTCATATGGCTAATTTATTATCAATCTCTAACTTTTGTGGCGTGTTTTGCTCCAAGTCAGCACACAATAACATTTATCAGAGATCTATTTTATAAGTTAGTTTTTATTTTATTTTAAAGTAACTGAATTTTTCAGATAAAGTAGATGTAACCTAAAGCTTCAAGTAGACGTTCAAGAAATGTCCTTCACCAAACCCTGTAACTAACCACACTTTACATTTCCTTTCCAAAGTTTATAGGTCAAATATAATGCAGTACTATTAGTTGATTAGTTCAAAAAACACAACATTTTTCTTACAGAAAGTAATAAAAACCTTTGCTCTAAAGCTGCCAAGCAGACGAACTAACGCAGAATCGAAACCTGATGCAGAAGCAGCTTGTTGGGTAATGCTTTCAGCACACGGTTGAGCACATTTCTTAGGATCATCCTCATTTCTATGCCAACAGTGAAAGTGTAGTTGAACGAATAAAGTGCTTCTGCACAATGCATTTTAAGTGATTGACCAACAAAAAGAAATGCATAATTTTTTTAGAGTATTGAAATTTACAAACCATTTTTGTAAATATTGCAGCCTTATAATCAAAGCACTTTACAGTGACACCTTCGGATGATATAGAACCCAAAAAGAGTCCAAATCTGTGTAATCTTGGGAAATACATCCAAAACTCTATCCATGGAGAAATATATTATTATCCACAGTGGCCTGTGGAGATAGCAGGATGGTCCTTTGTGGATTATTTTTCTTCACCAGTTATGTAAATGTCTAGATGTTTAGCGCAGCTAAACCAGATCCCCTTAAAGAGTTGCAACTTGGAGATGGTTCTAAATACATCCATTGACATGCTGTCATTTGTAAGCATATTTAAATCTACATACTTATATTGAAACTTAAAAATTAGGTCATAGAATGTGCTGATTTACCCATATCTTAATGGGAAATTAAAATGATAAATTGGAGAAACATTAGAGGAGTAAGGAATATTTTAACACGTAACGTACTTAGGACTGAATTCAGTACTGCTCTTGATCTTTATATGTAATTAAACTGGTAATCATTTCCTCCTTTTTAATTAGCTTTTTTTTTTTTTTCTTAAAAGAACAACCATTTTTTTCTTATTTTCTCTGATGTATTTTAAATATTAAGTATAAATACTTGAATGTTTAATCTTTATCAATTAAAACTTCATTAATTTCTAATAAATTTTTTTATTTTTATTATTCTTTCTTAGGATCATTAAATTATCAGCTAACTGGTTGAAACTTGCACACATCTGGGTGATCTGAAATACCCAGGAACACCAACTTTAGGAAAGGATTAGCTTCTGGAATGGCCAGGACCTCACCTGGACGGAAAACTTACGAACTATCACTAAAAAGCCGAAACAAGAAAATAAAAGCTAAGAAAAGTAATTGGTATCTGCACAGAAATATAGTTTTAAACTGTAAAGGTGTAAAAGAGTTCCTCTGTTATTTTTATATAAGCAAAAAAAAAGAGGAAAATATTATATACCTCCATCAAGAATAATTTTTTATGCTAATATTTTCCCTACATATATCTAGTTTAAAGCCATTTTGCACTTAAAACTATTTAACATCTTTAAAGTAAATGTAAAAACGTTAAGATTTCTAAAGATGCACGCTGTCACACATCCTTAGCTGTTCCACTATCACCAAAACAGCATCTGAAATGGTAAGACATGTAAGAATTGTAGTTGAATCCGACCTCATTAGATGTTTGTTGGTTGAAACATAAAACCTGATGGCAATTAAGAAACGTATTGTTGCACAGATTTTTTTTTTCCCCTCAAGAAATAGAGCAGACAGGCAGATTTAAAGTTGTGGAGATGCTTACTGCAGAAATGTGAGCTTTTAAGGTCATTAAGACCTCTTATGGAATTATACTGTATAAATAAGCAACTCTTTAAAAGTACAAAAAACATTTGACTTTCAGATTTGAACTTTAACCTCGAACAAAAAAAAAAAAGGTTTACTGCAGAACTCAACCCAAGATAAGTTAATCAGCACAGAAGGACTGTCTGTCTGTTGTTGCACAAGAGTGACTTCAGCACCAGGTACTGTAAAAACAGATTACACTGTACATCACAGCAGGAAACCTACCACAGGATCGCAGGAACTTTGAATAACTGATAACATTTTGTCAATTAATTTCAACAAGATTTAGGCAGGAAAGCCTCAAAGTGGCGTTAAAAATGTCTGGAAACGAATGTATGTTCTGTTCTCGCTGGCTGCTCGACAGCTGGGCTGGAGACAAAGTTCAATCTGCGTAGAAGCTAATTCCCAATACTTAAATAGGTGACATGTCGTCACGTCAATAAAGTTCAAGGAGTTGATTGAGGTTTCGCCACTACAAATCAGGCACGATTGAGTCCAGTGCTAAAAAAAATGATCAGTTAAAGTTTCACACTGCCTGAAATTTGACTGGAAACTTAGGGTTTGACTGCTCTAAGCATCACTCGCCCGTTGAGCTTCTATACATTGCCCTGAAAATGTGCTTATATGTCTATGACGAAGCTTTATTGCTAAAATATAACTATCCCACCAGAATATGCACCAACAGGATCTTAGAAGCTTATTGGGGTGTATAGTAAAAGAAAAATCCAGGACTACACATGTATCAGATCAACAACACAGAAAAATTGATCATTTTTGAGGCTCAGTCCTCAAACTGATGAGGGCAGCTGCTGCTGTAAAGGTTTGTTGTTATATGGTGAGTGACAGACAGAAGAGAGAGTAAGAAGCAAAACCTAGAAGAAACAAAACACTCTGAAAAATATGATTTTTATACAGCTAATTCTTTGTTCTTCACCACCAAAGTAAATAAAAAAAATGAATTTAGCAACATTTAGCAGTTTAACACCATCTGACCACTAAATACCCTCATTGGTCTTACAAACTAAAAAGCTACGAGGATCTAAACACATCTTTCTGAATGAAGCTTTCAGATAAATCACATCTTTTTTTACATATAACATGTTTCCAGCTAGGAGGCTCTTAAAATTAGTCTAGTTTAAAATAACTGTGATAACTATTTGAAAACTGATTTATTTTTATTTCTCATTCTTATGTGTGTTTGATGACCTGAAAAGCAAATTCAGAAGACATCCCGAGGAGGGACGGGAAAGTGTAGAAGATTACTTAAATGTTGCTAAAAATCTACCTAAATAATAAAAATAAAAATGTTAGAATTGTTGTTTTGGGTTTTTGTGGCCCTCGTGGCCCTTATCCATCCAGAGAGGACACAGAACAGCAGTGTGGAGGACATTTACAATTAACTGGGTGGCTTGAGTAGAGTTTCCTAACAATAAAGGCAGAAAGCAATGACCTCCACAGTCAGGATTTGGTGCCACAAGATCTTGCCATTAAAATGTATGGATCAGTTTATCAGAAAAAAAACAAAAACAAGAGACTGTTCTCAGAACAATAGACTTTTTAATATATATTTTCAATTTACCATATTAAAGCCAACATGATAATTTTTTATATTACCAAGATCATTACAAATGCTGTATCATAAATATTTCTTTTTTTGTACATTTCATTCCAAAAAAGGTCCATTATAGAAATTTTTAAAAATAAATTGTAGAACAAACGGGAAAATTGTGATGTTGTCCCCCTTGGTGTTTACATTCAAGCCCTTCTATGTTTAGTCAAATTGGCTTCAGCTAATTAAGGAGAGATTCAACCGATCTAGTCTCATAACAGTTTTGTGGGTTTTTTACACAAAGAAAATGTAAAATAATTGGATTTATTTGCAATTAAATAAAGGACATAAAAAAGGAAATATTGGCAAAAGCACAGACACTATGTAAGTGCATTGTACAGAAAACCCCCCCAAAAAACCTAAACAGTGCGTCTGTGAGCATGTGGAGTGTAAAGCTGAAAAACGGTCAGACAACGACAGTTTTGGTCAAAAAAAATAATAATAAAGTGTTAAGAATAACAGGAAGACATGAAAAACCATCTCTTTTGTGCTTTTTCTACCTTTTCTCAGGCAGCACCTTGTTTTTTAACCCTTTCATCTATTTGTTCATCTCTGTTTGCATAATATTTTCCCCCTAATGGAGGTTTTTTTATTTTCCCTGCTTTGTTTATACTCAGTGCCAGTCTTCATCGTTGTCCTCGGATGAGTCTTCCTGGCTGCTGACCTCGTCGTGCTGTGCATGCGCGTCGCCATCTCCTCCTTGTTGAGCCGCCGCCGCAACGGCCGCCGCCACCCTGGCCCGAGCGTGAGCCGCTACTCTTTCCTCCTCCTCCTCTTTCTGCCGCAGAGCTGCAGCCTTCTTCTCCTGCTCAGCGTGGCTCTTCATGTGGGCACTTCTGCTCTTCACTTTATGAAACACCCTGTACAGAAACAACATCCCATTCATTTATGTAGTTGTTCACCGAAACATTGGAAAAAGACAGATTTTTAACACTTCTCACCGACAAATATTACCCTTTATTATTTATTTTGTACTTTACTTTTAGCTAATTTAATTTGTAAGCATAGAAAAGCCCATCAGGCATCAACAAACAGCAGGCAGTCTTCGACAATCTCCACTAGGATTATGGGTCCTAAAAAAGTTAACTTTTAATTGAGTGCTATTTTAAAGCAACACTTAAGAAGTTTCAGTTCGGGTTGATTTTGGCAGCCAGTGGAGAAAAGCGGTAATGCATCTAATTGTGGAGAAACAATGTCATATGATGATGTTGAAAAACAAGAAACGGGGAAAGTGACATATGCCATAAAGCAGTCAGCACGATTGTAGTTGTTCTGTGTGGTAGGGTTCCTCCCACCCTCCTCAAAGTTGCTTAGTGCCAGTTAAAGCGATACGGAGGCCCTCTGGCTGTGACAGAGATGTCATTCAACGAGCTGTAAGTCGACGTACAATCACAAAACTTATGAAAATATTTTATGAAGGTTGAAAAGTTACTTAGTGTTGCTTTAAAGCAAGAGTGCCCAACCAGTCGATCGCGATCTATTAGTAGACCGCGGACTGATCCCAAGTCGACCGCGAGGTTATGACCGGTTAAGACATCACAGGAAGTCGGTTTCGCCAACTTAGCGCTATATTTACCGAGTATTCAGACCCCCTAAAATAAATTTAAAAAAATTAAACGCCTTGCTGGCCGGGGAGTGTGTGTGTGCTTGCCTTTCTTTTAGGGAGTGTGTGTGTGTGTATATATATATATATATATATATAGGAAACGATCTGTGGGGGTTTGCAATGTTGACACTGGACTGGTAGATCTCAGGAGGTTGGCTACTTGAAAAGTAGCTCTTGGGCACCCCTGCTTTAAAGTATGATTTTTTTAATTTAATTTTTTTGCTGAACTGATTACATCTGAATTTTACTTGTTAGATGAGCCACAGTCGAACCAGGGGTAACTTTAAAACTGCTTCCTGCTTATTGTGTTGGTGATACCATGCTAATAATATATGTCTGCATTAAAATACGGTTAATATTTAATATTCAAACTTTTTGTTTAATGATTCAAAATGCTCCTCATTTTAAAAGTGTTTCAGGTTAGATTCGAGACAAAATTAGCTTTCATTTCACGTTGGTTCCACTTTCATCTGAGACTTTGGCTGTTCTGCGTTGACACCTACTGGTTGCCAGAAGTAGCAATTTCTCTTACTTGCATGTATTTACTCACAAATCTTATAAAGATCAACTTGCAGAACTAAAACCCTATCAGACTCCTTGTTAATAACTTTTATACTTAATCATGTTGCAATGAATTAGTTTATCAGAATAAAACGAGTTTATATGGTTTATACGAATGCTGACGATACCAGCAAAAGTTGGACGGTTAGATTTGTCTGCATTAAATTAGAATTGCAATAGAAAGATAACATTTCTTTAAACCGTTTGCATATAAGCCCCACACAATATCAGAATAGCATTTCACTATGTCACTGCTGGGTCTAGGGGAGGTTTTGTATGATGCCTATAAAAAAAGCAGTGCCAGAACTTCACCTAATCTTTTAAATGTCCAAACTGATCGTAGGCATTTGATATCATTCCTGCTTTGCATATGTGCTCCTACCTACTCTCTTACTATTTCAACCCAAAAATCAGTTTCAGGTTTCCGAGCTTGGGGTTGATGAGTGAAAATGTGATTTACAATTTCAGGGTTAAGACAGTGTGGTTATAGGTTTTTTTGCATATTTTTAAGCAAGCAAAAGGAAAGCAAAAGTAAAAAATAAAATAAAACAGTTTTTCCTCCAAACCTCGAGGTCCACAATCCTCATATCTGTAGGAACATCAATTTTTATTATGTATGAAATGACATCCTGGAGCTCATATTTACAAGGAAATTATGTTTTCCATATTTCCAACTAAAGGTTGCCACTAATCTGGTGTGAAGACCTCCTAGACCGAAATCTTTATAATGTAGTCCTTCAAATTTAACCTCACAAATGTCCAAATGATTTGGTTTTGGCAGCAAAACCACTTCTGAACTCATCGAAAGATGACCTTACCTGCCACATTTCTTGCACGGAAACACTTCATTGGGGTCCTGCGGTGGCTTCGCTGTCGCTTTGGTCTTCTTCGCGGCCGGTTCAGCCCGATGCCTGTTTGGCGTGGATGACTGATGGGCCTCCTTACTCACAGGGTCCGCCTCTTTGATAACCAGAACTGTCCCCGTCTGAAGCAACAACATGTGGGTTACGACTTTACAAAAAAAAAAAAAAAAAAAAGGTTGAGGACTTATTTCTCTTGAAGCGTCTGTAAGGATTAAACAGCACTTACTACGTAGTCGTGAGCCTGTAGTGACTGAGCCACCCTCGCCTGCTGCTTCATTTCTTGGCTATCGTCGTAAAACGATGCTTCTTTTTTTATTTCTTCTCCCGCCTCTCCTTTCGCTAGTTTTACCTGATGTGAGCTCTGCCAGGAATCCCACAACATAGATTGAATTAATGGATGTAAAAAAAAAAAAAATTAAAAACATATCCGGAATGTTGTATTTTTTACAAAACTAAACATTATGGTTGGGTCTTTGCTCATGTGCAACTAAATAGTAGTTTTTTCTGACTTTCTATAATGTTTATCACAGGCAAAAGAAAGACTCATTTATAAAACACCGCATAAAATCTAAAAAGAAAAATCAACTCAGTTTCACCAAGGCAGGAATCAACGTAATTGATGGGGAGATTTGAAAACGTATTTTCATTGCCACAGTGTCATGAAATAGAACTTGACACACCACCTCATGCATAATCAGCGCGAGGATTTATCACACGGCAGCTTTGAATGCTGATGGTCAAGTTATACTATGGTTGTAGTTTTTTATAGAGAGGTTTTGAAAGGCTTCAGACTAATTATGAGGCCGTTTTTTACCTCACCGTTTTTTTCGCCATCTAGCCCGGACTCCAAAACAAATACGAGTGGCTGCACATTGTCCCATCACGTTTGTCTTTTATAGATCACAATGTTTGCATGAAAAGTGGCATAAACAAGTTTCAGGTCCCATTTTGTGCATTTGAAAGTTTTATTTAACTCTTCCCCCTGTTTCTTTAATTCAGATCATTGGTACTAACCAGCTAAACATATAAACACGAGACCTCACCTTAACGTCCACCACGGCCTGAGAGTACTTCTCCACGGGCGAATCTGGAGGGCCGAAGGTTGGGATACCATTTCGGCCGACCTTCATCTGCTTCTTATATGAATAATAGAACTCCACACACTGAGCCACAGTCTTAGTTCGCACCTTCGAAAACACATCCAAGACACAAACAAATTTAGAATTATAATAAATGTTTGAATAGGAACTTGCAAGACCCACAAACTGTAGGGAAGGATGGATGGATTGAAGCAGACGGGGAAAGTGAACAAACATGCGTAAGGACACACAGACAGACAAGACAGACATATGCATGGATTGATGGACTTTAAGGATAGAAAACAAAATATTTAAAAAAACACAAATATTTATCTTGGTATACACTAAACCTGAAAATAACTTCATCAAATTCCCAATTTTTTTCCCCCCACAGACGTAACAACAACTCCCAAACTCTCCGACTCTCGCTTCTGTCGTTGTTGTTCTGATTCTGCAACCGAGACTTCCTGCCACAGAGAGGATGTGATTTTTTTTTCCACCTCAGATTTACTTCTCTTTGAACTTTAAGGAAATTCAAAAACAAACAAAACAAAAAAGAAAGACCATCCTGTCTGCGAAAGGACATTTTCAATAACATTCGACTATCACTGCGCCGGTGGCATTTCAGTTCTCCAATTCTTTAATGAATACGATTCCTAGTAGAGCAAAACTAAAAACCCTCACCAGTTTCTGCACCAGAAAGAAGTCCTTCCTGTAGGCAGAGATCCCTTTGTTGAAGTAACACTTCTCCTCCGCTGTCCAGCTGTCCGAGCCTAGAAAGCAGTAAAAATTAACATTAAGAAAGAAACCGAAACCAATTAACAAAGAAAAAAAGTTGATGAGACAGATGAAAGGATGATGGGTGAAAGGTGATGGAGACTTTTGTACCTGAGTAGTGATAACCTGCCAGGTGATGACCTCTCGGGAAAACTGGGTCTTGAAGCATCAAACGATCCAGTGTTTCCTTAGTATAAAGCAAAGTTAATGCAAAAAACAACAAAAAAAACAGCATAAATAAAAGCTCAAATTACCCACAATCCGTCTCTTTACTCACAAGGATATTGCCTCCACATTCATGTAAAGAGTGTAAAAACAGCTCCTGATTGGTTCCCCCTCCGTTGAAAACACTCGAACAAGCCAGGTTCATGAAATACCCTACTGATGTAACAATTCAAGGCGAAATTTAGGGGAGAAAGTTGATAAAGAAATATTGCTAAAGTACTCTGTGAGAGAAGACCTACTGTTCTCCTCGTCGCCTTGTTTTGTGTTGGAGTTATTGAGAGGATGCCAGACCAGTTCAGCTTTATGCTGGTCCAACTGGGAGGACAGCTGATCTTGGAAACTGGGAATTTCCGCTTGGTACTGCTGCCCGATATTGATACGACTGCACCACAGCACGAAACAAAGTGGAAAAGAGATTTAAGAAAAATGTTTAAAAAAAAGGATATGTTAGAAATCCATTCAAATCTGTGGTGTGACGCTTACGGCTCAAGGCACACGGGTGTCGCATCGGTGATCAAGGGCAAGACTGGCGGTGTGATTTCTGAACTCGCTGGGGAAGAAAACAAATAAATACATAAAAGGTTATATTTAATCTACAAAACAATAGGAGATCTGCAGAAGTCATCCAAGACTTACTAGAACGCAGTAGGCTACGGGTTGCAGACTTCGGAGTAACCGGAGGCGGCAGAATCTGGTTGCTTACGGCTATGTTGGTGAGGAAAGCGGAGAAGTAGAGTCCGGTTCCTCCGCGGACGGGGGACAGGATGGGGGGAGGCGTGTATGGGGGCAGGGCGTGCAGGCTGTCCGGCAGGCATATCGGAGACCGCAGGTTGCTCTGGTAACTGGTTATGCTGGAGTAGACGGACGGGGGGATGAAGGTGGAGGGTTTGGGGGGAGGGATGATGAGGGGTTCGGGACGAGCCCGGCGCTTGAACTTTGCCTTTCCGTCCTCTTCCATTCCTGAATCGCTTTCCCCATCCTGGAAAATTAAGGAAATGTGTTACATCTTAAAGTTTACATCTCTTAATTTTTGGTTGAAGTTTCTACTAAAATAACATTTCCCTGGTTGAGCTGTTTCACGGTCAACAGGCTGATGCATTTATGTTATAAATGTCAAATAAAGCCCATTTAAAACTATTTGTCATTTATAAATTAATGACAGATAGTTTGTAGATTTAGTATAAAATCATACATTAGTTACAGTATCAAATAAAGACACAAATAAGACCTACAACAAAAGCTTAATAAAAAAAATTATTTTAAAAGTTTTATTGTCTATAAATAGTCTTCCCTGCCAATAGTTAAGATATTTTGGACCAAGCTTAAATATTTACCAACAGTACGATTCATATCGATTCAGGTTTAAATCTAAAAACTTTGTGAGGTCAATATTTCTGTTTATTTTGTTACAAATTTCAATGGTTTAACAAAATTCCCTTTAAATAAATGTACTGATATTAGAAATGTGCCCTGTAATTACCAATATAAAAGAATAAAAGCAACGCGTTATCTGAATAGCAGCTCATACAATGAAGTTTCTTTAAGCATAAAATCAGCAAAAAACAACATTTTTAGTTCTGCAAGGCATTTGGAAGATGCTGCTACTGTACAAGGGATTGGATTAAACTGTTAATGATTGTTTTAAATATCGGACAGACTAGAATGCTCAAACTAACTATAGTAAAAATGATATTGGGGATGTTAAATGTATGGTGTAATAAAAAAAGTGAAATTTCCCCGTTACAAATCAACCCCCGATTTATAGTAACCGTCAGAGCTGTTTATTAGGAAAACAATTAAATAGAATCTGTCTGATAACAAGAAGTTGCCCTTCACTTTTATATACAAGTCATACAACATACAAATGAATTCAAGAACGGTGGAGAAACAAAGTTATTGGTCTCTATTAGTCCAGAGTGTTCGACAAGGGACCAGCCTACAAAAATGTCCCAAAGAAAGCATCGGCAATTCATCCATGGCGGTCACAAAAAAGACAAAACTACTGCTCTAAAAAATAAAAAAAACAGACAGGCCGGTTTCATATTTGCCAAAAGACATCATGATAATCCCTGAAACTTTGTGGGAAACGTTTGTTGTGACGAGACAAAACCGGGACATTTTCAAAAGGGATGCTTCTTTTTCCTTGTATGCAGAAAAATAAACTAAGAGCATTAATAATAAAAAAATTAAAAAAAAGATATTAGTGTATTACTCTGGAGCTGCTTTACTGCTTCGGGAAAATACCGTCCCTATAGCGCTCGACCTGAAAATCCTGTCAGGGAATGTCTGATGATACGCTTTGCTGCTAAGACGAAGGACCCTCAAGTGCTGCTGCAGGACAACAATCTAAAGCTCACCAGCAAGTTCATCTGTTCATGACTTAAAAAGACTAAAAAAACAACGACAAAAAATCAACAAAAATAAAGACTTTGGAGTGACCTGGTCAATTGACTTAAACCATCTGAGAAGAACTAAAACTAGCTATTCACTGTCAAAAACCCTCTAATATAGCTAAATCCGTACTTTTTTTAAAAAGAAAATGGTGTCTTTTTTTTTATTTCTACTGAAAATACCTAATAACTAAATTTTAAAATTGGTTGAAAAAATTAATATGACGACACAATACTTTAAGTTTAAGGGCTTGTTATTTGTTACCCACAGCCAAGCTGATCTTTTCTTTAATGATGTTTGAGACATTTTTTTGATGTTCTGAAACTGACATATTTAAAGTGCGTTTGAATTATTGGCAACTTGCCATCACAGTATAAGGAGATGTTACCAAAAAAAGGGTGAAGATAAGGCGAAAGTGATTCAAACGAATCTCCTCCGAAAGGAAACCAACCTGGCCAAAACTCTCGGTCACCGAGTTTCTGAGCGAACGGCGTCGAGCCACAATCACCGAGGGTTTGCGATCTGCCTGGCCAGCGGCGTGCTCACCCTGGCCAGCGCGCCCCTGAGTCCAGCCGCCCTGGGAGTCCACCTGGCTCTTGTGCACGGGCACGGACACTGGGATCACCAGGGGCACAATGGTGGAGGGGGCGTCCTCCTGCAAAGGACATGGAAAGAGTGCAAAACTAAATAGTCTGGTTAGAAAAGTGAAGGGCAGAGTGACAAACAAAAAAAAGGGGAACAATGTAAGAGAGGATGTCATCTCAGACTGTGGGGCAATAGCAAAAACTTTAGCTGTGATTCATTTTCTTTTGAACAGAAAACTCACACGAGGCCTTTTCGATATATAAATACTCCATTAAGTCGCCAGAACAGCTTTAAACTCAAAACTTAAAGACAAACAGTTGCATTTCAGCTTTCTTTTTTTTATCCATGCAAAAGGAAATTAAAAACAAGGTTCATGCTTTCCTCACTGTTGTTGTAGATCTGCATATTTCTGCACTCTGGCATATCTGCTAAAACTCACATTGTTTTTTTCTTTTACGGATCCAAGTGGGAAGTGAGAAATACAAGTCACTTCCAGGATTGGAATTTTTTGTTGTGGTTATAGTCTGATGCTTCGTGATCACTGATAGCGTCAAGGCCATACCGTCCCGACCATAGAACAAAAACAAACATTAAAAAAAAATATAAAAAAAGAGCAGCTCCGGTTTGTGAATTATCTGCACAAAAAACCAGTTTGGGGAGAACAGGAGCTTTGGCTGTGCAGGTTGACAGCTCTGGTCCCTCCCTGCTTTAATTGAGCGACTGGCAGAAAGGAGGCATAAGGAATGTGGATGTGTGCAGACATGCATTCGCTCCAATTGTACATCCAGCGCACACGCCCCTGCGCTCAAGACCTGCAACAAGCCTCTTAACCCCCTCAGGGTCCACGGGACTCTGTGTGCCTGTATTTACGTATTGACAGTCGACGCTGAAGGATCCGCAAAACGAACAGCGTCTAAAAGGGCGCAGCACCTACTGTGTAAACACGATCAATCCTAAACAGCGACAGTATCATGTGTCTCGCAAAGATAACCCCCCAGTGTCTGGAGGAAATTTTGAACTGCGCGTTTTGCTGTTGCAGGTTGTTGCAGAATATGGTGGAAAATTACAAACTGCGCTTCCGAGCGCTCTTCGATATACGAGCTGAAACTGGACGGCTCTATGCGTTTTGTAAACTACAGGGAAGTTCAGCATTGAAACAAGGCTCTTCCTCTATATACAGCTGCGGGCCAACCTGGCCAGACTATGAAGTACGCTTTCACTTACCCAAATAAGCCACCTTTACATTTTCCCTCCAAGCTCAAAGCCAACATAGAAAATATGTAAAAAAAACTTCAACTTTTTCCTTTTTCTCCATCCCATGATTGTGAGTTCCTCTTTAAGAGCTTCCTCTGGACACAACCTGTCTGGAGATCTCAGCAGCTTATTGTTCTCTTTTATAATACTGTAGATTCATGCGTAAAACCGCTACATTAACATGGTCCTGGTGGATGTATTTACATGAATTTCACAATCATCCTCTGTAATGACCTAGATAATCCACACACAGAAACAAAGAAAAGCGAATTCCTCCTTAATTTGAATTAAGGGCAATAAACAGGTTCAACTTAAGACGTTAACACCAATGCAACTATTATTTAAGGGTGTGTGAATTATGAAGGAAAAAGAAAAACAGTTAATTAAATATAAAGTTAACTTTATGGTCTTGATGTTTTTGGGGTTGAGCATTTCTTTATTTTTCCACCTTACGAATTCAATTTATTTCTAATAAATTAAAATAGCGAAAATTAGAATTGATCTTTTTCCAAGTCTGACCTTAAACATGCACTCCCTGTAAGTGTCCCTGTATTAGGAATGGTTATGATTTCAATCATTTTAAATGACCTATGTAACTAAAATCTCACTACGATGGCAATTCAAGACCAAGAACTTAGACTTTAATGTCTAAAATTGAGGTGATTATTATAGCTTTTTAGATTATTTTAAGGCCTCACAGAAACGTTGAATAAAACTGTAATGACACTAGAAAATAAAAAAAACAGAGAAAATATCAAAAAATCAGAACTTTTTAGTCTATTAGAGCAATTAAGTAAAGGTGGTTTCTTTCTAACTGAGGGCATTTCTAAGCTTTTACATGTTCCAGTGAGCGCTACTAGAGGATCAATGCATTATATTATTTCTGTTAGAATACAGTCTAATCAGAAGAGTGGTGCAAAACCAAATCACAACTGGGGGTGAGCATTAAAAAGTCTTAGAACAGGAAGAAAAATACATAAACATAAGTGACCATCTCATTAAAATGAACCCTCACTGCACACAACTCCACTGTCGAAGAACAAAAAACTTGCTAAGGTCAGTTTGGAGCAACTTATAAAATACTGCTGGAGACTAATGTTGTGAAAAGATAAAAATTTAGCTTTTTAAATTTACATACAGCGTGTTATAAGGTAAAATTGCACCCCGTTTTCTAAACGCTACGCCAACCCTAAATCTGCAGTGGAAACTGCTTTGAAGAGCCCCGTATGACGTTTAACAGTCAAAGACATTTTGCAAGGAGCAGCAGAAAACTGTGCTTCTAGACACAGCAAAAGTGTTAAAGCTGTGATTATCATAATAGTTTTTTGTTTCTTGACTTCCTTTTACAAAACCTGGACCCTCTCTATGCAAGAATTCCTACTTTTGTGCAAGTGAATTGTAAATTTTATATCGATATTCCTATCAGACATTTACTTAGAAACAGATTCATATGATTTGCCTTCCTTAATTTACTATTTACAAAAAAAATATGAACAACAGTGTAAATGTTTTTTTTTATAACCTTGGCAGCTTTTGCAGGAAGGGACTCCATTTCTGAAGCCTTCTGAGCAAGAGTCTCCAGGTTGATCTCTTTAGAAGCCCTTCTCCTCCTGCGGGTGACCTGGATGACCCCTCCGGTCGCCGCCTGACTTTCCCCTCCTTTTGCAGCGGTGACGCCCGATACGCCGTTCTGGGGCAGCTGCGGTGGCGGCGGCGGCGGCGGCAGCAGTGGCTCTTTGGAGGCTTGCGACCACACATTTGCCGGAGGAGGACCCAGCGGCGACTGGCCCTCCCTGGACAGGCGGCGTGAGCGTCGAGGGGCCGCAGGTGCAGAGTCAACCGAAACTAAAGGATTCGTGGCACTAACGTTTTCAGAGCCTGGATCTAGTATTGCGGATGCGCCGCCAGTTTGGGCCTCTGGCTGCGCTTCCATCGGTTGTATGTCCTGTTTTGTAACTCCAGACTCAGGCGGCAGGGGCTCGGGAAGCGGATAAGCTCCAAACTTTTGGGTTTGCTGCTGCAGTTTTGGTAGGACCTGAGGTTGCGTGGTTTCTGGCTGTGGAACGTTCTGTTGCTGAATCTGCGGCTGCATCTGCTGAAGTTGGTGCTGCTCCTGGATCTGTCGCTGGTGATACTGTTGCTGTAGTTGCATCTGCTGCTGCTGGATTTGGTGCTGCTGTATTTGTTGCTGCTGCAGATGCTGCTGCAGGTGGTGCTGCTGGTGCATGTTCTGTTGTTGTTGTTGTTGTTGTTGCTGCTGCTGCTGTTGTTGCTGGTGGTGGTGATGCTGCTGCATCTGTTGCTGCTGCATCTGATGCAGAAACTGGTGCTGAGTTTTGGGCAGCTCCCCGTAGACCACCCCCTTGTTTGCCGGGAAAACAGGGTAATAACCTGAAGAAAACTGCTGCTTGTTGGGTCTGAACGACGGCTGGAACTGCAGTGTGGGCGCCTGCATGGTGTGAGCCGCCACATGTGTCTGGCCCTGGATATCCACACCTTTGTGGCCGTGCTGGTATGCTTGTAGCTCGGCCTGATGCATTGCAGCGGCGTGCTGCTCCCATTCCAGCCCCCTTCCCTGAGGTTGAGCCTGGGTGACATCTCTGTAGACCTCCACCGGTGCCGCCAGCTGGCTTTCCGATCCCATCGGCATCGCCATGCCTTCGTGGACCCCTTTATGAAAGGCCATCTGATCTCTCGCGTTCACACCGCTCATGTACGTGCCAAAGTTCTGGCCCCAGGCCGCCACGGGGGCCTCCTGGCTCCACCCGGGCGCCTGGAGGGGGTGCTGCTGATAGTGTGACAGGCTTTGGTACCCTTTCTCTGGGTTATAAACACCTGAGCTGCCCGCAGAGTCGCTGTGGCTCCCTTTTAAAGCGGGAGGTCCCATATCATAATACATCTCCCCCGTATGCTGCGCTCCTTCGGTCATGGCTAGAGTCCTGTTCTTGCTCTTGACAGTGCTAACCTGAGAGGGAAGACTCATAGCAGTCTCCTGGGATCGGGGAAAGGCTAGTCTTCTGGATCTGCGAGCGTGCAAAACTTGGAGTATGCCTCTTTAGTGTGCTACCACAAAGTCTTCTAATTGTGTATGCAGAGGCATCTGAGAGGAAACGTGAAATCCCAAAGGAAAAGTGCAGGGTGGGGAACATGCAGCCGTCTTGAGTTAAATGTGAGGTTCGATGTTCATTCTTCTTAAGAACTTCAGGGAGCCAGACCTTCAGGAAAGACAGAAACACACAAACACAGAGAGAATAAAAATCGGAAAGGAGTTCCTACTTGGGCGGAAAAGCATTACGAGTTTACAACCGATTTACAGTCGCCAGCAGCAAAGAGGAAACTGAGGCCTACACCAGCAGGCAGCCCGGTGCGAAAGGTGAAATTATATATGTGTTTTTTTAAAAGCCGACCCCACTGTCTTGGGGATCCAGGCGATCAGCTGCGTGCAGAGAGAAGACGTTTGCAAAGGCTGAAGGAAAAACCAAGGAGGCGCCACCGAGAGAGCGCCGAACTGCCATTTGGTGCTCAACAAGAAATACAGGAAACGAAGGGACTCTTGCAATCAAGCCCGAGCGATAGCCAGCAATGTTCGGCTGCAGAACAAGCAATAAGGAAGCGTGTCGGCAGCAGCCGCGAGTGCTGCGCTGCTCTGCCGAGGACACGAGCTCGTCTCTCTGGGCTTCACCTGATCGTCGGTGCAGAGGCGACCCCCCAGATCAGCTCCATGGAGTCGGTGTTCCTATGCGCGCAGCTCCACGGAGGGTTTGTGCGCAGATGTCACAACTCTTTGACAAGTTTCCATCGAGTTTTCGCTGCGTACAATATGGCGATCAGGCGTTTCTTTTGGCTTCTTTCTCTTCTTTTTGTCTTGTTCTGTTTTGACAGCAACGGGAAAAGAGGCCCCGGTTTCCAGAGAGGCTTCCTAACGCCGTAGTTACGCCGCTGCACACCGTATCCGCAAAACCGTGCACTTCCAGGAAAACATGTCCACAACTTTGCGCACCCCCCTCCTCCCCGCACGCCGCATCACGGTCGTCAATCGTGGCAATGCTGCCGTGCAGCGGCGGGTGCTGGTACTTCCTCAGATTTCAAAGCTGCTGCCGTGGGTTAAACCCACTGTTCGGGGTTTATCCACAGCGTTTGGAGGGCTCCGCGACTGCGCAGGCGCGCCAGACGTGTCTAAACGAAACGCCTAAAACCGCTCGACTCACATCCTGTAGTCCAATCCTGTCGCCTGATTAGGCCCGTCGGTGTATCCGTGTGCGTTTGTTTTCCGCCTCGGGTTGTCCCGGTTGTAGAGTCTGATCGGGCTGACAGAGGTCGTTATTGAGGCGCAAACAAGACTTATCAACTAATCAATCAATCAATCAATCAATCTATCTATCTATCTATCTATCTATCTATCTATCTATCTATCTATCTATCTATCTATCTATCTATCTATCTGTCCATCTGTCCATCTATCTGTCCATCTATCTATCTATCTATCTATCTGTCCATCTGTCCATCTATCTATCTATCTATCTATCTATCTATCTATCTATCTATCTATCTATCTATCTATCTATCTATCTATCT
>JAVLVB010000407.1:5543026-5557523 GCA_032876305.1 Orestias chungarensis | reverse complement strand
TCTGTCTGTCTGTCTGTCTGTCTGTCTGTCTGTCTGTCTGTCTGTCTGTCTGTCTGTCTGTCTGTCTGTCCATCTGTCCATCTATATCTATCTGTCTATCTATCTATCCATCTATCTATCTGTCTATCTGTCTGTCTGTCTATCTATCAGAATCAGAATCAGGCTTTATTGGCCAAGTATGCTCACACATACAAGGAATTTGTTTTTGGTTACACAGATGCTTGCAGTGCACGAAAAATACAGTAAAGGCACGAAAAATACAGTATAGACATTTGTAACACTTAGCATGTGTGTAGCATTTAGCATATCAAGTTTTAGTATGGCAAGTGATGCATCTACACACATTTACCTTTTATGCCCTCTGTCCATTATTACATAGCTAATAATGGACAGATGCCATCAGTGGACAGCTACTGAATCTCATTGGGATGGACTTTGTCTCGAGCCGTCTTATATGATGTTTATGATATTTGTCGTGTCGGAAGGGTAAAATCTGCCCAACTCCTTAATCTTTTAATTAACCACCCTCTCTTTCTACGATGTTTCACTTCTGTCAGGGCAGCTGAGGCTACTGTGTCTGTGTGGTATACTTTTCCACTATCAGTCCATGAAGGTGTGCTTGAATGGGTGAATAATGGATGTAAAAAAGTGCAATGATCAGATGAGAACAAAAAAAAACAAAAGTAAAAAGCTTTTCAGCATTTATCAATGGTAAACATCATATTAGCAACATGATGTTAGGAAATTAACATGGGCCCGGATTGGAGAGTCTGTCGTATACTGCAAAAGTCTTTCCTTTATGGATGAAAAAAATGTGTATGTGTATCACAAATGGCATAACCTGTTTACAGTTATGTATTTATGTATTATCTTCCTCCCTGAGCTTTGAAAAGCTTCAAACCCATAACTTTGATGCTCTGCTTCAGTTTAACACCCCACAATCCTGCTTTGACTCACTGCCACATTTTAAACAAGTACCACATAGCTATAATCCTCCCAAAATAGATACACAAACACCAACAAGATAGAAAAAAATAAACATTAGTTGTTAATATGAGTCCATTTAAGTTATTTGACCCATACTAATGCTGAGCGCAGCCCTATTTCCATTTAACCACAGGAGGACTCTATTCACCAACAGATTGTTTTCTGAAGACAGTTCTGGTATATTCTATTAGAGCTTAGAGAGTAAAGGGGAGCTAATGCAAATGTAAACTTTATATTTTACATTTGGATTTGTAGTCAAATGGAAAAACTGTGTATCCATTTCCTTTCACTTTACAGTTATGTCCCAAGTTTTGTTGGCCTATCACAAGAAAGTGTAGAGGTGCGAGGCATAACCTGAAAAAACTAAATAACATAAATTATGTTTTAAAAGCGCAAATTGATAGAAGCCAAACCAAAAGCTCTACAGGTTTAGGCTGTTTCCGTAATTATGCTACTGTGGGCTTAGGCTGTTGATAGACAATCTGACCACTTCTGCTTAAACGGCTTCTTTCTTCTTCTATTATCCAATCTGCTTTAGTTGCAGTTATTTCAACTGTTAACTTTCTGTTTTCTCTCAGTGTTTTAGAAGCTACATTTGGTCTGCCGTTCTGTTAGCTGTGGCACCTTTGTTGAGGTCGAGTTCGACTGATGGCGCTGCCACCAACTCCATATCCTGTTTTTAACGTGTATAAGTTTGCTCTGCTTCTATTTGTGTTTCCTGTCTTTTCAAAACTCCAGCCAGTCACGTGAGACGACCCTTCGCTCTGAGCCGGGTTCTGCTAAATGCTTCTTCCTGTTAAACTGGGGATTTTCCTCTCCACTGTCACCACATGCATGCTCACTATAAGGGATTGCTGTAGAGTGAACCACAAAATGCAAGCTATCATTTCATCGTGCTGAATGCTGCGACTCAACGACTAGATGCAACCTGCTTGGTTTACTTAGATAGGATTTTTTTTTTTTTACATTGATGTATGAATATATGATTGGAATGAAATTACTTTTCTTGTAAAGTGCCTTTAGGTGACGTGTTGTAAATTGAGCCATATATAAATAAACTGAATTATAAATATCATTCTGCATAGCTGAACGTCTTATCATCTATAGCAGTGTTTTTCAACCAGTGTGCCACGGCACACTAGTGTTCCGTGGGTGATCGTCAGGTGTGCTGTGGAAATTGTCTTGGTGAAATTGGATAATTGTTGAGTATTTTTGAAGTGGACATTTTATTATATAAAATATAATAAAAATACATGTTTATTTGATTCACATTAAATACACTTTAATAAGAATTACAATAAATGTAATATATGCGACTATAGAGAATCATTTGTTTAAATGTTTCGTTGGTCGTGTGCCTTGTAATTCTTTCAATGAAAACAATGTACTTTGGCTCAAAAAAGGTTGAAAAAAACTGATCTATAGAACAGTTATATTCTTGAGAACTGTCAAATATATGATCAAGCAGCTTGCCATACCCTCATTGATTCCCAGCGCTTCGAGGATGCAGGAGTTTGTTGGCCAATCAGAAGCCACAAGACGCGTGACGTCAGCAACAAGGCACCGTTCCCTAGCAGCTGGCTTGGCTAACGCGGGGCAGCTAATCACAGCCATGGACCACCGACAGCACCGCCGATGTTTCGTCCGGTAAACAAGACGCTGCTCGGAATGACTCATCCGGTTCTGGCCGGACCTGAAGCATGGAGACTGCGCCATTGTTTACACGGTAGCCGGTGTCGCAGCGGTGAATCAGAGCGAGGTAAAAAAAAAACAAAAAAAAACGGAGAATTGTGCCTCCCAACGGTTATCCATGCTAATTAGCCTATTCAGAGCTGCAGTGGAGACAGTAAACGACCGGATGAAACTGTTTTAGGGAATTTATAATGTCATACTTATCGGTTTCTCTTCGTGGATCTGCTTTTTTTTAATTTACATTTTTAAGCTAGGCTGCAGTTTAGCTCTGCTTTAGATAAACCGAACTGATATCTTTCCACTATCAAGCTAGCTGGCGTTTGATTAGTCAGCCTTGGGAATGAGATGCAGATGTAAAAAAAAAAAGAAAAGAAAAAAAAAAGGCCATCAGGTCAGTCAGTGTCTGCTGCATGATGAGTCTCGTACTATTGATGATTTTTGTTTCCTCAGTGAAGTGTTTGTGACCCTGATGCCAGCGAACAGCCATCAGGATGAGTGGAGCTGGAGAGCACACAGACATCCTGTCAGTTGGAGATGTGGTCAGGGACAGGTGGAAAGTGGTGAGTGTCAAAAATCACAACTCATCTGCTTGGATAAAATCTTGTAATCATTTCAAGCAATCCTGCCAACACCGATTGGTATTTTTATTTTTTTTTTATTTTCCAGGTCAAGAAAATTGGAGGAGGCGGCTTTGGGGAGATCTATGAAGTCCAGGATCAGCTGAGCCAGGCCACAGTTGCCTTGAAGGTGGAGTCCGCCCAGCAGCCCAAGCAGGTGCTGAAGATGGAGGTGGCGGTGCTGAAGAAGCTTCAGGGTAGGTCATGTTATCATAGTGCATCTGGAGAGTTTTGTTTTAAAGAAAAGGGTTTGAAAAACACAAGAATCACCAGATTATCCATGGTTTACAGACGCCAAGTGCTCTAAATAGGAAGATTTTCTCATCTTGTTCCCCTATAAATCCATTTTGAACTGCTGCTTCTACTGTTTACGAAATTGAGATAGATTCGCCTCCTTCTAAGATTTATTTTTGAAATGATCTTCATTCTATAAAGAATTTTTATTTCTGATTTAAAACGATAGACTTTTTCTAGACACAAAAAGGTACATTTATTTAACTGTATTGGAAATCCTAATGGCGGATACAGCAGTGAAACATGAAACACAACAAATAACAGATGTGATCCGTTATTTCTTGGAAACTTTTCCTGCCTTTGGTCTTTGCCTTTTATGTTCCTTGAAGGATGGAAGGATTCCTTTATCTGTAGCTTTTGTTACTTTAAATCAACAAGAAATACGTGTAATTTTTAGTCTTAACTGTATCTGTTGACACTAAAAATGAAGTCTGTAGAAGTTGAATAGCCAAAATAAGAATTAGATTTTCTTCAGATGGTTTTTGCTCATTAGCAAAACGAGTCAAGTTTCCTTTTTAGTGTCAACCTCACAGGTGATGTTATACCAAGATATTCCCTCATCTGGCTTTTCCTGCTAAACACTGATTTCTGGTTTTCTGTTTAGTCTGTGTGTAATTTTAGTTTCTTTTAAGGACTATTGACAAACATATATTTTTTTGATTTAGTAGCTCTAAATCTGACAATTAACTAAGACATTACATGATTATCTCCAGTTATGTTTACAAATATATTTCCAAGCTCTATCTTCTCTTTGTAAAACAACAGTCTATTGAGGTATTTGACTGAACACTGAAACAAACACATTTTTTTCAGTCAATCCTCTTGAAAATGCAGTAACTTTATTTTGTCTTTGTAACAGTGGGCTGCATATCTGCAAAACACGATAAAACAGGTGGAAATAAATCCAACTAAAATTTTAGTTTATTAGGACAATAATAAAATAAATGTCGGCTTTAGTTTGCGTGTTACATGTTCCAGGCTGAAGTCAGTGTGAGGCATTTCTATTTACAAATTCAAATTAGTTTCTTCCTTGAACAGGAAAAGACCATGTTTGCCGCTTTGTGGGCTGCGGCCGAAACGATCGCTTCAACTACGTAGTGATGGAACTGCAGGTGAGATTCTCTCTGTCCTATACTTGTCGTGGTGTGGTGATTTTTATCCGCCAACATTGATACAACACTCATATCTGGTCCAAAGGGGAAGAACCTGGCGGATTTGCGCAGAACGATGACCCGCGGCACCTTTTCCATCTCCACGACTTTGAGGCTGGGCAAGCAGATCTTAGAGGCCATAGAAAGCATCCATTCTGTAGGCTTCCTACATCGGGACATTAAACCTGTAAGGTTCATGGTGTTATTTCTATGTTATATGTCTAATATATAATAAACCATATCCTTATTGTAATAACTTTTTCTGGGAAATTTATAGTCAAACTTTGCAATGGGACGACTCGCCAGTACCTGCAGATGCTGCTTTATGCTGGATTTCGGATTAGCTCGGCAGTTTACCAACTCCAGCCAAGAAGTCCGTCCAGTAAGTGCTGTAATAACTTCAACAAATACATTTTTTTTGGCTTCTCAATGAAACTTGTAATGCATACAACTAATTTAGACATTTAAGGGTTTTTCTTGCATCTTAAAATAAAATAAAAACATCTGTCACTCTTGAAGTGTCAAAAAAAAAAAAAAAATCTTTAAAGCCTACTTCTGAGTTATTCAAATGTTTGGTTGTATTTTATTCTTTCAGCCTCGCCCTGTGGCAGGCTTCAGAGGAACAGTTCGATATGCCTCAGTCAACGCTCATAAGAATAAGGTGAGATTTGACCAAAACACAGTTTGTCCTACACCTCCTGTTCGTTTTATTAACTCAGTAAATGTAATGTTTTTCTTCCAACTGTGCAATTTGTCATGATGGCAAAAACTGTGAGTTTTTCTCTCTGCAGCTTTAACTAGTATTGCAAAAGACAATTTGGATAGCAGTAATTGTGGACTAAAGTAGGCTAAGAGTTATAAAGTTACATTTGATGAGAAAGAAAAGACGAGGAAAAAACATGCATATATCGCAACTGACACTCATTGCAATATATGATTATCTGCCTTCTAATATCGTTGTTTTGTGTATTCACATTGTTTGTTTGGTTTGTTGGTTATTATTAAAATTAAAGTATAGCGAAGAATCTTGAGATTTTTGTTTTGTTGTTTTGGGATGCAATCCGGATATATGTTGCCAAAGTTGTTTTCAGTAACTGTGTACAGAAATAGAAGGAGGAATGTCAAACGTACATCCAGGGACATAAATTCACGGTCCGGAAAAAAAAAAAGCAGTCTGCTGGCAATAAAATATCTTGCAGTTACCCTGCTTGAGGCGGCTTGTACTTTCCCTGTAGTGGTTCCAAAAGACTGTAACCACAACCACTCTGGGCGGGGCTGACTGGGGAACAAGATTAAGCCATGTCCGTGAAGAATAGCTGTAGATTTTAACAACAGCATTGGGGTTTAATAGGAGGCCCGTCGCATCCAGCTGGATTCAGGCATGTTACTATAAAGACGACCAAAACGAGAAGCACAGCTCCTGCTGGTGACTATGCTATTGGGATACTTGCAACTCGTAACCTTATTCCCATCTTGGTCTCTGCAGGAGATGGGCCGCCACGATGACCTGTGGTCCCTCTTCTACATGCTGGTTGAGTTCATGGTGGGACAGCTTCCATGGAGAAAGATTAAAGACAAAGTATGCGCATGTTTTTGTCTCACACGTTACAAAGTTAGATTGCACGGATGGCTGCATCTGCTCACGTTTAACCTCTCCCACACCCCAGGAACAAGTAGGAAACCTTAAAGAGACATACGACCACCACCTCATGCTGAAGCCCCTTCCTTCAGAGTTCAGCACTTTCCTGGATCACATCCTAACCTTGGATTACTTCACTAAACCAGACTATCAGGTCCCTTTTTGTCATTGTTTATATTTAGCATGTTCTGTTTACTCGTTACCAAAATGCTGAGTCCCGTTTTGTTTTTATGAGATAGCTCCTGATGTCCGTGTTTGAGAAGGCCATGAAGAACCAAGGGGTGATGGAGAACGACCCCTATGACTGGGAGAAATGTGATTCTGAGGGTGTGCTGACCATCACTGCCGCGGCGAACACTGCTCAGCAGTTCACGCGAGTCACCCCAGCTTACCTCGGGTAATTGAAGCTAAAAAAAAAAACTCATCGCTTTTGGCTTTCGAACCCTAGGTTGTTTTTTATTCCCCCAAGCCACGGTGGAATGATTCTATGCTCCTTCACTCTCTGCAGCAAACGGCTTCTGCTGTACCATATAGGGCGCCCTTTTTTTAGCGCGGAAATCTGCCGACTCAGAGATCCCTGAGAAATTACCGCTGTAAATGATGTTGTGGAAATGAGCTGCAGGGTGACCTTAGCTGTTATCGTTCCCCAGCATGGCCAACGCTTCGGTGCTGCCAGGCGAGCAACAAAAAGAAAACACGGAGGATGTCCTACAAGGGGAGCGCCTCAGCGACGCCGACAACTGTCTGCCCATCCCCACGCCGACCACAGCCGGCGCAGACGTGTGGGAGGAGATGGATCGCAACCGTAACCTTAAACATCCTCAGCCGTTGACCAGGAAGGTCGGGATTATTGATGTTTACTGTAAATGTTCCATGTGAAGATCTGATATTCATTTTTAGTTTTTTTTCACAATAAATTTTAATTTAAATGGCAGATTAATCCCAATTTGCAGCCATTAAACATCTGTCGTCTTTTTTCTATGGGTTCTAGGTCATTGTTCAGTTTAAATGTACAGTTTTTAAGGGTCTCAGCCAAACTGTCACCCGCAGAAAAATGACAATTTGGTAAAACTCTGGGAAAATGAACAGATTAATATTTAAAGACTGTCTCAGTTCTTATTTTTCCCCCTAATGTTACTTACAGTAGATCATTAATAGATTCTAAATATGTGAATTATGGAAGTTACTGTCTGCATTTTAATGACAGAAATTACACTTTTTTTATGGCATTTGTGTCCTACATAAATCAATTTTAAACTGGCATGTTTTTAGAAGTGTGGTAGTTTTGTTGGTTAAAGTTACTTTACATTGTTACGATTGTTCCACAAGAAACGCTTAAATGCTTTGTTCTCATCAGGGGGAAAGAACATTAAAACTAATCTGGAAAGCTCTCCCAAGAACCGGGGTCAGATATGAAGCTCGCATGGTGTTAGAAGTCTCTTTATAGTCTGCTCTTCATTTTTAAGAATATGACCAATGTAGCTTTCTGTGTTGCACTTCCTTCATTTTATTGTCTACGCTCCCCAGGTAGTAAGTGAGGACGAACACAGTCAGAACCAGGGGAACCAGAGTCCTAACACCGGCTCTATGCAGAGTTCGCCAAGACGGGTACGATCGGAGACCATGTTCCTGGACCGAGCCGCACCGCTGCTCCGCAGGATGAGGCACAGCCAGAGCTTGGCTATCGAAAAGAGACTCGCCCCTGAACCCAAACCAACCATCGAACGCTTCCTTGAAGCCTAGTAAGAGCTCGTTATACATTTCAAATAAACAAACTAGAGCTGGACAACATTTGAAAACTTCCATGGCGATAATGTTGGTAATTATTCTCCTGTCTTCCTGTATTTGACTTTTAACTTTTTTGGGAAAGTCATGTGTCTGCTGTGAAATTCAAAACAACTTCAGAGCATTCCAATATTAGTATTATGCACACTGATATTGGGATGACAATCTATTCCTGATATATTGTAGAGCAAACTGAAATCAAAAGGGAAAAAAAACTAATTCAAGGTTCTCCATTTCTCTCTGTCAGCTTAGGCAAGCAGCGCCCTGTTCTTTGTCATGTCGGCGAGAAATCCATACCTGAGAACGGGCAGCAGGCGACGTCCTGCAACGAGGAGCAGTCTGGCACAGCAATTCTCCACCTGGAGGAAGCCGCGGCGAGCAGCGGTTTTGTCGCTGTGAACTTCAGCCCCGTGCCTCAGGAGGCCGACAATCAGGAGTGGGTGATGCTGGAGCAGGTCAACAGCTCAGGAGGAGGCAAACCTCAGCCGGAAACCCAACGTGAGGACAAATCGGCTCCCTGTGGCACAGACGGAGCTGAGAGCCGATCCGCAGAGCAGCAAGACGGCCACACCAGTCCTGCAGTGCCTAGCAGCCCCGTCCTGTCGCAGATGGCCATGCCTGGCACATGGCTACTGGGGCACCGGCGGTTGCCAGGGATGCTTGGACAGATGCCTTCGGTTCTGATGGGGAGATCTCAGATGGAGCAGGTAAGATTAAGGGTTTTAACAACGAGTACTGTGAGAAGCAGCAGGAGCATTTTCTAGACAAGCAACCTGAACTTAAGGTTCACCTGCACACAAAGCAAGCCCAGTTTCAATAGATATGAGATTTATAATAGCTGCATATTAAAAGCATGACTTTCATGGCTTCAAAACAGTAGTAAAAAAAACAGTGTTGCCAGTTACTTTTCAATTGACAGGTGCAATATAAGTTTTTAGACTATTATTCTATTTAATAAAGTTACGTAAATCTTAAAAAATTTGAATTTTGGGGAAGGTAAACAGATATTATTCAGTTAAGCTCTGGTTAAACTGCTAATATATTGCAGGAATTGTATGTAAAATCATGTATTTCTTATTTTGTTCCACTTTGAAATTATGCGCAAATGTATAACATTGTAAGTTTTATGGTTTTAACAAAATAAGAAAAGAGTCACGGGGTATCAATACTTAAGAAACTAACTGTAAGTATGCCGTTAGGCTACGGTTTCAGTTTGATCATTCGTTGTTAAATACATACAAATAAATAAAACATCAGTTTATAAGCTAAACTTGAATGAATGAAATACTGAGATTTTAGAAAATCTACTGCTTTCCTTGCCTTTCAATAATGAAGGTAACTGTTCTTAGACCCCCAGAGTTGCACCACTGTCACCCATCAGAAAGGTCCACCCAGCCGTGTCAGAAGTACCGAGCTGTAAACCTGAGGAACTGGACGAGGAGAGCTCGAAGGATCAGAAGAGGTTGGACTCGGTGCCAGAGTTGAATCCTGCCAAAGGTCACGCGTCCCACCTGAACAACGACAGAGACCCGGAGAGTGATTCTGGTCTGCCGGACCGTTCCTCGGAGCAGAATCAGCAGCCTCCAGCGGATACAGCGGGGGGTGCCGTGGAGAGCACAGTCACCGTCTCCTCATCGCAGCCTCCCGCTTTGCTCAGGCGAAGAGACTCCCCGTCGTCTCCGAGGCTGAGCCGCATCCCGGTGCGAGATCCCAGCAATCCCCTGGACTCTCCGAGCAGGGAACTGAACGCGGAGTGGCGCCACCGCTGGAGCAGCCCCGTTCCCGGGTCTCCCACTCACTCCCCCTCTCCCTCTCTGTCCTGTGACAACCTCCCGTGCGCTCTGCCGAGAGACCGGCTTTCTTCGGAGCGAGGCTCTCGGTCTGACTGCGGAGGAGAAGACCCGCTGTCGCTGTCCTCCTCATCTGGAAGTAAAAGTAAAATCCCCCGTCCTGTGAGTGCCAGCTTTCTGCCGGAGCAGCTCAGTGGAAGGTTTTTGCCCCGGCCACCTCCTGGGAAACCACCGGTCCGTCCATGTGTGGACAGCAGGTATATGTGGACCAAGAATCTTTCCAAATAATGGCTTTTACCATCAAACTCGATTGACAGGGATATGTCATGTCCTGACCCTGGATTAAGAAAAGAAAACCTGCATCTGCATCTGACAGGTTCAGATAAATAAGATACTTACCTTTTGCTAGTTTAGGGTACAAACAAATGTAGTCCCTAGTTTTGCAAATCTGAATTTCCGCTTTAAATAATATGGTTTTGACATGGTTTCTTTTGATTTTGTAACACTGCCCGTATTAATCAGTTTTACAATTAAATGAAAAAGAAACTTGCTAAGCCCAACATGAGGGGGCCTGGAAAAAAGTTGATAGGAAATTTGAAAATATGACTACCTAACTATGTGCTATTTGAGCATTATTGACAATACTGCTCAAACCCCAACGGTACACGAAAATTCAGATTAACAACAAATATTTAGATTCACTAAAATGCAAAATCAACCATCCGATCTTAAAACAACCCATGTCATGATGGGCATATTTAAAATTAAAATAAACTAGGAAATGGAGAGGAAATGTTAATTAAAGGGACAACAAATATTTGTGTGCATAACTAAATAAGCACAGAAGTACTGGGTTATCTCGTGTTTTCTTAAATCTTACTATGTTTGGTAATGTCTGATTTTGATATGCTGGTTGAACCTTACCACCACTATCATAACTCAGCCTTTACATTTAAGCTGTTACATCCAACGTGAGTCGAGCACTCGTTTGTGCTCTCACAGTTGACGCCTTCATAGAGTGATCACAAAAAACGTGAACCTGCTCTGCAGACACAGCTTCCTTACGGCCAATTCTTGATTGAAAGGGGACACAGAGCAAGTTGCAAAGCTGCAGAACCAATCGTGATTGTAATCTGGAGAAAAGTGGGAGGCTTCGTTACGCTGGGACAGCATAGTAGTTCGATGCCTGAACTATAAACCCAGCGTAACTGGTATAAAAACCTTATTTGAAATAAATAGACTATGCTTAGCGTTAAGGGGGGGGGGGGCACTAAAACCTGGGACAACCCCTAAACGAAGAGATTCTGATATCCTAAGTGTTTCTTCGTTGTATTTCTTCCAGACGGCGGCGTTTAAGGGTGCGTGCCAGCAGCACCAGCGATGCAGACTTTCTGGCCAGCCTGACCCAGCTGATGCACGATCGCGGCGGGATGCTGTTCAGCCCCCCTCCTCGCCCCCGTAGCTCCTCCTCCTCCCTGCACCGCTCGTTGAGCTCCTCCCCTTCTCGCCAGGAGCTCCGCGACAGCGGGGTCCTGCAGGGCCGCAGCTGCTCGCCGTCGAGTCTGTCAGGCTCCCCGCTGCCTCGACACGCTCAGCCGCCCGGGCCGAGTCAGTGGGGCGTCAGGTCCAACGGGAAAGCTCCGCTCCTGGAGGGAAAAGCGTTTGGAAAATTGACTCGATGACTCACTGTTGCAGGCAATCTCCCAGAACTGACTGATCCCAAATATAATCATTCACCTGTGGGGTGAGGTTACCCCCTCTCATGGCCTGATAGCATGTGTAAATACAACATTTACTGAAAGGAATGTACTGTATGTAATGTAAAATGAATGATAAAATGTATTTATTTATTTATTTGGGAATGAAGCAGAGAAGGTGGAGAAAATGTCGATTGCCAACCTTTACCTCTCATTTCCCTCCTCCAGTTAAAACTCCTTTTAGGCCTAATGAAACCAAAATGATCATGTTTAATACTTGAAGTGTAAACAAAAAAAAAAAAACAATCTTACCTTGTAGATTTGTACTATTAGGAACCAAAAACCCTAACTATATAAATGATGTATTTACTGTAGGAAAAACTGAACACACCCCACACAATCCGTTTATGTAAAACAGCAATCATGTACAGAGGCCAGAGAACGCAGACTTGATTCTGGTAAACCTGCTTATCCTGCTATTTAACATTGAGCTGCTCATTTAAGCTTATCTTAGTGTTGTGATGTGCTTTTAACTTCACCTGAATGGGAAAACGTCACACAGCCATCAGCTTCTGAGAATGTACCTTAAGAGCACTATTGTAAACATGCATGAATATCCTTGTAAACAGCTTCTTCTTTTTTAATTTGTACGTTTTGCTGAAGCATCCGTGTTTTATTGAATTGGTTCTGATGCAAATTATGTAAATCTTGGATGTATTTTTTTGTTTAAGGGTCATCCTTGCTGTAAAAGATGCAGTGGGGGCTTAACCACCTATGACAGGATAGAAAGTTAGAAACACAACAGATGTTTCAATAAAGCTAACTTTGACCTGTCCAGTTTTGTCCTTGCTCTAAGCAGTTGGAGAGTTTTAAATAAAATATTAGAAATGGCTTAGAAGATTTTGGTAACAATGTTTTTTTACCTTGTAGATTTGACTTTTATTTAAAATTAGTATTCAATCCTCAAAAGTGATATAAATCTTGATACAACTGGCACTGGCCATTTATTGGAAACTCAATGGGTTTTTTTCTTGTTCATTTAATGGTATAAAAGAGAAACTGCTTTTTCAGTAAAAGCATGGTTTGCAGTTTTCATTTGCTACTTTAACGCAAAAACCTCTTTCAAGGAACCTGCAATACACTATGATTCTTCTTATCGTTGGGAGTTGTAGAGTTTAAACAGGTAATTTAAATGGGGTTTATCAAGGTGCTTCTAATGGCATACAGAATTTTTAAACATTTTTCTCATATGTTACGTATTACAGAAAAAAATGGTTTTAATTCAGTCAATGTGGGTTATGTGCTTCTCAGCTCTTCCGGACTCTTCCAAATTAATAGATTATTTGGTTAATGGCTTTCTATTAAATTAAATCAAATCAAAGTTATCCAAACCAACCAAGCCATGTGAGGAAAAAAAGGGAATCCACATTTTAAAAGAGGCAACAGTACAAAAATCTTTATTCAACTAAAACACTGGGGACTTTTTTTATCATCCAGCTGAACTTCCAACTTTATCATGAGGAGTATTTCATTTTCTATTTCAAAGCAAGCAACAAAGCCTTGTGTGGTATTTCGCAGATCCTTATGAATGGGTGATAACGGGTGACTGGAATCTTTAGAAGGGTCAGACCGCGTCATCCATGTTGCTGATAATCTAAAAACTGCAGTTTTCTGTTTCTCATATTTAGAAGAGAGGCGCCGACTGCCTGGGGTCATCCGGTAACACGCTGATGGAGTCCTCTGCCTTTCCACACAGCATGCAGAGCATGGTGTACTCCTGCTCCAACACAGAACAAGGACACAAGATCATCAGAGTACAGCTCTAGATCCGGGTGGGTTCAATTGTAGCTAAACCGAGACATGGTTACTCACCTGATACTCGTCTACAACAGAGAACGTGTACTCGTGTCTGGCGATGACGTGGTTGCAGTTTTTGCAAACATCTGGGAAAAACAGATGGAGAATGGTTGAGTTATTTTGAAAGTGCTGGCGATGGACTCCAACCAGGGGAAAAAATAACAATTTGGACCCAAATTCTGTCACTTTCAGATGCATCCATTTGAACAACTGTTGCAGAATATCTGCTCTGAAGGGAGTGGGGTTGGGATCGTGCACTACAACCACAGACTTTGTTGTGTTTTACTGGGATACATTTCACATACAGCAAGTGGGAAGAAATACAACTTTTTCCCCCCCATATAATAAAACCTGAGAACTAAGGTTTGCAATCAGATCAGGCATCTGATACCCCTAATAACATTTAGTACCACCAACTTATGTTAAAAGTCACCTTTATAATAAGTAAATGCTCACCTGTGCTTCATTTAAACGCTCTTTAAGTATGACCGTTTTGGAAAGGCCTCAGATGTCTGTTACAGGGAAAATCTAACACACAGCACCAGGAAGATACAGGATAAAATTGTGGACATGATTTAACCAGTGTTAGGCTATGCATTAAAATAGTTTACCCGTATTTTGGGCACTTTTAAGTCCATTATCTAAAGATGGAAATAAGACAGAACAACTGAAATATAAACTAGATAAACAGAATATCACTGTAGAATAATTCCATAGTATTGTTTTGTCAGCGTGTGCCATAACAAGAAAGCAATTAATTCTTGTTTCTCAAGAGTGTTCGATTCGGAACTTTATCAACGGGCCCTAAATCAACAGCCGTGTTTCCTAGAAGCAAGAAACCAAAGAGCCAAAACCTCAATCAGTCCGCCTGCATCGGCCCGCACAAAAAGGGAGACACCGCTAACTCTACAGACCTCTACTAACTTTACCGCTGAGTTAAACAAGTCAGGGCCATGGAATAGGATCTCATTCCCACGCATTATTAATA
>JAVLVB010000407.1:5528945-5542926 GCA_032876305.1 Orestias chungarensis | reverse complement strand
AAAAAAAAAAAAAAAAAAACGCACGCCACACTTTTAAGATAGTACAGGTTTTGTGTGTGTGTGTTGGAAAAATTGCACAATCCTTTCTCCCCCTTTTAAATTATGCACTATTTTCCTCTGTTGTTTTACAACAATATATAGCGTGTAAATTCGTGGTTGCAAAGTGAAAAAATGTATAAACAAAAAACAACAACAAAAACAAACACTTGCGGTCATAAGTGACTATTTCCTCCCCGTCATCATCCTCTGCGGCCTTGTTGCTGATCAGCACGAAGTCTCTCTGATGGCAGTTTGCACAGCCCAGATAGTTCATTAAGTAAGAGCCGTCCTCCAGACAAGTGTTTCCCTGAAATTAAAAATAATAATAAAACCAATTAATACTCCCTCCACATGCCAGCATTAGTTGTTTTAAGGTTTGAATAAGTCCGATGCGTAACTTTACCCGGTCTGGGTACTCTTTATGCACACAACCGTTGCACATGTCGATCTAAAGGGTCAAAATACACATACAAATTATTTGTCACAACAACACAACCCCAAGCAGCTAGCACGTAGCTACGTATTTGTGTGGAAGTGTCCACTTCCGCACATGGATTAGACCTATAGAACATCACGCCCTGGGAGAAGGTCGCGCAGATGACAGGAAGAGGTTCCATCCTTATGTTGTGTGGATCTGCCAATTAAGACTTCCGGTACTAACGGGGTGGTTGGAAGGAGGTTGACGTAAAGTACGTTAGGAAACATTTTTGGTTTAAAGCAACAGGAGCGTTGGGCTTTTAGAGACGCGTGAAACATTTTGTTACAACAGTTGTTTTATTACATAGTTTCAATCTAAGCAATACTAATAACAACAACAATAATAATACCTCCCCTTCAGCCGGGGACATCGTTTAGATCTATGGAAGACTCCTTTGTATTTCTTCTTCTTTAGACAGTAACGGCAGCTTGTATCCATTTCTGTTGCATTACTGCCACCTATTGAATTATATCTACAACTCAAATTCTCATAATGATCCCAGTATTTTTGTTTTAAAACCAACAATCTTCTTTTTCCCCTCAATACTCTTTAATTGATCCACCACATGCTCAAATTTCAATTCCGTATTAAAACCTAATTCCGTTTTTAACAACCCTCTTTGATTCACATATTTTTTAAGACTAATAAAAACATGTTCCGTTGTTTTCCACAGTATCACACCACCTGCATAAACCAGTAAGATGTTTCCCATCTTAACAAGGGTTCCCTTTAAGAAACTGTGACCGGTTCTTAATACTCAATGCCGATAATGAATCACTACAAACTATTATTTTATTTAGTATCCTCTGCACTTTCTAAAGCAGATAATATAGCCCATAATTCTACTGCATATATACTCAGATAATTAGATGTTCCTTTTGAAATGTTAATCTTTAACTCAGGAATCACTACTGCTACACTAGTTGCTTCATTTTTGGGCTCTGTCGAACCATCAGTATACATTTGCAAATAATCATTATTTTTATCCTGCATTTGATTATAGAATTCTTGGCAAACGTCTGTTATCCATTGTTTTGTAAACATACACCGTAAAACTTAACGCGCTACCTGGGACGAACGTTCGGTTGACGTTTAAGACGTAAGAGGACATCACTTAGATCTACAAAACATACCACCACGCTGATAATCTGAAGCCGTCCCTTTCGTGTGTTTTGTAGATCTACATGGTAAACCCTCCTGCGCTAACCGCGATGAACGGTTGGTTGACGTTTAAGACGTAAGAGGACATCGCTTAGATCTACATAACATACCACCGCGCTGATAATCTGAAGCCGTCCCTTTCGTGTGTTTTGTAGATCTACACTGTAAACCCTCCTGCGCTAACCGCGATGAACGATTGGTTGACCTAACAGGACGTGAAGTACGTTAGCAAACATGGCGCCGTAAAGAAACAGCAGCGTTAGGCTTTTGGAGCCACGTGAAATGTGGCATGTAGTTGTTCAAACAACCGTTTTGTTACATATATCAATCAAAGCGACAACAAACAAGAAAAAAAAACTTAAACGTTCGTATTTTGCCGTGAAACCGTGTTAAATTGCTGCTCTAACTTTAAACATGCCAAAACTGTGAGCTTTGCCCTGTAACACCACGTTGTTACGAGTGTATTTGTTTACAAAATCAGATCGGAGCATCTGATTTTCCTGTCTCACTGACCAATCTGCCTCTGTTGATGTTTGTGTGGCAGCATTAGCAATGTCATTGATGAAATCTGTTCAAAGCATCAGGTAGAGGCTGCAGGGTGTTCGCAGCTTGCACTGTGGTTCTCACTCGTGCAGAGATGGCAGACGTTCAGTTCAAACACGAGAAGGTGCAGAAAGCGCCCACGAAGAAGAAAGCGCCCACGAAGAAGAAAGCTCCACAGTCCTCCAAAAGGACTAAACGACACTACTGCATTTTATGTCGCAAGTCCTACTTTAAACATGTAAGTAGCTGTACTTGTTGCTAACTTTGAATGGGAAAACAAACAAACATTCCAATGTTGATGTCTCTCAAATGCAGGAGGGTCATGATCATGTGCAGAGCATGCACCATCACAGTGAGCTGGAGAAGGTGTTGGGCAAGTAAGTACCATGTGTTTGTGGCAGCAAACACAAATATTCATCAGGTTTATGGTGTATTGCAGAGATCAGTGGATCCATCTCTACTGTGGATCACTTCTTGTGCTTAGAACTTACCTTTTTGTCCTCATGCACAAGAAACTGATTAGAAGAAGGTCTAGCGGTGACTTTACTTCATGCTGCAATCTAACACAGCAGTTGCTGGTCATCTTCCATGCTACCATGATTTGGTGTGTCCTGTGTGGTTTTCCTCATCCACAGACCCAGGACAGATACGAAACCAATGGATAAATATGTCTGCAGTGAGTATTGTATGGCCTGATCCTTCCTCCATCCAGGACTGGTACAGGTCTACAGTCAGGAAATTAGCAGCTAACCTCTCAGCAGACCACACACATGCTGGATCCCAACTGTTTAACCGTTATCAAACACATCAATTGCAGTGCTAGATTTTGCAGTTATTTTTGGAAATGCTTGGACGTGCAACTTTTAAGCTTAATTATTTATGGGGTTATTATTGGATGTTAAGCAGAGATTTACTGCTCCAAGGAGCAGTGACCATCTGTTTAGGCATAGTCTATTGACCCCAATATTAGTATGTGCAGCACAGGCAGATAAGCGTACAAAAACATAATCTTAATAGAAGAATAGAATAGAATGCAGTTTATTGTCATTATACACATTGTACAATGAGATTGTACTATTGGACTAGACCTCAGTGAAATCCAGAAATCAGCATCATGGATGGATATTGTCCTATTGCATCTAGAAAAATATGGAATTTAATTTAAAAAAAGTTTCCCAAGTCTGGAAAAATGTCTAAAAATATTTGTATTTCAAGGCTTTTACCTTAACCAGTGTCTGAAAGTTATATCCAGCTATTGTATAACAGGTCCATACAATTCTAATCAATAACATTTACGGATTATGATTTTTCTATTGAAAATTGAAATTTCAAAAAAATATTTTGTACTTGGTGATATCTGGGGTTTTATTTATTAATCGTTTTTGTATGATTAGGGATGGCCAACACTATTGCCAAGCGTGTAAGACGAAGTCCCTGGGTTTGAGCGAGTATGCCAATCATATCCAAACAGCTCAGCACCAGATGCTCTTTAAAAACCTGAAGACCAGAAACATCAAGCCTGTCTGTCTGTTCAGGTCTCTGAGCTCAGGCACCATAAAGAGCATCCTGGAACGAAACAAGACACTGAAGAAAGAGGAGTAAGAATCATGCGCGTTCAATGGTTTTCTGTAGAAACTAAAACTGTTTCCTTCTGAATCTTCAGATTACATGTTTGTGTTTCCAGAAAGAAAGCAATGAGGAAGACGAAAAAGAAGCAGAAGCAGGAAGCTGGACTGAAACGTGCGGAGACACAACAATCTGTCGGCCCAAAAAGAAAACTGCCCTCTGAGGGAAAGATGACGAAGAACCCCCCAAAGAAGGACAAGATGCCTCCAAACGACAGCCAGCGAACAAACTTCCCAGGAAGCAACTATGGTGTCATTCGAAATAAGGAAAACAAAACTTCCCATATGCCAAGACCTCCTCCATACAGACCATTTCCTGATCAGAGCTGGAGACCACCTTATCAGCCGGGCGCACCTGTGGGTCAACCTTTTCACTATCATTATGGCTGGCAGCAGGATCACCAGTGGTATGATGGTTACTATGGCGAAAACCAGCACAACCAAGGGAAAGTGAACAGGTTCCAAACTCGTCCGTATAACTATCGTAAGCCTCCCGCTGATGCCCCAGGGCAAATAATGCCAGCAGTCAGCCGGAACGGTTTCAACCAGGACAGTTCTGTAGCCGGCCACTCATTCCCCAGCAATCAACTGGTGAGCTCTCAGAGGGAAGCCAACGTATTTCACCACAACCAGGAAGAGGCCGGGAAGTCAGCTGAGTCAAAAGGTGAGAAAACCGACCCGGTCTGGCTGGAAAGTTCCAGTGATATGGCCCCAGAGGAAAGAAGAGGTCCTATACGGGACGTTGACGTCACCGTCATGCTGAAGCAAGTCAGGAGAGCGCTCGGTGTCAGGGAGCCGTGCAGGGCAGACCGAGAAGCCCAGCGGCAGAACGCCAACGTCCACACTGGCACAAAGAAACAAGACGATGCAGAGCAGCCGAAAGAAACTCCCACTGCGGCTGACGCTAGTGTTTCTCCTTCCGCCATCTCTTCCACCGCTATCCCTCCTCTCAAGCATAAACAGACAAACCAAACCAATAATTTGCAACCTAAAGAAAACCAGATGAATGGCGATCAGTCTAAGTGCCAGGAGGGCTGGGATGATCCCAGCTCACTCAGCGGATGCGCAGCCAAAATAACATCCGCTCACCCAAATTTAGGGAAACCTTGTAAAGTCCGGGTTGCCCACACTTCCCGAATGAGTGAAGCAGGAACAGGGACTGTAGGCAAAAAAGTCCTGGACAAGTTGCATCACCTTTCAGGAGCAAGGAGCAAGTTGAGCTGGAACGAAATTTACAGCGGCATGAAAATGAGAAGCTTCAAAGGCAAGCAAAGGTGGGTACCTGCTCTTTCCAGAACGTGTTAAGTTTGAGCTGTCCCTATTTAAACCTTTTTACTTTCGTGCACAGTTTCCATTTGGACTTGGGAATACAGTCGACGGATCATAAAAGCCCTCTGCAAAACGACGACCTGCCCCTGTCTGAGGGTTTCCATTGGGAATTGATGACAGACAACACCGCCGCTCACACCTCTGCACATTCCGAGTGTCTCAGTGAAATGCAATCAATTTCCCAGACGGCGGACTATTCAGAGCAGCCCGGCATTGCTCAGGTGAGCGGCAGCAGCAAAGTCAAGGTGAAAGTGGAGCCAGAAGTGGAGGACGAGAGCCGCAAGAGCATCAAGAGGACGTTCCGCATGGAGGACGTAAGTTGAGCTCTAAACTGCAGCATCCAGTAGCTTAACTTTTTAACTTAACCTTTATTGTTGGTTTTTTTTGCAGGAAGACGGCCTTTCTGACAGATCAAGCTGTAAGAAGAAGAAATCAAAATCGAGAAAGGATCATTTAGGTAAAAAATAACATCTGTCGTCTTTTATTAAGTTGTGATCACTAAGTAACTCTAAACAAATCAGAAAAGTAGCCTGTATGTGATGCATACTCAGGCTTTTCAAAGACACTGGAACATAAGAACTTAAATATGGAAAGGATCAAACCTTTTAAAGCAAACATGTATAATCAAGACTGTTGTATGTTTTTAAGCAGTGAGAAAGTGCGCGGCTTGTTCTCTTTTGTGTGTGAAGAAAAACAAGTATTTTAGTTACAAAACAGAATAGACAGTGTTAGATTTCTCACCAATAAGCCGCTCAGATCGTGCCATGCTGTATTTCTAACTATCATTTATTGTCAAGCAGACCAGAGTCAGATGGACCAGCTGCTGGCCGTCTCACTCAGAGAGGACGAGCTGAGCCACTCGCTGCAGGATCTGGACCGATCCCTGATTCAGGCCCGCAGTGCTCTGCAGGCCGCATATGCGGAGGTCCAAAGACTGCTGCTTCTGAAACAACAGGTCCTGACAGCTTTTTGAGAATTCCCTTTTTTGTTTGTTTTTTGTCTCCAAGAGATGCTAAGTTAAAACTTATTTTAGTTTGCAGCTGAGGTCAACAGCCTGAGAGCAAAGCGCATTGAGATCCTTCAGGGAATGCAAGGTAAGATGATCTAAATTTTTGATGCCAAACTGGAAACTTCTTTATTTAACAACAGAGGAAAACCATTCAGGTTATTGGATGAAAACTTCAATACAATCAGTTTCAAGCAAATGCAACTTTAACGGCAACTTTAACTTTGTCGCTCGACTTACACGGAGATTAATCCTGACAAAATGAACAGTTTTATTTTTAGAGGTAGTGCAATTGAAAGCAACATTAGGCAAAGACAGCAGACGAGAAACATTTCCAACAAGTTACTTCAAGCTCGTACGGTTTGTTTTGCGTAAATCCACAGAGAGATCAACCTTAAAAGTGCAAATCTGTCACACCCATCGGAAGAATAATGAGGGGCACAAAGTCACGTTGGTTGTGAGAAAACAACAAACAAACTGTATCGGATGTCAGTGTCAGTTATAAAACACTGAAGGGAGGGCATCAGGATTTGTGTTCCCTTTGCTCCTTTCAGAATGGCTTCTACACTAAGAATGATAATACTTAAGTTTTTGAAGATAATTGTTCTGTCTGACAGTAGGATACTCTGGAGCAGGAGACAGAGCCGCCACCCTCTCACCCGGTTCTGCGTCCATCATGTCAACAACTTCCTGTCCTTCCTCACTCAGCCACCAGCAGCCAGCAACAACCCCGGCCCCTTTCGTCACTCCACCACATCCGGCTCCCCTCGGTCTGCCGGCCGTGTCGTTGAACCAAGACGTGACTCATTTACTCGCGGCGGGACAGAAGAGTCGGCTGTTCTTACATCCTGCTGTACAGCCCACGGCGGACGGCTGCACTTTAGCAAGCACGCTTCCACCTGACTCGTCTGTCAGGCAGCAGGAGCAGGAGACGAGGGACAGATTGAAATTTCTGAAGATGGCGGTTTTAAAACAGCAAATGCAGCCATCTGATCTGCTGGAAGGGACTAAACTAGATGCAAGTACAGATCAGGATGCAGGAAAAGAGCAGGAGAAAGTATCTGATCTGGACAGGGAGGGCGACGAGAGCGACAGCTCAGTGGAGGTGGTGCGTGCCTCCGACCAGGATGTCATAGATGTTGAAGAATCAGAATGTGAGGATTCGGCAGGGAAGAGTGATCCAGAGCAGCCGGAGGATCCCCAGAAGTCGGCGAGCGTGGAGTTCAGCTGTGCAAGCACGCAAACGTTGCAGCAACGTGAAACGGAGAGGTGGGATCAAGTCACCGCAGAACGACTTGAGCGTTCGTGGAACGTGTCTGCTTTCAGTAACCCGCATGTTTTAAACCAAACAGGAGGTTTCAGCCTGCAGTTAATCTGAAAAAAGATGGCAGTCAGCTTGCAGGTGAGACTGGGCCTCATCTCTTGTTAAAAGGAGAACTTCTGGAGAACTGCTGTGTCTAAATATGATGATATTTCAGAGAGCGCGGAGGAAGATGAACCGTCTTTAGGAGGCTTTTCCAATCATTCTGGACCCGTCCACGGCATCCAGATCCACGATGGGCGGTTATACACGTGCTCAGGAGACAACACGGCCCGCGCTTACAGTCTACTGGTATGTTGTGGGAAATCTAGTTTCAACAATTTTTTAAATTTTTTTGGCAAGTCTTGTTGTATTTTTTTTTATGGACATCACTACAACTTCTAGTAATAACATATTTTCTGTTCCTGCTACTAATTAATTTTTCACACAAAGCAGGAAGATTTCTTGTATAACATCGCCTCAGGCCTCGGTGATATGAATTTAGCCTAAAGTATTGGGGTTAAGGAAAAAAACCCAACGAGTTTTCATTAATCCAGACCCGGAAGTGTGAGGCGGTGTTCCAGGGTCACACGAACAAGGTCAACTGTCTCCTGGTGTCGTCCTCATCCAACATGCCGGCCCGCCTCTACACTGGATCCAGCGATCAAACCATCTGCTGCTACAGCATAAAGGTGCTGTGAGTTCTGTGGTCGCCTTAAATTTCAAAATCCACCTGTCTGTGATTGCTTTTCTTCATTTCTTCCTTTTCATTCTTACCTGCCTGATTCCTCCCTTTTGAATTTCTTCATTCTTTCCTTCTTTTGGTTTCTTTACTTTTTTCCTTCTCAATTTTTTTTATTGCCTGATTCCTTCTTGCTTGTGTATTTTCAGTTACTTTATTATTCAGTTTACCTCTGGGATTTCCATGTAGGATCAATGAAGTGTAATCTTGCTTCTTTTCCCCCCCATCTTTCTTTACTTGCTTGCCAAATTTATTTATTTGTTGTTTCCCACTTTCCTATCTTGCTTAGTCTCCCTCGCCCACTAGTTTCCTTCCTTCCTTACGTGCTTTATTCCCTCCTCCCTTCTCTGCTTGCTTCCTTGTTTTCTTCCTTTGCCCCTCTCTTTGCGTCCTTCCTTCCCTCCTTCTTTATATGCAGTCTTAGGATTTGGAAGGTTTCTGTGTTTTTATTATTATGTTAGGAAACTATTGTAACCTTTAAAGTACTTTTTTAGACGTAGTGATTAATATGTAATACCTGCTGTGCTTCGGCTGTTTCTCATTTATGCCGCATTAAATCTATTGCCAACAAAAGCAGAGAGCTTAATGGGGCAATCCTTCAGTAGGAGCTGATCGATTTCTCTGTGGATCTTTGTTTTTCTCACTTTATAGTCTAAGAAGTGCCTTGAGCAGATCTCTCTGCCAGACAGAGTACTGTGTTTGCACGTAGCCTGGAATATTCTGTACGTCGGACTTGCGAGCGGAAGCGTCATCAGCCATGACCTGAAGGTGGGTCGCCATCTTTTGCGTCAGGCCTGAAACCATCTGAGACCTCAGAACAAGGCTGATTCCTGCCTATCCCCATTCAGACTCTGAAGGAGCTGGACGTGTTCGAGTGCCACGGCCCGCGAGGCGTGAGCTGTCTCGGCACGGCTCAGGAGGGCGCGCGGCGGCTGTTGCTGGTCGGGTCGTACGACAGCACCATTAGCGTGCGCGACGCAAAGAGCGGCCTGCTGCTGCGGACGCTGGAGGGTCACACCAAGACCGTGCTCTGTATGAAGGTGAGCCGAACACACAGTCGTTTAACATTACATGTTTTGTTGATAACAAAATCTTGAGTAAGTTGCAAAGGAATTTGTACCTTTTTGAAATTTGAATCTCAATCATGTTGAGATTTTTTTGAATCAACAGAAAATATTATTATAGAAGATGCAGGATGCTCGGCTTCAACATCTGGAGATGAAACAATCTTGCAAAATATCTCAAACTCAGCCACACTGGATCAAATTAAGTGAATACAAGTTATCATGACTTTATGTGGATGATAAGAAAGTTTTAATGTATTGCAAAAGAAAACCTTCAAGTCTGAAATAAAAAAATGGCTTGAATGTAATGAAATTATTATATTTGGTAATGTTCAAATTGCAAAACATTTTTACTTTTTCTTTTATCTAATTACCAATAATCAGTAAACGCCCTTTCAGTTTAGCAATGACACAGTGTCCATTCAAATCATGAGCTTCATGTTTACTATATTGTCAATATTGCTCAAATGGAACCTATAAAAGATGCCTAACAAAAGACTGTACATGTAAAAAGTTAGTGTAGAGCCCTATTAGTATACTGACCGAAAACAGTAAACGATAAATAATGAAGTGTGTTGTTTTTTTCCTTTTCATCCTTCATTTTCTATTTTTTGTTTTTGGCTTAAACTGCATTCATCTTGGAGTTTGTACCTTCAAAAAAATGTGATGAAGCACAAGTTTGTTTCCGATTGGAGGACATTTGCCGCGTCCTTTATTCTTCTTCTGTCTTGACATGATTAAAATCGGCACTAGCAATGTCACTCAAACATTTGCTGCATCTAATGAAGCGTTCCTACTTTGGGTTATGTTCAGGTGGTGAATGATTTGGTTTTTAGCGGCTCCAGCGACACATCTGTACACGCTCACAACATCCATGTAAGTTCAGCTTAAGCAGGCCACCTCATGAGTAAATTTGATTATTACTCCCACTGTCAAATCGGTAAGAGCAACAGTTTCAGCTTCTCTGCTCTTTGTCATTATTGATCCTTTTAGACGAGAGAGCTGGTTCGGATCTACAAGGGTCACGGTCAAGCCGTCACGTCGATCGTCATTCTGGGCAAAGTGATGGTGACTGCCTGCCTGGATAAACTAGTTCGTGTTTATGAGCTGCAGGTATGTTTTCAAGGTTAAATAGAACATTTATAATAATAAAAAAATCATTTACAAGAAGTATCAAGACAGGTAGTGGCTTATTTACCTGCAGTTCTACATCTATTTTTGTATTTTTTGTAGTCACATGATCGTCTCCAGGTGTACGGGGGTCACACTGACATGGTGATGTGCATGGCTGTGCACAAGAGTGTGGTAAGTGGGCGGAAAATTGTCTAAATATTCAAATGTAAGCATCACTATACAAATGTTCACTAACACAATTGTTCCCCACAGATCTACACGGGCTGCTACGACGGCAGCGTTCAAGCCGTAAAACTTAACTTGATGAAAAACTACCGCTGCTGGGTAAGAACTAGAGTCAGGAAGGAAGCTTTAACCAATGTTAGTGTTTTTTTAACTTTCTTTTTTTTTTTTATAATGTCCGATTGTGGTTGTCGTCTGTTCAGTGGCAGAGCTGCTCCCTGATCTTCGGCACGCCGGAGCATCTCCTGCAGCACCTCACTCGAGACCACACCAACGCCAACCAGCAGACGGTCAAATGTCGCTGGAAGCAGTGCAACCACTTCTTTGGCACACAGCAGTCGGTCAAACAGGTTAGCGGTTTAAATTTCAAATGACGGCCTTTTGATAGAAATCTGCTTATCTGTCATAACAAAATGTTCTAATGTAACCAGTTGAAGCACTGCGACTGAGCCAAACGTTTTGAATCTATCCAGATGTTTTCTGCTAGCATGGTAGATATGGAGGCATATTTATACGTCCTTTTTAAAAGTTCAAGCTCTATGAAACGTTTCACATTTTGTCACATGACAAAAATACGTCTTAATGTATTGCTTTGGGATTTTATGGGGTTTTTGGGACTCCCAATTTGCTGAATGTGCAACTATTCAGACATGCAAAAACCTGTCCTCAAAGCAATGCCATCGTGAAAATATGAAGGTCTTGATATTTTCTTTAAGGCACATAGGGAGCCCAGCGAAAGCGAGGGAGAAACTGCTGAAAGGGGTAAAAACTAAGTCCTGAGTAACACATCTAAATTTTGCAAACATGTGAGTCTTATAGGGCGCACAAAAGTCCAGACCTAAGTTAAATTTAGAATCTGGTGCAAGACTTAGAAAGGCATATTTCATAAAATATCCTCCATCCCATCTGACTGATGTTGAGCTAATTCACAAACGGCAAACATTTAAGTTTGTAGATGTGTCAAGTATTGACTGGTATTGCTGGTGAATACAAGCCTTTATTTGTTTTTACTTGTAAAACCTCTGAAAAACAAGCATTGCTTTCCTTCCACTTCACAATTTTGCGCTAGTTTGTGTTAAGCTTTCACATACATTTTTAAATGAACATTTTTTGAATTCACGGTTTTCTTTAAATGTGTTGACTTTGTTTTTTGTTTTTCCTGCAGGAGCTGCCTGAACACATGCAGAGCCACATTGAGAGTGACAGCAAGCTGCAGCCTTGACTGACGACAACTTGAAGCTCTGCAGAAGAGCTGAGGAGATTGCAATGAAACACAGCTGTAATTACCATTCCAGGACAGATTCAGGATTTAAATGGTCGCGTTGGACTTTCTCCTGGAAAACCTCTACTTTTCCCTACCGTATTGCCTGATTTAGTTTTTTCTTCTTTCCACCTTTTTTTTTTGTCAGATTGGTGGAAAACATTGAATACATAATACATAAGGGAAATATTTCAGAACATTTGCTTTAGCTGAGGCGTAAAATGATACCAGAGCACTTCAGTAGCTGTTTTAACCAAATAAACAAAAATGCCTCATGAATCTGTTGAAAATCCTGATCTCCATTTAAGGATAATAAAATGTGTTTTGATTTACTTTCATGTCCATCCAATGCTGACAAACGACCTTTTGTTTGAGTGAGACAAGTCATTTATTCATTTATAGTGACGATATCTTTACTTCTGTAACTTCTCACGTTACTTTGTTACCATGGGAATCAGGACGGCCGCTCGTATGTGCTGTCATTACACAATCACAGTAAGCATTTATTACCTGCTGTATGTAAAGAAGTAAAAGGAGAAGAAAAAAAAAAACATGTTTATCTCAAGTCTTTTAAAGATTTAACAAAAAGGTTAGTTTTATATTTATGACATTAAACATTAACTTTTTTCATACCCTGAGGTTAACCTGAGGCTTTGATAGTCAAATGATTAACACTTAGGTGAACATGTATATAAACTTGGCATCACACACCAACTTCAGCAGCAGTAGCAATGCGTATAAAACACGTTTTTAAATGACTACACTCTAAGCTGAGCGGTGACCAAGTAGACTGTTTGGTTTACTGGCCAACGTCTTCATCTAGGAGTACATCGTCAGCTGAAGCCACTGGAAGAAAAACACAAGAAACCTTTATTTTTACAGAGCTTTTCATTATCTTTTAAAGGTCATTAAAGGAATGTAAACCTTACCTTGACTAAATATTCCTAAATTATATTCAGTTGCGTTATAAATAAGTTTAGGTTCTGATCGGTATGGCAAATGAGCTGAAAGGGAAGTGGTTCAAACAAAGGTCTGCCATATTTTAAAATCCGATAACGGCCTGAAAGTCCAGATGAATTTGATCTATTTGTGCTAATAGGAAATAAGACATTGCAGTGAAGGTGTTCAGGTTGAGATCTTTTGGAAAATAGAAACAATACTTTTAGCATCAAACCTAAAAACACAGGTTTGTGTATAAAGCATGGTGGTGATGGTATCATATTCAGGGCTTCTTTTACTAACATCCTTTGCTGTAATTAGTAGCTAAATTGTTGAACTACAAGATTGGACAGTAAAACTAAAGCACCTGGTTCAAGGAATCAAGGAATTTTATTTGTCATCACATCACATGTGGTACATGAGGTGGGACGAAATTCTAATCCCCCGGTCCAGTTTACAGCCTGATAGTAATTTTAAATACTTTAATAAATTATAAGACCTCTGCGAGAATAGAATTTAACACAGAATCTATAATATGGGACTTCGGACCTAGCAGCAATGAAAATTCGGAGTGCAAGTGACATATTAATTGAAATTTTAAAGTGACATAATAAAGTGTGATATTAAAGTGAACAGTGCCGGGTAAATACGACAGTGTTTTTCATTTGTAATTGTCCTTGCTTGTGTTTGAGAGTCTCACAGCCTTAGGAATGAAGCTGTTTCTCAGTCTGGTGGTTTTACACTTGATGCTCCGCAGCCTCCTGCCTGAGGGGAGCGGGACAAAAAGTGAGTGTGCTGGGTGTGTGGGGTCCTTTATGATGCCGGAGGCCCTCTTCCTGCATCTGGAGGTGTAAATGTCTGTGGTGCTGGGGAGGCTGACTCCAACAGTTCTCTGTGCAGCCTTCACCACTCTCTGCAGAGCTTTCCTGTCTCCAGCACAGCAGCTTCCATGCCACACGTTGATGCTGGAGCACAAGACGCTCTCCACCACACATCTGTAGAAGGAGGTGAGAACTGAGCTCCCGAGTCCAGCTCTTCTCAACCTCCTGAGGAAGTAGAGCCGCTGGTGCGCCTTCCTGACCAGAATGGAAGTGTTGTTGCTCCAGGTGAGGTTGTTGCTCAGGTGTACACCCAAGTA
>JAVLVB010000407.1:5483581-5528845 GCA_032876305.1 Orestias chungarensis | reverse complement strand
CCTGAGGGGAGCCAGTGCTGAGGGTGATGGTGGGGGAGGAGATGTTGTGAATCCTCACAGACTGCGGCCTGTTGGTCAGGAAGTCCAGGACCCAGTTGCAGATGGAAGAGCTCAGTCCAAGTGAGGAGAGTTTATTAATCAGAGTCTGAGGAATCATGGTGTTGAAGGCAGATGTGAAGTCCACAAACAGCATACGGACATATGAATCCTTCTGCTCCAGGTGGGTGAGGGCAGTGTGGACCACGGAGGAAATGGCGTCCTCTGTGGATCGATTTTTCCTGTATGCATACTGGTGTGGATCAAAAGTGACGCTGATGTTGGCCTTGATGTGGGTCTGGACCAGTTCCTCGAGGCACTTTGTGACTATCGGTGTGAGGGCTACTGGCCGATAGTCATTCAGACCTGTCACTGCGGAGCTCTTGGGGACCGGGATGATGGTGGCGGTCTTCATGCAGGTGGGGACAGCTGCCTGGCTGAGGGAGGCGTTGAAGATGTCCGCCAGCACATCTGAGAGCTGGTCCTCCTTACTTCTGCTGGAGTCACACTGATGGGCTCTTCTCCTGGTGAAGTCGTGATTCTGGTGCTGGGGGGTTCTCAAACCGGGCGTAGAATTGGTTGAGAGCCTCAGGCAGGCAGGGGTCTTTGGGGCATTGTGCAGATTTGGGTTAATAGTCTGTAATGCACTTGATGCCCTTCCACATGCTCTGTGGATCCTGGGATGAAAAGTGTCCCTGGATTTTCTGAGCATATGCAGCTTTTGCCCTCTTAACTCCTGCAGTCAGCTCTCTTCTTGCCCTCCTGAGCTCTTGTGAGTCACCAGACCTAAACGCAGCATCCCTGGCTTTCAGCAGAGAACGTGCCTCTGCATTCAGCCAGGGTTTCTGGTTCGGGTAGTAAGTCACAGTCTTGGTGGTGGTGACATCCTCCACACACTTGCTGATGTACCCCAGAACAGCAGCTGTGTAGTCTTCCAGGTCCAGCTCCCCCTCGTACTCAGCAGCCTCCCTGAAGACCTGCCAGTCTGTGCAGTCGAAGCAGTCCTGCAGCACGGCGTCGGCGTCACTGGGCCACACAGTGATGGTCCTCTGTGTGGGTCTGGAGCGTCGCAGCCGGGGATGGTATGCAGGCACCAGCATGACAGAGATGTGATCGGAGAGCCCGAGGTGGGGGCGGGGGAAGGCTCTGTATGCGTCTCTTAGGTTTGTGTAAACACGGTCCAGCATGTTATTTCCACGTGTTGGAATGTTCACATGCTGTTTAAACCTCGGCAGGCAGTTCGTCAGTTCTACGTGGTTAAAATCCCCCGCTACCACGTAGAACGCCTCCGGGTGGTTGTTCTGTAGCTTGTTTTAGACCACATTAATTTATTAGAATGGTGTAGGCCTCCTTTTGTGGCCAATACAGCGTCTATTCGTCTTGGGAATAACAAAGTGGCCAGAGGGATTTTAAGCCATTCTTGCGGGATAGTGGTCAGGTCACGACGTGATGCTGGTGGAGGAAAACCTTTCCTGACTCCTTCCTCCAAAACACCCCAAAGAAGCTCAATAATATTTAGATCTGGTGACTGCGGACCGTGGGAGATGTACACCTTCACTTTCATGTTCATCTAACCATCTTTCACCAGTCTTGCTGTGTGTATTGGTACATTGTCATCTTGATAGACGGCACCGCCTTCAGGATACATGGTTTGAACCATTTGATGCACATGGTCCTGCAGAAGGGTTCAGTACCCAACTAATTGGACCTTCACAGTTTGCTCTTGCTGGTTCAATGTGCAATTAATGAAGACTGGCCACCAGGCTGGTCCAATTTACCCATGAAACCTCCCACACTAAAATGGCAGGCGTTTCAGTTTCATTGTCCAACCCCTGCATATGGATGCAAGTAGCAGATCTAAAAGCAGGAAAGCGATGTACTGGGACGATCTCAACTGTATTCTGCTTTAGGCAGACTCAATTTAAAGGAGTGATTAAAATATCCTGCCAGAATCATGTCTAAAAGAACGCTTGTTGATCTTATAGGATAAAGAGGCAAATATCAAGGAGCTAGAATTATGCAGATTCAGCCCAATATCAAGAGGACATCTTATGTATCTTTAGTTAATTTATATATTGATTACATCTTTTACTTATAGAACAATAAACAGAGTACATAAACAAAATAAAATACTAATTTTGGCTGGTGTATTTTTTTTTATTTGTTATTTCAAGGTCTTTTTTTTTTTTTTTTTTTTTGGACCGCACTCTCACACATGGAGTGGTTAGTTATTGTCAACTATGCGTCATTCTTGTTTGTAAGAAAAGTAAACTAGACAAATGACATCCAAAATAACTTTAGTTGCATATTATTGGTAAAACTGAAATAAAGCAGTATAAAAGGTTACGCATTTTGTTGGTGATGTGGTCTGGATAGGTGGAGGTGTAATGCGTTTTATAATTTTATTAGGTTTATTAGTATTACTAGCAACCTTAATATAATTGTCATTTAGCTGGTAAGAATCTGTTGGTCACAAACTCAGATTTAGTGTTTATGTCTTATAAGTGTTCCCATACAAAAAGAAAAGGCATTGGTGGAAAAATTACAAGAATTATCAACTCAAATTATATAATACAAATGAAGAACCTGAACTGCCTAGTTAAAATTTTACTTTAAGCAAATGTTACTGTTTTGTTAGCTGAAGAAAGTTTAGTGTGTGGAATATAGAGGCAAAAACAAGAAAAACGTACCTCCAGGACATTGAGTTTGATTAGTCCATCTCCGTCTTTATCAAAGGCATTAAATGCCCCTGAAAAATAAAGAACAGATGAAGCAAAATCTTTATCATCCTCACACACAATCATTCCTGTAGCATATTCTGATCAGATATATGTGTTTAGTGGGCCCTCAAGAACATCTCACACACGAAATTAAACAATATTTTACTTTTTTGTGTCAGTGAGACCTTTGTGATTTTTTAAAATTTCTGTTAAATGTTGCACAAACAATTAAGTTTTGCAACCTATTGACTTACTGAACATCCCCTCTAGTCTCACAAAGCAGCAGACGTAGCTGTCAAAATCAATGTTGAGGTGTTCGTCGGCGTATCGCATGGCGATGATGTCGTACAACTGTTTGTTGAGGTGAAAACCTGCGGACAAAAAACTTTAAAAAAAAAGAAAATCCAAAGACCTGTAGCTTACTATGTCTAATCTGGGTAAAAGCATGGACCAGATCGAAGTATATGTGTTTCAAGTAAAGTGCTTCATTCCCACCTGCGTCATTAACAGCGTTCCTCATCTCAAAGCTGCTGATGGAGCTGGATTTGTCTTTATCGTACTGTTTGAAGATGAGCTGGGAAAAAAAAGAACATTTGGACCAAAGCCTCTCAGCAACATCAGACATTTGATCCAAAATACCAGCTAAATTTGTCCTGCCTGCCATCCTTTTATCTTTTTCCACAAGTGTTTAAATTCCTGGAGATTCAATTTCCCCGATGCGTCAGTCTGAGAAATGATCAAAGAAAAAATAATGCTGACATGTTCCTACAGTCCTTTAATAGTTAAAAGAAAATTGATATTGGAGTAAGAAGGAAAAGTTAAATTCTCAGTATTTCAATAAGTGAAGTGTTGTTATATTCTTAATTTAAGTGTTTATATGTTTGCTCCAGAATTGTATCTTTATTTTATGCATCCTGCATATAAAAAGTCCTCTAAATATATACAATAATAATACACACAATTATTTATTATTTCACTGTACAGTTGAGCTTATGAAGCCACTTTAACAACAAGACCTTAACTATGACCTCATTACTGAAGGACAGCAGTTTCCTCTTTTTCAGCATTTCTTAGAATTGCTGTCTTGTTACAAACTTTTTGTTGCATTCAACAATATATTCATTGCTTTTCCCTAAGTCAACTGGGAAACCACAAACCAAAACAAATAACAAAAAACTTCCCTATTAGGTTTTTAAGCTTCCATGTCCAATTTGTCCCTGCTATTTTACTAATGAGCTGATTCTTCTTTTTATTATGAAACAAAAGACTTAAAAAAATTACATTTAAATTACAAGATTAGTGTCGAAGAAATGGGATATTATTATATAGCTAATTAATGATTATTTACATAATGAGGGCCTAATATAATTTATATATAAACTATATATTTATGGTTTATAGTTTAAACAGTCAAAATGTAGATTTTAGTTTTACTAAACACTGTATATTTTTTCTTGGTGACGTTATTTGTTAAAGATTTATTTGATTTCAAGGGTCTGACGTTGAAATATAGACTTCTCACCATATAGACGTTTGCACCAGATTCATTAATCTCTAATCTGGATGCACTGATTGAGATTTTATTGATCTATATTTTAACTGAAACACTTCTCATTCTTTCTCTGTAGAAGAAATGCTTAATTTTTTCACAGAAGAATATTGTTTTACAGTTCATTCATAAAACTTTGGAAATGTACTGGGTCTGTTTTGAAGCTTAATATAAAATTTCTGCTGAATAGTCGTCAGGTTTCAGTATTCTGCATGTCCCTCAACTATCGTTGCACCAACATGGCTGATTTAAATGGCTTAATTACTACTTTAACACGCCTTCAAGCTCACAGGAGACCTTGTGGGGGAACCAGTCATTAGATTTGAATGTAAAACCTCCATGAAAGGATACATCCATTAAGGCGATCATACTTCGACACGTCTCAAGGCTGAAGCCATCTGTCTTTATGTCATTATCTATAAAAATATAAAGAAAGAAAGAACAAAACCAAACATGGACGGATGTACCAATTTAACATGGACGCTACAAACAAATTGTAAGCGTCAGCTCTCTTTCTTTACGTTTAGAAAGAATATTCTTCATGATTGTCTTGAGTTCGTTTGCACATATCTCCATGTCCTACAGGAGGGAGTAAATATTTGTTTGATTAAACACAGTCAGGACATATACATTTGCGTAAATCAGCTTCATCTAAGCGTAACCCACCTCGCCTGCAATCTGTTTGTAAATGGCTCTGAACTTTTTCTCTTCCTCAGTCTCTTCCTCTGGTTGTAGCAGTGTCCGCTACCGGGTGGGTAAAAAAATTTTTTTTTTTTTTTTTTCAAATATTGAGAACAATTATACATTTATGCTTTTTATGTTCTGCACTTAGGGATGCATGACAACTATTAAAGTTTGATACCTTTGGTTTCTTCTTCTTCTCCCCCTTAATGCCGTCATGCTCGATTTCTTTGTTGGCTCTCGCTCTGTCCGATACAAAAACAATAGGCTGGCATGTGTTCCACACCAGTATGAAAGAGGACAGAAGGGCCATAAAAGACAAGACAAACAGGTCAACTGGGTGTTACAACACATATGACATTGACAAAGATTTCTGAAATGCCTTAAAATGAATTCAGCTGTTATTGTGGCGCCATAATATCACTCTGAGGGGAAATAATATGCATTTTGCCACTTTCTTAATGGCAAACATCAACACATGCCTTGTTTGAATGACATGTTCTCCTGCTTTTCCCATTTTGAAGCCTTAGTGGGAGGATTGTGCATTTTCTAACACAGAACTTAAACGTAGTTAGTTTTATATTTTTTTGTCCGTTTTGTGTTTGTTTCATTGTGACTGTTCAGTTTGTTGTTTGTTTGTCTTTGGGATTTTAGGCTCCGCAAAGCACATTATTCAAAAGTAATCTATAAATAAAGTCTGATTGATTGATATAAGAGAAAAAAATACTATTTTTCTAGCAAGATTTTCACCTTTTTGTCTCTGTTGTTTCAGATATAAAACAAACTTTAATGTCATATAAATACAACTTGAAAGTGAATAAAAAAGTCTATTATAATGGGAAAACATAAATAAGCTTTCCAAATAATGGCCTAATGGGAAAAATCCCCTTAATGACTGTTGTTGTTACCCCTGGCATAAAATAGAGCCCATAAGAAATAACTGGCAAAGAGATTTCGGTAGAACGCTTTTTGCCCCAGAGTTCTTTAAATAAATATCTCAAGTTTTTAAGAGTGAATGCTTCATCTCCTCCTACAGCATAACAATCAGAAATTAGCCTGTATATTAGCTTATATTAGCCAACAGATCATCAGATAAACAAATAAATCACAACCTATTGTGGTGTAATATTGCTAACTAATAAAATGTGTTTGTAGAACTGTTGTATGAAACCGATATGACACTCGAGCTTGAGCTATATCGGTCAATATCGGCACGTGTGATTGTCTGCGACACTCGGCCTGCGGCCTCGTGCCTACGACCGAATCACACCAGTGCCGATATTCACCGATATAGCACTCCCTCTCGTGTCATATTGCTTAAATATATTCCAATTTCTCTTTTTTTTGTCCGTCTGATGTTAAATATTATTAATTAATATAATAAACACTCTAAAAAAAAGGATTCAATTACATAAAAACATTTTACTCCATTAGTCTACATAGACATTTTTTACTATAATAACACAATTTCCCTTTTGGGATTAATATAATATTTCTGAATATGAATTTTCCTTATGCACCAAACTAATGGCTGGACATTTCTATTTATCAGTTTGTGGTGATGAGAATTAATGTTTTTTATTACAGTAAGATCTTTAAAAAGCAAATGCGTGGCCGGACTGTTAGATATTTTAGGTTTGTGCCTTAGATATCTTCCATGTATACAACAGTTTCGTCCCTGTTAGAAGAGTAATTAGCCGTCAGAGTAAATCTGACTGGTCGGCTACAGGTTCTTAAATTATTTATCCAGTTTTAATTACTTACTCGGATTCTCTAGATTATCAAGCCTTAGAAATGCCTTGGTGAATATTTCAGGACTGAAAAATGTCAATGACTTAATTATTATCAGTTATGTAATTAGTTTAAAGTATAGAATGGGGTTGGTTTTTAAGATATTTCATCCTGCTACATTTTGTCAGGAAAATTCTATTTAAATAATTTCCTCATCTGGAAGTGAAACTAAACTCCTAAATCTGTTTAATCACAGTTAATTTATGAATCAATAGGGGACAACATAAGTTTTGTTTGCCTTTACCCACAAGTAAATCTAGTCATTTCCTTTTTTCTTTTCTTTTTAGGTTATCTTTGTGTAATATAAACAATTATTTTATGGAAATGTAACAGGTTTAAAAAAGATTTTGATAACAATGTATGTGAATATCAAATTTATCTCAAACTCTAAGAAAGGGACGTTTCAGCTCTATACTTTTATTACCTTGTTTTTCTTTTTCAGGTCTTTCTGAAGAATAAGGAGAAACAGAAGAGAAAATAAGATAGATTAGAAATCAATTATGGCAAAACAAAGGAAGATAAAGAATAGCAATCATAAAATGTAAGACAATGTCTGACAGTAAAAATCCATCCTTATTTTATTTTTTTTTACCAATAACCATTTCAAATTATTTATAATTGTAAAAATTGTCCCACTAAATGTTACTGCTTTGTTTATCTTTTAGTTATGTCTGAATGATTCATTTCGAACGTCCCAACACAAACAATACTGCTTTCAATATGTGTATGGTTCATTCCTCCTTTTTGCTTGAGTTTGTTTTCTAAAGTGAATATTTTTTAAAGTAAATATTAGAAGTATTTAAAAATATACCCATAAAGTATATTTTAGGAATATTCTTTTACATTTCCCTAAAACATCAAAAACTGAAAGAGTTAATAGAAAATAGAGTAAATTCTCTAAAAATTCCTGAAAATACAGCTTCTACAACTTAACTTAGCCTAAACTACTAAAATAAATACTGAAAGATCTACCATCAGTATGCAAACCTGTGTTTGATCAGTTTCAATGGTGCTCCCCGCTTCCCTGAGGAAAGAAAATCACACATTAAGCAACATCATTTATTTGTGTCTAGTGTTCTGACATCCAAATACAAAGATATCATCAAACATCCTTACTCAGATGTGCTCTGTTTCTCAGAGAAGACCCTGAGGATGAACTCTCCCTCCAAGTGGGGTTCAAAAGTCGTGGGGATGATGGCGTACTCTCCAGGCGGAAGTCGAAAACGCTCCGTCACCTCCCGCAGGTTAATGTAGCTCCTGCATTTAGCTGTGGAGGCTGTATAGAGGAAGAAGTCCTTCTGCAGATGTTGATTCTGCCCCTGCATCTGTACATTTTTAAAGTGTGAAACTCTGCATCAAATTGTGTAACTGTAAAAATAGGTCATGTCAAAATGTATGAGAAAAATCATAGACAAAGACAAAATACGATAATATGCAGCAGAAATCCACAAGAACTGTGAGACTTTATTAAAACAAATGTCAAATAGGCATTAAAGAGAGGTAGAAGTTTCTAGTTATGCTGATTGTGCATTATTCTATATTTCATTCTTTAGATAGATAGATAGATAGATAGATAGATAGATAGATAGATAGATAGATAGATAGATAGATAGATAGATAGATAGATAGATAGATAGATAGATAGATAGATAGATAGATAGATAGATAGATAGATAGATAGATAGATAGATAGATAGATAGATCTTTATATTTCAGATGATGTTCTGGTTGAGTCCAGGGTTATAACCGGCAACAGCAGGTGAGAAAAACCTGTTAGTTTTTTGTAAATAATGACTATACCGGTTAAAAAGTAATCTATTTGCTTTATTAAAAAGTTTTCATATGTATTTTCTGCCCCTCCTGTGGTGGCGTAGGGGTAAAGGTTAAAGTTTCACTGGACAACATAGGAACATGTTCAAATTTGCTCCTAGGACCTAAAACATTACTTTGCAGTGGTTCAATGAATATATTTACCAAAAATGATGTGAAATTTTCATGTGTAGACTGTAGACTGTTTAATGTGTATATTTGACATCTACAGTATGTTGTTTTGCTTTCATACGTCAGTCAACACACACAACTTAGAGGAAATGCATCGTTCTTCATTCGTTTAACGTACCTTCTCTGGCACCTGCGGGACAAACCAAAAAGTAAACTTGAAACTACTTGAGTGGTTTTTGATTCTTGTTGAGTATAAATCTTTATGCAAACAAAACCTTGTAGATGGAGAATCCAATGGTAAGGAACTTGGCTCCTGTGTGGCGCTGCATTCGCCGGCCTTTCTGCATCAGGGCGACAACAACAGTGCAGGCCACCTGCCCATCATCTGGGTCATCATCCTCCTCATACAGCTGAAGTCGATACTGAGGGTTTGTCCAATATGTGTCTATAGAGGATGTGTTGTATAAAATAAGCTTGTTTTTTGATTAGTCTTTTTAGTTTAATGATAATCTCTTTATTTAGAAAAAAGGGGAAAACCTGGGAAGTTTCTGCAGCCACCAGCAGAGCTGCCTCTCACCCAGCGACCTTCGTTGACCGACACCGTCCAGGTGTTACGTTCATCTTCCTGCAGAGCATCGGGTGTGAGGTTGCACATCTCTAATTTGGTGAAAGTCTGCTTGAATTCCTCAAATGACATCCTGGTGGGGAAAAAACACCAAGGAAAATTTTGTTCCCAACAGGTTGAAAAAACTAAATAATATTGTGAGCTTTATTTCAGTATAAGCGAAGATCTGACATTCAGAAATGTCATGTTAAGCTTCTGGATAAATATTTCAACAAATGTTTAATGATTTCCTTAAAAACAAAAGAAACAATCTTCTACAACTCAGCTAGGGTAAATCATTCTATACAAAAACTGTATAGATGTTAGAGGTTCAGTAGTGTGATTTAAATCAAGTATCCTGGTGGTGGATGGATGCAAATGAATTGAAAGTTGATTTAAAAGAAAGATTGCTGATCACAGAAAACTTGCCGGATCTTATTTGGGGAAATAGAGGAAGTTCAACAGGTCCACTCATTGGAAGAGTTTTAAGATGCAAATGCACAGTATTTCTTTGTTTTGTGTCAAATTATTTGTCTTTATAGAGGCAAAAACATTTTGCAAAACCCATGAAATTCACTAGCTCTTTATTTTTCTCCCGAGGGTTGCAATAAATAACCAAGTTGACCCATTTCATCAAAAGCTATTAAACATAAGAACTGGATTTCGAAGATGAACTAAAACTTTCTTGGAGTTATGCCCTAAACCAAACAGGGTGTTACCCATGTTGGACCTCTGATTTGAAGTTCTACACTTTACCCTGGTGTTTTTTTATGCATCTACTTAAAACTTGGGGAAGATTTCGAATGACACGTTAGGAAAATTATCTAAAAAGTACATTTCGACTGTGAAGACATTACCTGGTGTCAAGCTCTGGGCTGTCCAAAGTTTTGGCCAGTGAAAACATAAAGTAATGGACATTCATGTCTGAGCTTCTGGACTGTGTGAAATTTAAACTGAGTAAAAAAAAATTAAGAACCTGTTTCAGGTTTTTGTAGCCGTACTTCTTCATGTATGTCTGGTTCAGCTTCTTCAACATCTTTCTGTTCCTTTTTTTTTTTCCTTGTCTTTTCCATGCAAGTAATCTCCTGACAAATCTTGCTTTGATTGCAATAAATCAGTTCAGTTTATTCATTTATTGCTAATTTACATCAGAAAATCACTTTATTTAAATCATACATACATTCATACATGTTTAAACAACGCAAAGGGATCAAATTAACCAACCCAGGCTGTCAAGTTCAGCGCTAACAACAAAGCTTTACTCACCAGAACTCACTTGTCTCCACAGTCTGTTTCTTTAGATTCTCCCTATCAGCAATGGAGATAGTCGACCACTCATCTGACCTATGAAAAAACAGAAAAAGAGAAACATCGATACATTTTAGATATAATTTTCTGTTCCACAGGTATACACACTATTTTCCATTATGAATTTATTCCCAAGGACACCCATCCTAAGCCATCCATTTTTTTCGGCACATCCTTGCTTATAAGAAGCCACTTGTAAGACCTTTTAAAGAATCCATGTTTTATTGGGAAATATTTGTGCTTGTTTTGTTATGCCACTCAACTTTAACCCATGAAACACTCATGCAATAAAGGGTTATGAAAGGAAATGATGATAATTTTTTTTAATGTGAAAAGGCACTTTGTTTATTAAAATCTGTCACAATTTCTTGTAACCTTGCTAGATTTATATATAAAAACATTTAATTAACCTAATTTATTTCGAGCCAATTCACAACAAGGCCCAGTACAAGACAAACTCATTATTATATAGATATAAACATTCCTTTCAATTTAATGAAAATTTTATGAAAGCATTTTGGAACATGTGATAATAACAAACTTCATTTTTTTAAATTTTTGCAGCAATCTCTTGTGCTAAGTGTGCAAGAGAAAGAAAACTCCAACAAAACACAACTTAGTGTAAATGTTCATATGACCCTAACCGACAGTGGGTTGCAGAATAAAAATAGTAAAAATATACAATTCATCCATTGACAAGAAAACAGTCAAAATCCAAGAAGAAATGTTTGATGAATTTATTTGGCCGAACTACAGCATGTTATTTATTATAAATACTACAGGGATATTTCACTTTTCTGAAGGTGATTTTTAAAATGTTTTTGGAGCTTTTACGCTGAGCTCTTACATGATTTATTATTGTTGATATTATGAACAGGATCTTACTTGGCACTCCAGCGTCCCTTCCAGAGCACGAATCCCCACGGATTGCGCAAACGAATCAGGCGGACCTTGGTGTCCTTTGAGACTTCGTCGCACTAAGAAAACACATTCCATCTCACGTAAGCTTTACTTGACAATATCTTCTTTTTTTTTTTTTTTTTTACTGCAAGGATGGAGGTCTGCTTTTGTATGATCTGTCTGTCCCACCTCTTCCAGGCCTATGATGGAGTAGGCGTGACCTCTGACCAGCCCTTGATCAGTCTGGGACTCCAGTTCACTGGGTGAGGAAACCTAACGCACAGTTCAAAGAAGAGGTGTATCTTTTTAGGAAAAAGAACCATCTTTATCACCTTCTTACTGCTTTAAAATAAAAAAAATAAAAACCAAACAACTCTTTTGACTCCCTACTCGGTGCAAATCACGCTTACATCAATGGAGCTGCCCATCAGGGAACCCCTCTCTAGCGCCTTCCTCATGATGGTGAAGAGATCAGCAGGTGCTTCTGACAGTTCAAAAAACTCAGTGACTCCACCTGTGAAGTCCTCCATGGCTTCCAACGTGTTCCCCCCTTTCAGTGCCTCATAAGATCCATGCAACCTGAGAGAAAGGTCAATCATTCTCAGAGCATTTGCTGACGTGTGTGATCTCAGGGGCTTCTTTCACAGTGTCTGCAGCCAAGACGGGGAACATGAGAGGTTTGCGAAGAGGAACGACATTCCAGGGTGTGTACATTTTAATTGGACCTGAGGTTTACTGCTGTTTTAACGGGGCAAGATCGAAACATGTTTGCAATTTAAGCATAAAACAAAAACCTCGCTCAATGAAAGACTTCAGATTGCAACTGACCGTCAAAGGGTTTCTTACTTGGCATAAGCTTTTTCCAGCAGGGCACTCCAGAACTCATTCTTTCTAAAAGATTTGGTGAAAACCAGCTGGTTGTTGCATGTGGGGATCCGGTCATCCACAACCACATCGATCCACTCACCATAACGCCAGAACTAAGGGAGAGAAGAATGGGGACTGCATCAACAGGATTGGATAAAATCCTCTGTCCTAAAAATGATTGTACATCAAAACACTGTTCGGTCAAATTTCAAATAAATATCTCTATTGCATAGATTAAAATACGGTTTCAATGAGATTTTAAATTACAATTACAAATGCTTAAAGATATTTATCAATATTACCACCAACAATATTTTCTATTGGACAGTGAATTGTGACAATGAGGTAACACAAGAGTAATCTATGATATTTCTCTCAGTATTCACATAGGTTGAGAAATATGAGAATTTTTAAACATTATTTTTTAAGTATTGCATTACTTGGTATATTTACTTCTGGTCTTAATAGTTATACGTAGTTTATTAGATTGTGAATTTCAGGTTCTTGATTTTTTTAAATCCATCTACTGACACTTAGTAATCATTTTTCCACCACTGCCCTGGAGGTGTTTGTGCTAATATTTCTTATTTTCCCCCAAACATGCTGTGGATAATTGCCAAGCAATGGACCTACGCTATCTTTGGTCCTAAGGACGTTATTTGTTACGTTTACAGATTAATTCAAACTTACTTTGCAAACCTAAGTCATGACCAACGAGTCATAGACGCCTGCTAAATTATTAGTAGTTTATTGTTGAGATGTAATACTAACTAAAAATTACAAATGTTGAAATGTAGCACCGTACCAAAACTCCTAACTTTATACAGGTCATCCAAGTTGCAATTAGGTAATCGGTTTTATGTGCATCTTTTCTTGTTTTTTCTCCCAGGGGCTAAAATGACATTCACGAGAACCTAATTTTTCTCACAGCTATATGCTCTTAAATCAATAATGATGAATCTGCCAAACATTTGCTTTCAGCATTTTCGTTTTGCACGTTTAAATCATATCTTAAACAGTTCTTTAAAGCTTTTAACTTCAGACTGTAAAACCTGAAAGTGGAAGATCCCGGCGTAATTTTTCGTAAGGCTCTGGTCTGCAGGAATCACTCTGTACAGCAGCTTCTCGTTCAGAGTCAGACAGGCGATGGCGGCCAGCAGCCAGCAATCCCCTGCCAACAGATTCGCGAGCTGTGAGGGATTTACTTCAAATTACACTTGACTTTGAACCAAAAAGACAGCTCCACTATGTTCAAATCCTCAACCATCTATGATGTCAGCAGCCAATGCTAGCTGTGATTACTTATTTAATACAAGAAGATAAACATGGAAATGCTCCATGTTTCCTTTAAAGATGCTGTTTTTTTGGTAATATTTTATCATACTTTCAGTTTTCATCAGAAAACATTTAAGTTAAATAATATCTGAGCTGTAATATTAAATTTACAAAATATACTTAGAAAACGATGGTTTAATTACTATGTACTGACTGATAATTAAAAAACATGGTAATTTTAAAAATCTATATTGAAATACTTTTATAGTAGTTGTACGTGGGTCATTTCGTGTGTTTAAATTATTAAAATCATTACAAATCCTCATGATGGTGAAGAGATCAATGGATGCAAAATTATGCTTCACACTTGTCTTTTTTAGGCATCATTTTTAGTTATCTTCAAAAAGGAAAATTTTATACTATTAGGCCTTTGGATCAAGCCTATAATACCAAAACTGAATTATCTCTCTCTCAGATGGTGCTCTTCCAAGCAACTTTAATAGTTTTATTGTGATTGCAAAAATGTGTATTTATTTGTATTTTCAGTTACTCAAAATAAGAAAACACAAAAAGCTGTATTGTGGAGTAAAAATTATTGCATTTGAATGAATTATAATAACTGATTGTTAAATGTCTAAACTGACAAGAGAGTTTTCTGGACTTTTGAGGACTTGGGTTTAGTTTTGAAAAGCATTAGGCTTATATGTTTTTGCATGGAAAAGAAATAAGAGCTTAAATATTACCCAGTTCTCCTTGACAGATGTCTGTTCTGTTGGCTCCATCAATAATGAACTGGGGATCATCACAAATTTCCTGGAGAACAAGAAGTGTCACATCTTACTTTCAAACATTGCCTTAGATCTAAATAAAATCCTCTAGCATGCAAAATTTGTAACATTAATTGTATTTGTGTCATGTTAAAATTAGGTTATGATACCAACAAATTGGATTTAAAACTGTTTCCTTTACAAGATATGAAACTGAAATTAAAGATGAAAACTTGAGAAAGTAAACATGGGGTTCATTAAATCAGGTTGGCTCTGATGTCCTGTGTAGACGATCTAACAGCACAGAGGGCCTGAAAACCAGAAGTCATGTTCTTAAAATAGAGCTCGCCCCACCGCTGATGCCCTGGAAGGGACTCACTTATCACTAATCTCAGCCAAATGTTTCAAGCTGCATAAATTATCTGTAATCCCATGGAAATCGCATGGCAAATGATATCAAATGTGATGATAAGAGTCATGTTCCTTTCACATGAATTACAAGACACGCATGCTTTTATTTACTTTTATCTAATAATAATATAAAAAAACTCATGAAAGTCATATGTAATTTTTTTGATCTCATACGGTTTCATCTTTCTGGTTTGCACTGTAGTAGGGAAGTTAAAAACCTTCTGTACAGTTGCAGAGTGTGAGTTTATGTATCGTTTTTCATTAGGTACAGGTAAAAGCTTGAATTGTTGTATGATAAAATCTCAAATGGTCTACTTATTAGTTTTTGTGTTCTGAATAGTTTGTACTAATGAGATAGCACAGTTTTCCAGAATAAAATTGGTTGGAGCATGCAGAGAGAATCTTTCTTGACTATTTATCTACAAATAATCTTTCTGAATCGAATCCTAGGCCCTCTTCTTAGCGCTGGTTTCTTTAGCTTCCTCCACAGGTTCCCTATAACTTTATGGTGTGAGAATTGACCCGAGCATAAAAGAAGGTTGATTTAACGTCTCATGAACCAGCTACATGTTTTGGATCATTGTCCTTGCAACGAGACCTAATCATGACCCTTTTAAACTTTTTCCAACACAAGCTATGACATTTCTATCTCCAATGTGACGTTATTGAACTCATAAGACCATCAAGGTTCCCAGAACTGTTGAAAGAGAATCGAGCCCACAGCATTACAGTCCTGATTCTTTGTTTGATGCCAGACCTTTCAGAAGTATTTGCAGCTCAGACTTTTCATTTTTAATCCCATGTAAGCACAGTTACAGTCAAAGCATGCCAAGATTAATCACGGTCAAACGTTTAGGTTAGAAACATCGTTGTGGTTTAGACTTTGTGACCTATTATTGCAGCAGTTTGCTGCAGCATCTAACAGCGAGATTTAAAGCGTGTTATAGTTAGTCTGTGACTCTGCTCACTGAGCTTAGTAGCAAGATAAATACAGATAAGTGTTAACTTTGTGGATACAAATTTGAAAAAAAGCCTCATCAGGGAAACATTGATCACATTTGAAAAGATCACATATAATCTAATATTCATAAGAAAGTTTAGCGACAACATACAAACAAAAATGCTTTAGCTACATTTGTTTGACAGGGTTTGGTAGGCATTGGTAATTTTATCAAAAACAATTATTTCTTCACATGTTTTTTTTCCCAATACGGGCTAAATTAACTTTATATCCGCTTACTTATGCAACATAACCATTTGCCCGAAATCTCTTTGAGATTTTGAATGCTTTCAAACCGCAGTTAAATAGGGTCCCTAATGCTGTAAGCTTGGGTCTTAGATCAGGATTCTGCAATGTCTATGTTTGCTTTTAGTGTGCAGATCTGTGTCAGTATGTTGCCCCTGAGGGTCGGAACGAATGTCTCAAATGATGCACCGTTGTGCCAAACGTTCTTGTCAACCCTCCTGTAAAGGTCACATGCTAAGACAAATCTCAAATTTGTATGTCAGTTTACATTTTCCAGTCTTCAAGTCAGCTGAGAATGACTGTAGAAGTTGATAGCACACAGGCATGCACCCCTCCTCATTTCGGCCACATCAACCAAATGCTTTGCCCATATGCCGCAGAGGAGGTGTTGAGAGATACAAGGGTTTATTGTGGAGAGCTTTCTTAGACAACTTAGAGCGCCTACTCCATTTAGTGCAACATATCCTGAAGCTTTACACGACAACGAAGGACGGTACTCACTGAGGGACGTTTCCACTCAAACTTCATCCTTGGTTTCTGGCTGTAAAAAAGCGATGAGTCGTTCGCAGGGAAGAGAGGATCCTCAAACAGGACATTCTTCGCAACATATTTATCCCTCAGCTCCAAAAAGGACTTCAGGCGCTTGGCATCCTTGACGGCTTCGTTTCTGCTGAGGATGGCCGAGTAGATGGAGTTGGCCCCAGTGATCCCGTAGTCAACGTTGCCATCAGGCTCTAGTGACGCCTCAGTGTCCAAAAGCACCTTCGCCCGCGTTTCTTCCATCACAGGTACTGTCCCTGGATGATTCCTGTCCTCCATTACCAAACCTTATACTGTCACTACTGCAAATTGGGAAATTGAGCAACCTCAGATTTTCTATCCTCCTTGCAAAAATGACAAGTCGAGTTACAAAACAGCCCTAAGAAACTTCCTGTGTTCTCCTAAATGATTCACGTTTTGTTGCTTTTGGTTTTTAAAGCAAGAACTTTCACTGCTCGTGTGGGTTACAGCCAGACTGTAACACCAGCAGTGGCCCTGGAGTAGCTGGACCTAAATATAAACCTTCACAAGAAGGGGAGGGGACTTCTCTAAGGTTCTCAATGTCCACAGTTCACTGTGTGAAACCAACAGTTAAATATTAGGGAGAGCACATAAAAACACAAATATTACAGGTATTTATTTCCCTCAAAACCATATTTTGTAGGATCAATTTAATATTTTGATTAAAAGCACTATGAAATAAGGCAATCAGTTTTTAAAATGTTCAGAAAAATATGGTTACTATTGATTTATTAGGCACCACTAGTTGGATATTATTTTTATTTCAGTTTTACTAATGGCATCCACGCTTCAGCTCAAACAAGCACCTTGATGTTTGACTCAATAGTTTATTTTTACAAAAAAAAAAAGAAAAAAAAAACTATTTGCTGCTCACTAGAACAACTAATTGATCAAATTGGTCCATGTTTAGTGGCAGAGATGGGGACCTCTAGTGGTAACAAAGGTTAATTACAATCTTATTCTATCAGAGAAAACCAACCAATCATGAATTATCTTCTTTTTGATTGGTTGAATTTGCTCTCTGCCAGATTCAATAACAAATACCAACACAGGGCGGTTGAGGATAAGGTTGCCAGGTTGGAGGAAAATATGCATTTTTACACCATCGTTTATAAAGCTGTAGACTTCAGTCTATAAAATAATAAACATTATTTTGTCTTAAATAAAATTGGGTTCTAAAAACAAAAACAGATTAGTTCTGGCTTAAAAGATAGTAACTTTACAAAATACATAAAAAAGGTATAAGTTAAATATATATATATATATATATATATATATATATATATATATATATATATATATATATATTTTGCACAACATGCTGATCCAATAGTTTAACTGCAAGGGTTTCAGTTTATTTCCTACCCCCATGCATTTTTGATCTAGTTAAAGTTATTTTCTGTCAATTTGTTTTCAATTTAGGTTGTTTATTTTTAATATAACTTAATTTTTTACTCTTTCAGGTTTCTTTAATTGTCATATGTGAGCGAACTAAAAGCTATTTGAGAGCTACATTTTCAATAGGATGGAATAGAGTTTTAAAACAAATTGATTTCATTTCAAAATAATAAATTGAGTTTATCGACCATAGTTCTCAAACAGTTCTCCTAGTCTCTACTTTTCTTTTGCCTCAACCAAAAAGGTTAGGTTATCCCGAGTTATCTTTATAGTAAATTCTCTAAAGGCTTAGGCTGCAAGAGGAAAATGTGACCATTTAATTTCGCTCTGCTACTCTCTTCTTCTATCTAGTTTGGATCAGTTTCTGTTGTTTCAACTGTTCACTTCAGGTTTTCTGTGAGTGTTTTTCTCTAAACAGAAGCTACACCTGGTCTGGTCTTGTGTTGTGACACCTCTGGAGGGGAGTGTGAACTATACAAATTGTACAGTATTTTTGAATACCTATATCAAGCTTATAGTTAAGTTCTCAAATACACTGAACCACCATCACCATCATGTAATTAACTACTTTGCTTTTTTTTATCCCTGTTTAATGATTACAATTGGTCTGTAGTGATCCAAATTCTTTTAAAGCCAATTTGTCCGCATTGTTTCGACGACTAAACGGTAAATCAAATCCCTCAATGACTGGATGGAGTTCAAGTTGCTAACCGTGTGTCAGGATCCATGTTTTGGTTTGGTTCAGTTTGTTGTTTTCACTGATATTTAGTTTTTGCTTTGTTTAGTTAACTAATAGTTGTCTTGTTTTATTATTATTATCTTTATTATTCGTTAATATTTTCAATCTGGTTGAGTTCTATAGTTTGTTCCTCCACTCCCCTGTTCTCTATTTCCTCCTGTGTGTGTGTGTGTGTGTGTGTTCCCTCATCTGTGCGTGTTTCTCCACTCCTCATCATTCACATCTGTTATTAATCATCCAATCATCTTCTCCACCTATCCAACCCCGGTTCTCCTCTATTTAAGCCGCTTTCATTCTTTGACTCACCGCTGGATCGTCTGTTGTCCTCTAATGTCTTCGCGCCAGAGTTTCCTTCCCCCACGTCTCCTGTAAGCCTTCTCTCTTGCTCACTGAGTTCTCTGTTCTTGGCTCTTCATTTTTGTCCTCTCTCCTGGTTCTTCATTTAGTTTTCTCCCTTGGTTCTGTCCTGTGTTTCACTGTTTATTACTTTTCAGCTTCTCAGTCGTGCCTCTTCTCTCTCGTGGTTGTTTTGGTTTCTCATTGTGTCAGTTTATTTCCCCCCTTCCTGTATTCATTAGTTGTGTTTGTTTATTTTAGTAATTCCCGCGTCTTGTTCGCTCATCTGCTTTGTTTACATTTTGTAGTCCCGCCTTCGCTCTGTTTGTTTTCATTCCGTGTCTCAGTTCTGTAGTCTCCGGTTTCCCGTGCTTCCCCTCTCGTTATTATTATTGTTGATATTTTGTCTGTTAGTTTATTTCCCCCTTCCCCTGTTCTTTAGCTGGTTTGTTTATGTTATTTACATTTGTTGTTCCCGCGTTCCGCTTCCGTTCTCTGTTTATTTACGTCCCGCGTTGTTCCGTTTGCGCTTTGCCCTAGCTCGTGTTTGTTCCGTTTCTTGTTTATGTCCATTTTATCATCCAAAAAATAAATTATTCTTTCATACAATTCCACCTCTGCTCGAGTCATTTAAACGTTACATGACACCAAGTTGTTGATGTCAGTCAGGCAGTCCTGAGAGAAGTTGACAAGTGTACGTGCTGTGGGTCTCTGAGCATTGAAATGCATTACATGGTCCAAAATTTGATTAAAAAAATTTCAAAATGTAAGTCTATGTGAGTGCCTGGGGCGACGGGGGGGGGGGGGGGCTTGTGGTTGGAAAGTGACATTCAGGCTGATGATTGGACATTGATATGCAGACCTGGACTGGCAAAATAAACTCTTTCTCCTCTCTTTTTTTTTCTTTCATGTGACTCAAAGAGGGCGTCGCACTATCGCCAGCTGCCCCTGGTCCTCAGCTTCATTTTAAGCATTCTGTATTTTCAAGCCAGGTTCTTCATGTTACAAGAGAGTTTACCTCTCCACTGTTGCCACATGCATGCTCAATTTATAAGGGAGTACTATAAAGTTAACAACACAATCCAAGCATTTTGAGTATATGTATGTGTATGTTCTCTTGTAAAAAAATATTTAGATGATGTGTTGGCTCTAAATAAGTAAACTGAGTAGAACTAAATCAAATAATAAACTGTGTGGCACAAAAAATGGAATTGAAAAACCGAATCTGAATGGAGAGAAGTGAAACTGTAAAGTGAGAATGAATTAGGGAGATGAATTTTGCAATAAAATTAAATACAGTTTTGATTTTATTGTCATACACATTAAAACCAACAGATTCAATTTCAGATTAGTCTGTTCAGATTTAGATTTCAAAAGCAATTATTCAAAATGACCAATTCAGGTTCAAAATGAATGATTCACATTCAGATATAAAAAATTCAATTTCAATTCCTAGTGGCACAAAATTGATCCCATGTTTTTGTTCCACTTTTTTTGATCCGCAACTAAAAGGGGGATAGTGTGTGTTGTATCTGGCAACCAGCCTCCTCTAGTCAGTGCGGCGTGTGTCTGGAAGTTGTCGCCATCATTAGCAGCTAAATGTCGTAGCTGCTGGTCAACTTTCTATCCGTTGTGTCCGAAGATGCACGGTCAACCGGGTTTCTTGTGTCTCAAATTCGATGTTTTGTAATGTTAACAACCAGTAAACGCGTTTAGTCCTCTGTCGTTTTGTTTAAACCACCAACGGGGTCTTTTCTGTGTGTTTTCTTTGGTTTATTTTTTCACCCCACACACACATTAGCAGCTCGGTGTCTTGAGAGGCAGCAGAACAGCGGTTGTCTGCTGGAACCGTTACTGGCTAGCAGTTAGCCTGCGAGATTGCTGAACGGCGTTCAATCCTTAAAATACGGGTTTGCTTAAACAAAACAAACAAAAACAAAAAAGCTAACACAATCCGTTTTTGTCGTTGTAGTAAACTAAGGGCCGTTTTCCTGTTCTCCGGATCTTAAGTTCTTGTCGAACCGCAGCCGAGCGGCTAGCAGCGTCAAGGCTAACCGCCGCTAGCCACCCGACGGAACCTGAGATTGAAATATAACAGGATTCAACATCCTGCCTGGTTTGGTTTGTTGGAAAAAGGGGACTGATAAACTGGAGCTGCAATCTTCACCTTTCTCGTGTTTTACATGCAAGTACTTTTTTTATAAAGTCTAATAATTCATGTATTTTTTCCTGTTAAAGCTCAGGCTAGCTTCATAACAAACCGCTTGTAATTCTAATTGTACGGCTAGCTTTTAAAAAGGCAATCATGTTTAGGATATGGTGTCTGTTTTTCTTTTTCTGCAGCGGGCTGTTGGGCCTGACAGCGGAGGACATGTCAGAGGGAGAGAGCAGGCAGGCACCAGACTCCAACCCGGAGGCGAAGCCGGACACGGGGCCAGGGGCGCCCGCGGGCCAGGCGGTGGCGTCCGTGTCTCCGCCGGTGTCCTCGGTGAGCCAGTCTCCACCAACCGCTGCCACGGAGGACGAGGAAGAGGAGAGTGAAGATGAGTCGGAGATTTTGGAGGAAAGCCCATGTGGACGCTGGCAGAAACGCAGAGAGGAGGTGTGTGCTGGGGAGCTGTGTAAACAAACCGGATTTAATTACAGCATTATAATAGTTTTTTTTGGAGTCGTATTTCTTTACCTCATGTAAAAATGCACATAAAGTTATTCAACAGAGGTTTCTGATTAGACTTGGATGCAATTTCCTACTTTTTTGACTTGTAAAAGTATGCTAAATCAAGAGATATTTAGTATTTCAATTGAATATTTCAGTTTTGTTTTGTATATATACATACAACAGCCTTAAGCTTCAGCTTCATTTCAATCCATCAGTTTTCTGTACCTGCCTAATACTTGTTGCATCATGTTTGGGGGAAAAAAAAAAAAGATCTTTAAGCTGTTTGTCTGTTCCCAATCAAAGGCAGGATATGTTTACGACAATATGATTTTTTTCTGGGGTCAGGTCAATATGAAAAATGTAAATCAAAGATGATCACCAAAGGTTCATACTATAACCAGATGAAGAAGCACTAGTCTGTCTTGCACATTTGTTCTGTGGATTTAAAAGTCTCCTCAACATTTTATGTTGTCTAAGAATATTAAAAATATAACAAAGCAGCTTAGTACAGTGTAATAACCATAATCTTTTATCACTCACAGGGGTTTAAAGACTTAATATTTTCACACAACTGAAGCGTTTGATCCCGATACAGGTGCTTTGCTTGTTTTTCTTGTCCCTCATTAAAGGTGAATCAGCGTAATGTGCCTGGGATCGATAATGCTTACTTGGCCATGGACACAGAGGAAGGGGTTGAGGTGGTGTGGAATGAGGTCATGTTCTCAGAAAGGAAGAACTTCAAACTGCAAGAGGTAAGTGGTGAAGATTTATCTCACTGCTGGACTCTCAGTTGGGAAGACTCCTTATTCTGAGGCGCTTGTTCTTGCATCACAGAAATATGCATGCTTTAGCATTACTTATTTGTGAGCCCTTTCTACTGTGATTGTTTGATTTATTGGGACATTTTATTTGACATATTTGTCTCATTAAAATTCTCCAGTTCTGTGCCATCGTAGGAAACTTGTGCCTGACAAGTTTTGCATTAAGCTAAAACTGCTTGGACTAAAGAATGGTAGCAGCACACTGCTGACACGCACTGCTACTCGTTGCTACTTGTTAGCAAATGCCGTTGTTGTCATAAGACTCTGCATACTGAAGAAAAGCTGCTAAATAGAAATGGTGACACAGATTAAATGCGTTTACAGTCTGCTTGTGCTGTACTGCTTATATAGGAGATTTTAAATGCAGACTGATAAAATTTGATCTTAGTATTGTTTCTTATCTGCGACTGATATCCGATACCAATATCAGATTGGGAGACTCTTATAAGAAAGAGCAGTTTATCTGGTTCACACAGCAATATAATTATGCAGATTTCTGAACTAATCTTATTGTGATGGTTCCTAAGATCATCCAGCTGTGATCTTGTATGGAAGGGCTTTGGGATCACTCCAACCTCAAATTGGGGATGTTGAACAGGTTTGGTTTTCATCGGCTTATGTTGCTTTTTTCATTACTTTGTGGTGTTTCCTGAGGAGGAACAAATCTGCAGCCTTTTAAATGTGACAATCAGAAAGCGTGGTGCCTGAAACATGGAGTGGATTTACAAAAGTCAAAGAGGAGCTCTTGTTACCACTACTTTACCGAACACCTTTTTTTTTTTCTCTCCTAAAATAGACCCCTATCCTTCGCTTCTTCCCTCGTCGGCCATATTTATTCATTCTGAACTCCTGTTTAATCTCGGGGGTTATTGTGAGTGAAACCTGTTGATGTGTTGTGTTTTTTCTTTGGACTGATTAGATCATTTTTAAATCTTGTGTGAACCAGGCATAACTTTCTGTTCCCAAGTAAGGATTGATTGACCTTCAAACAAGTTGATTCTGATTCCCACCTGATTTTTCATCTTCCATCTTTAGTGTTGAACTTTGCTGGGCTTTAGCACCAACGACATTTCAAGTTGGAATTTTTACGTTTATATAATTCAAGCAACTTATGGGTTATTAATGCCATTGAATCTTTCTTCAAACTATTTGACTTTGCATTTGAGAGTAACATCTTCCTCTGTTCACAGGAAAAAGTGAAAGCGGTGTTTGATAATTTAATCCAGCTGGAACATTTGAACATTGTGAAGTTCCACAAGTACTGGGCAGATGTGAAGGAAAACAGAGCCAGGGTATGAAATCATGCCACTGCCTTGTTTTTATTTTCTTTTTTGTAGCTGTTTGTTCAGATTATGATTGTTAAATATTTTTGCAGGTTATTTTCATCACTGAGTACATGTCCTCTGGGAGCCTCAAGCAGTTCCTGAAGAAGACAAAGAAAAACCACAAAACTATGAATGAAAAGGTTTGAAACGCTCTGCACCATTGATGCATGTCCTAATAGTGAATTTCCCCATGTGGGAATAATAAAGAATTATCTTATCTTAATTCCCTCCACTTAAATAAATGCACTAAAGAGTTAATAACTGTAATTGAAACAATCATCCTGTTAAACTAGTTTTTGTTTTCCCTAATAATATTTTGGCTGCAGATTAATGTCTGCTAACCTGCTTTGTTTCTGACAGGCCTGGAAGCGCTGGTGTACACAGATACTATCTGCCCTCAGGTTAGTTTGAGATAATCCGATACAAACTGTTCCTAAATGAAATTTAGTGTCTGTCGGGTTCTGAGTAAAGGTTAGGATACTTTAAATTTGTTTTTCAGTGGGAGGGAAATATCATGTCAGCGAACAGAAACGAGTTATCCACACATCACCATTAATTGAATGCTTCAGACATGAGCAGCCACTATTCATGCGAATTACTGCAGTTACAAAGAGGCAGGATGACATATTTTGAGTTCTACACATTTTTATTGAGCTCCTTTTGCGACAACTAGGGCTGCAAGTCTTGTCTGGTATGCCTTTTAAAATAGCTTGAGCTGAGTCAGAGTTTATACAATTAATTTTTTCCCTCTGAGTTTCAGTTTGTTTTAGGTCTTAACACACAACATATTCTTATTGTCGCTTTCTGCTGTATGTTGACGCTTCTCTTTCCGTCAAGCTAAACTCTAAGCCAGTCTTTTGAAGCTTGTTTTCTGACAGTCTTGTTTTTGTTGTTTTTTTATTCAAATAAGCTCTGACCAAATGGAATTGAAATAGAAAAACTATGGCCTAGGTCTTGGTTTATGTGTTAATGTTGTAACATTTTTAGAAGTCACTGCCTATTTTCATTCATATTTTATTCACCATTTTCCTCCAGTTATTTGCACTCCTGTGAACCCGCCATCATCCATGGCAACCTTACCTGTGACACCATCTTCATCCAGCACAACGGCCTCATCAAGATTGGCTCAGGTGGGCCTCGGAGATCTCTCGAAGCCTTTTCCGCTATTAAAACTTAGATTTCAAAGTGTTTTTACATTTTCCTGCTTCTAGTCGCCCCTGACACCATAAACAATCATGTTAAAACCTGCCGGGAGGAGCAGAAATGCCTCCACTTCTTTGCGCCAGAATACGGAGGTTAGTTCCTGCTGAGTTCATTTAAAGTCTTAGCGTCTCTATGCTGTTTTTTGTGTCCCGTATATCATATAAATTCGCATTTTTCTGTTTCCAGCTGTTGTCAATGTTACCACAGCAGTGGATATATACTCGTTTGGGATGTGCGCCCTAGAGGTGAGAGGAGATTTTACAAGCTGCCAGATTCGTGTTTAGCTATAGAGTAGTTATTTTTATGCATTTGAAGGAAGTATTTATAAAATTTAGGCTCAATTGGCATTACAGCTGTTAATTTTTTTTGCCTAAATATTCATTTGGTAGGTTTTACTTTTATTCTATCTTAGAAATAAGCATCTGATTTGGAGTGATAGAAATAGAAACTAAGTACTAATGTTTTGTATTGATATTTATTATGTTTTTTTTTTGTCCACTCACTTTAACAGATGGCTGTATTGGAAATTCAGAGTAATGGAGATTCGTCCTATGTGTCCCAAGAAGCCATACACAGTGCCATTCAGTCCCTAGAAGACCCGTTGCAGCGTGTCAGTAAAGTATCAACAGTTCAAATTTCTTCACCTTTAGGTACAAAAACCCTGTTATATATTAATTAATTTATCCTTTGCTCACATGTTTTCAGGAATTCATCCAGACATGTCTGGAAGTTGACCCAAGCAAGAGACCCACAGCCAAAGAGCTGCTGTTCCACCCGGCCTTGTTTGAGGTTCCCTTACTCAAGCTGCTAGCTGCACATTGCATCGTCAGCCACCAACGTACGTCAGCACTCAAATTCCCAAAGTATCATTGGTTTCCTTGATTTTAAAGATGCACGGCTACTTCCATTTCAGGGTTGAAGAAGTTCCTACTCTACTGGGATAGATTTTGTTTAAATAATAAGAAATAAAATAGAGTAAAAAAAAATTGGTTTGTAAAATCAGTGCACATTAAAGCAACTTTCAAAGACAACATAAAATGCTAAAACAAAAGGTTCTCACTCTCATAGTTCCTTTTAAATAACTTAAATGGGTAAAAAAAAAAAATTTGTGCTGTATAAATAAAAGTCTGTCATGGGAGTGAAATTATTAATCTAATTTGCATACTATGACATGTCAGAAGGTGGCGGCCATATTGGAAAATGTATAGTTTGAACTTGGAAGGCTTGTTAGATTGCTATTTATAAATGAAATATTTGCAATTTAGCAACTCAAGGATTAAAAACAATCTCCTTTTAGTAAGGTTACCCAAATTCTCTGTTGGTTTCTCTCCAGAAGGAACGCTCATTTTGTTTGTTGCTGTGTTGGCTACCGCAACCCTAAAATACACACTTGTGGCGCTTTGCTACTGTTATGCTGTAGGTAAACACACCAACCTAACATGGCCTGGCTCTGTTCCGATTGGTTCGTCACCGTGCTACTTAATTATGATTGGCTGCTTTCCAATAAAAACAAATGTTCTACTGCGATACTCGTATACTTCTATTGAGAAAAAAGTTCTTTCACAATGCATATTGTTATCGTTTTATTGCCCAGGCCTAAGCTGGAGCAAATTTTTCGTTTTCAATCAGTAGAATTTAAAACTTCAAGATACCGGGTGCACAGAAATGTTCTTCACAGTTGACTGACTTTTCATCTTGTTTCTGCAGACATGATTCCAGAAAACGCCTTGGAGGAAATGACGAAGAACATGGACCCCAACCTGGTCATTGTTGAAGCCAAAGACGGAGTTCAGTTGAAGTAGGTCTCTAACTTTACAGATTAGCTAAATCCATTTTGTTGTGCAAGTTCATTTGGATGTGACGTATGAAACTGGATATAGCCGCACATGCTAAAGGTAAATCTTTCCCCTGACATTTTATATTTATCCTTTTATCAGGCTCTTCCAATTTCCGGCACCGGAGCTGGACAAGTTCCTGGAAGATGTGAGGTACGATTAGTTTTATTTTATCAACATTTATCAACAAAATGTCAACATTTGTGAACATATGTCGGTAAATCCTTGGTTCATAAAATGAAATTCACTTTATTTTTCAGTTTGCCCCTTTTTGATATGATCACAAATACCACAATGTTAATTAAAACTTTTAATGTTCACGTCTTATTTTGATACCCATAAATCGCTAATGTTTCACCGTTGTCCCTCTCCCATCAGGAATGGGATTTATCCTCTGACTGCATTCGGGATGCCCCGTCCACAGCAGCCTCAGCAAGAGGCTGTTAAGTCTCCCATAGTCCCACCTTCAGTCAAATCCCCAACGCCTGAGCCTGCAGAGGTAGAGACCAGAAAGGTAAAAACCTCCTCCGTCCTCAGGGACCTTCTAATGCAGGGGTGCCCAATATGTCGATCGCGAGGGGAGTGCGGGTAGATCACACGCCATTAAAGGAAATAGATGAACCCATCTATCCTTCCGTTTGAGTTATCTGTGTCTGCTTGTGCTTTGGTAGATCCCTCAGGATTAGTCATCTTTTAAGAAGCTCGAAAAGTGTGGGCACTCCTGTTCTAATGCATCAAATTAATTAATTTATGTTTATTTATTTTTTGACATGAATAAGAGATAAACTGGGGAGCTAATATACAGTGAAAATTGTTTGTGGCAGAAAGAGTTTCTCTCAAGATCAAACTGTGATCCACGTCCGAACCACCAGGAAACAATAATTTATCAGTATGTCGGATTAAAAAAATAATATGATTAAATATTAAACTAAAGCAATATCTAAACATAAAATAGTTCAAAGTAGGGATGTAATGTATATTATTGGTATTTTATTGTGTGTGTTTTCAGACTTTTTTTTTTTTAATGCCAAACTTATTAAAAATAGATGGGTACACTTTTGATGGTGTAACTATTAAATGCTTTTCTGTATGTGGAATTAATGTAAAATAGGTAAGGTTATGAAGGTGATATGAGAATAAATGAATGAGTACGAATATAAATCGAGTCAGACTTCCACCTACTCAATAGAATATGTAAATTTAATGTTTGCTGTAGGTTTTCTTGTACATAATACTTTTTATACATATTACTTCTGTGGTGAAATGTTTTCTTTGGTGCAACAAAGCCCCTTAAAACCGTTGGTTTGAACCGCAGGTCCTCCAGATGCAGTGCAACATCGAGCCAGTTGACGAAGGCTCAAAGCATCACGTAGGTTTCAGTTGAGCATCGACGATTCTGCTTCTAAATATTTGGGAGAAAATGTTTTGGGGATTTAATCGAACCTCTTTTTTTTTTTCTTCAGCTGACCTTGTTGTTGAAACTTGAGGATAAACTAAATCGGCACTTGAGCTGTGATTTGTTACCGAGTAAGTTGGAACGTCAGTCTCACTTTACAGTTACATCCAGGTTAAAAATAATTGATTGCTATACTTCTTTTCGTTCTGCTGAACAGATGAGAACGTGCATGAGTTGGCTGTGGAGCTCGTCCAGCTCGGGTTCATCAGCGAGGTGAGCCTTTGTCATTCCCCCGCTTACTCCCGCTCGCCGTCTATCTCACGTTGCCTTTTTTTGTCCTCGCAGGGCGATCAGCCGCGGCTCGCCTGCGTTCTCGAAGAGGCCTTCTCAAAGTTCTACAGCCGGAACGGTTCCCTCAACCCGGTGACGGTTTCCTCATAGCCGAGGACTCGCCAGGCTTTCTCTAAGTCCTCCTCGTCCTCCGCAGCAGGACTGGCTTTCACTTCATGTCGACATCGCTGTACAGCTTTTAGCGAAGATCGAGAGGTGCAGCCTTAGTCTGACTGCAGATCCTGCAGCGTCTTGTATGAAAGCTGCCACCAAGTGGTTGTTGCTCGCGTTTTTTTTTTTTTTTTTTTTTTATGCTCCCCACCAAATACAGCCACCTCTCTTCTCTTCTGAAAGAGGAACTTGTAATGGAAGCTCAATCGAAAGTCCAAATGTTCTGACGTATTTGTATCAGTGGTGAGGGAACGACAGAAATGAGCAAAAGTCGGTGTCGAATTGCTTTTTACGTTTTTTGTTAAATCATTTGATGGATTTGTGTCTCCGTCTGCTGTCCCGACATACAGAAGCGTATCTGTGTGCGTTAACGTGTCGTGAGCATAAAGTCTGGTCTTTTAAACTTTTTTTTTTCTCAAGCAGAGAGTGAGGTACCTGCTGATCTCAGGTTAGTTTCAGGAGACTGAAAGGCCGAGAAAAAAACAAAAACTAGTGAAGAAACAAAAGCAGTTTCAGTTATGCGTTAGAGATCCACAGTTGGACGACATGTCATAAAAACCTGTCTGCTGCAACACAATCAAAGGAGCAGTTAAAGATATATATAAAAATCTATATATTTGTGTATCTCTCTTCGTCTGAAGCTGGAGGTTGATTGTAAGCTTTTACTCCATATTTTCTTTAAATCTAAGTGTTACTTTATTTAATAAAAAAAAAAAGGGGCCGTGAATATAAACGTTGGATCACACTCAAACAAACTCTTCTCTTTAGGTCTGATCTTCTTAACATGTTAGTGATCAATTTTCTCCATATCCAAAGTAAAAATAACGCATTAAATTATTTCTCACAGCCATCAGCAAATAGGTTTTGTGGCACTTTCACACTTTTCGGTTACTTTAAAGGTTCTGACAAGCAAAGAGGGTTTGTCCATGTTTGTTTTGGTGGATTTGTCGCCTCAGAAAACCACTGGAATGAAGATGAAAGATTTCGGCGAGCCTGTGCCGCGTCCTCTGCTCTCTGACTACCTCCTGACAGGGTCTGTAGATGCAGGCGTGGGACTGCCTGCCGTTTCTAACCATCGTGTGTTCTGTGTGCTGGACACTGTGCGCTTTAAACCCTCTTTTTCACTTCCTCGACTGAAACGGTAATAAAGAAAATCACATTATCTGCACCGGATGCATTTGGACGACTCATCTTTCAAAAAGCATCTGGAGGTTTTAGTTGCCATTTCTGGAGGAGTGTGAGACAAAGGTTCTTGATTAAAAGTTAGTTTAACCCATCCATTAACAATTTACCCTTCAGTCATTCATTTATTAATCAATTTTCTCTTAATTTATCATTCAACTGTTATTTTAGAATCCCATTAAACCTACAGCCATAGTTGTGCTTTACTTTTAAGATAATTATCCCAACATTAAATGTAATTCCTATCCTAGTATCTCCAAAGTGATGGGAGATGCTTTTGGGAGGAATGATTTCTGATAGCGATCACTCTTTCAATGACTGAAGAATCTTCTTACTGAAGTCACTCGCTTTGCCATAACGGCTCAATATCCGGGTAGCAGAGATGCTATTTCTTATTAACTTGTCCCAGATAACTCCCATCAATTGAACACAAGCGCCTCTCTTAATCTCATGCAGTTCAATTAAAAAGGAAGAGATGTTGGGATTGGGAATATTATCCTCGCTCATTATGAATGATGGAAGAGATAGTCTACTTCCTCCATGCATCCATAAAGCTTCTATTTTGAACTCCTGAGATGTTGAGTAATACTGTAGGCAATATTTTTTCTTTTAAAAGGCTAATCAGCTGCTCCAGGTTAAAGAACATCATCTTATTGCCACAGTTATGCATCCAAACAAGTGTCCAAAAGTGAAAATCCATTCATGTTTTTCATCCATCCTAGTTTAACCATTTTGTTTTGTGAATTTTCTAGCTTGACCACTTTAAAAATGTTGCCCATATGTTAAAGGTAAAGTTTTGTATTTATAATTTTTAAAAAAGAATGTCGGAGAAATATCTGGTTGTATCTATAATTAGAGTAACACAAAAAAAAATATTTTTTAAAAGAACACTTTAAGGCTCCCAGTGTAAATAATTGACACAAAGACATCACAAACCAGACATAAAAATTCAATAATTTAAATTATTTATACAAAACAAAAAACCCCATTCTGGTGTATCAGGAGCGTGACCTCTAATGTCAGAGAAACACTGCTTGAATTCAACGATTATTTCATCCAAAATGGTTTACAAACGTTAGCCCTTGTACAAGAGTATTTCATGTACGTAAGTTCACAATGTGTGCTCAAACAACACTTGGGTAAAACACGTTTCATGCTGACGAAACAGAGTTGGCGTACAAAAATGACAGCGTTTAAAATAGAAGAACGTCGAAGACGAAAAAAAATAGCTTTCATATAAAACACCCGAGAGAAAGACACTTGAAATAAAAAGCTACCAAAACGGCCACGTCAAAATCGTGAGTTTCTCACCTGCTTGGGAGTTTTTCAGTTCTGTACAGCAAGTAGAAAATAAATCCAAACCGAAAGAAAAACTACAAAGCACTTCAAACACATTTACTCATTCACATTTAAACTCTTCTTTTACTTCCCAGTTTAAAAGTAAAGCATATAGGCACAGTAATTAAATCCGAAAGCCATGTTTGGTCAACACAATTTCACTTTTCAGATCAGTTCAGCTCGAGCAACCAAATGACAGCTTGTTGTTTCACGCTCCTCCATTTCTTATTTTTTGACAATAAAACAATCATTTACTCCAAAGAGTTTACCAGACCCAGCCAGGAGGCTCAATAGGAAAGCTTGCATCTGTTGCGTAGAAATATTCCCAAATCCGAAGGGTCTTGTCCCAAAACTCTGAGCAATTTTAGATGAAAAAAAGCAACCTTTGATCTGAATTTCAGCACAATCCCAATATTTCTATTTACAGTCAACACAAGCTGACAAGAACATCTTGTTTGTGCTTGTTTTTTGTTTTTTTTTAAAAAGAATTCATTGTTAATCACATTTATGTTGTCATAGACATGAATAAAGCAAATTTCATGGATAGTATTATTTATATTTTATCCAATAAAGATTTAATCATTTTTTTAAGCCACAGAAAGTCCATTAACTTCATTTTGGACCCAGACTATTCAATTAACAAATCATTCATTTGTTGGATTTTTCACAAGTCCAACAAATGTACATAAAAATGTTTCACGGGTACAAATTTTCCAAGACATTAAATATGTTTGTTTTACATCAGAGTGGCACACCTGCAAACTTGAAGTTACATTATGGCAAAGATTTCCATTCAGCTGCTTTAGTTTGTCCGTCCTAAAAACATGTAATAGGTTCAAAGATAGCTTTTAATAATGATACCTGCTCTATGTTTTACCAATACATCAAATGGTCTAAATTGATAAAGTTCTCAATAATTTAACGAAAGAATATACTTTTATATTCTTACCTGTTCAATAGTGCAATGTAATTAATTACATTATGTAATTGAGATACATTATGTTATTTGTTTCACTTTTTAAAGCGTCAAACATACAGTTGTTTTTAGATTCGGTGCCTCCACATTCATTAGCACCTTTTTAAAATAAGTTTTAAATAGACATATTATTTTGTGCAGTATCATAGTCGCGCACTCGCACACACACACACACACACACACACACGTACACACAATTGACCTTTAATTAGGAATGAATTTAGTGGGGAAAAAAATATGTTGTTACTAAATAACAATTTTAAGTTACCATTAGTACCCCTGACAAATGCGTAAAAAACGAAATTTCCTGAAGCATCTTGTTGTTATGAATAAATTACCACTTTCTAGACTTTGTTAATTTGCCCAAATTCTCCAGAAAACAGCCACAAAGTTCAGAATTTATGTTCAAGCTTTTGTAAACATCAATACTAGATATGTCACTAACTGTGGAGTTTTTTATTATTATTATTTGGTTTGATTACTGGATAATTTCCATATATTTGCGAATATTTATTCTGTTTTTCTTTAGGATTTATCACAAAACACGTACGTCCTTCCGTGTCTGTGTCGTCATTTCAACTGAACATCCACCTCAAATGACAGACCTAAGGATTGTTCCTCTTCAAGGCCTGGACAAAAAAAAGCAACGATGTCGTGTTCTCTCTCATTTAATGAAGATGGATAAGATAGAGCCTTGAGCAGCTCTGCATATAAAATACCTCGTTTTTTTGTGAGAGAAACCTTTTTGGGTCTTGGAGGAAAACGGGAAATGTAATAAATAATAACGTCAAGTTGGCACCAGCAGTGCAGCAGAAAGGCATTGGACCCGTGGAAGCAGGCGCCATCACCACGACGTTTTAGCTCTCTGTGTTTTCAAAACAACTCTTCTGGTCCTGGAGAGGAAGGCTGAGGATGCATCAAGGATCCACTTGGTCCCTTTTTTTTTTGTTTTACTTCTTTAAACACTGATACATCAGCGCTCGTGGATTCAGCATGTAGCGCTCAGAGTTGAGAAGCTTGGTGAGATACTGCGGCACCTGAGGCCGCGGAGTAACGTAGGAGACGCCGGGGCTGACCGCCATCACTTCTGCGATCTTCTGCTTCATCTCACGGATCTCCCTGTCCTGCCTCTTCACTTTGTCTGCAAAATTAGGAAACACGAGACAAGACGGAGACACTGTGTAAAACTGCAACTTCTTCTGCAAATAGCCACTGTTTAAAAATCCAACGAGACAACGAACACAAAAGTACCTTGTTAAGAATGACGTTCCCTCTTTGTCATTCAATTTCCCACTGTTCACACATCACACACATCTGTTGCGACACGCACAAAAACAAACGGAAGTGACTAAGGGCTGCGAGTCTGGCTGCATGAGTCACCTGTGTGTTGCTGCCCGATGACTTCATGGGTTTCTGCACGTTTCAGCAGGTGACGTGTTAAAAAGCTCGATCAGAGAGACGCAGATGTGAAAAAGATAAGTGCAAAGGCAGTGGCTGATCTAGGGGGTGGCTACTTGGGCTACAGCCCCGGATGTTTCCCTTAAGAGCCCCTGATCTCTGGAATTCACCAGAGAGTGGCAGCATGGGGAGAAAAGCACCATGTAGCGTTTCTGTGCAGAAGAAGAAGTGTTTCCCTCTCGTTACCATCACCTTTTAGGAGTCGAACACCTCCGCAACAAATTTTAAATGGATAGGCCAGTGGCAGATATCCAAGCCTGGAAAAACGAAATCGGCATCTGCACCCTCAGAGCTAAGCCCCTGATCTCCTGGAATCTTAGATCCGCCCCTGAGCAAAGGCCAAGCATTGCTATCCTGCAAAAACGCATTCCTATTAATTATGCTACAGAAGTAGCAGGTTTATGTTGTGCTTTGATAAAAAAATATTCAATTTCATTTAAATGTTTGTAGGATAATAAATTATTCATTAGAAGCTGTTCTAGTGTAGGACATTTGGTCTATTAACTGTTTAAATCTAATATTTCCATTGATCCAAGTAAGAAAAAGTTTTTAAATATGTCCCTTCACAAGAGGCAAAGCCGTTGTCCAACAATTAAACGGCTGCTGGTGAGATTTATTCCCGTTTAATAGAGCGCTACGGAACCAGTTTCAACTCAGAACTGTGCATATGATAAGTTTATGAACTCTTCAGGACACTTCAAAGTATTTATTGCAGATTTAATACTTATTGTGACAGGATGGCCAAAGAGTTGCTGGGAGAAACTACATCAATATAGAGTAGAGTCGAACTGAAATAAAGTTTTACTTTAGCGGTCGGATTGAGTCCGTGTGGTCGCCCTGATACAGTGAGAAAGGGTTCGAAAGGAAAACTACCAACACTAGTGGTGAGCAATGATGCAAAATAATGCAATGGAAATGCTTTTGTTCAAATATTTTGTAACTTTTAGTAGTAAAATCAATGATCAGTTTCAAATTAACTTTTTACTAAACCTCATTTTTGTTAAAGTAATACTTTAGTTCCAGAAAGCATGCATGATAAACTACTCATATTGAATTAATGCTGCTTTTGTCAACACGTCATGAAATTGTGCACAACAGCGCTCAACGATAATTTACAATGCTTCTTTTAAAACTTGAATTCCAGTCAGTATGCTGACTCTGTGGCTCATTATGAATACAATAGATGTATTTTTAATTAGCTTGTAAACTTGTCAATTAGTTTAGCAACCAAAAAAAGGAGCCTTCCTACTTCTTTTTTATGCACACAGAACTTTAAGTTCAAAACATATCTGTGGCTAAGCTATATAGACACAAACAAATTTGACGGCAATTTAGTTTCCCAAAGTTTAGGATTCACAGTGCATACTTTTAACTGCATGAGAAAGAGGTTATGCGCTGTCTTGTCGTCTGCTTTGAGATTTTCTTTTGACCTATATGGATGGATGTAACATCAAGAGAAGTAGCAACCCATGTGTAGACTAGTGAGCCAAGACCATAGCTGCTCTCATTTTTATGATGAAGGAAATGTATGAAACTGCAAAAAAATAAAAAAATAAACTGAATGTTTGTGAACCTTGAGCGATTTCAAGCTGTCTGCGGGCGTCGCCCAGAGCAGAGAAGAGGTCCAGCTTAATGCGCGTCTCTGCGCTCAGGTTGTACTCCAGATGTTGGGCCTTCTCTTGCATGGCTGATAACGTGGAGAGCAGCATGTCTGTCTCTTTCTCCACACAACAGTACTTCCCCAATGCCTGCAAGCAGAAATAACCACAGGTAAGAAAACGTGAACTCCTTATTTTAAGGCCACTAGATGGAGTCATTCCTTTGGATTCCCAGTTTCCTCCAAATCCATTCATACTCTTTATTTTCTGAATGGGGTTTTGCTCAGGTAGTACATCACAAAAAGAAAAAGCAAAAATCACATACACATGACTGCCGATATTTATTACAGAAACAGAAAAACACTGAAAAGATCCATAATAATAATAATATATTTCAACTTGGCTGACGAAGAGACTTTTTTTTAATGGGTGCAAATGTTTCTTAACAGAGCTGGCTTTGATCTCAGCATGCACTGTGAAGTGAACATTGACTTATAGGAGATCAAATCCTGATATAGCACAGCAACGTGCACCACCACACACCATTTAGTGACAGCGCTCACTGATGTAATGACACAGTGCATGGATGGAAATCATTTAGTTGCTACAAAACAATAAAAATAACAACAACTCAAAAAGCAAACCATGAGCAAACTCAGGACAATCACATACATGACTAGTCGGCTCTCACACACTTAACACTTAACGTCACAGTTCATTCCCAAGCAGAAGAAGAAGATACCTCGATATCTCTCTCTAGATCTACCACACGGCTCTCTTTCACTTGATACTCCAGCTGCAGTTGTTTGTACTCTGTTTCTAGATCTTTAACTCTTTTCCTCAACATTTGGGTTTCACAGTGTTCCTGCCTGGTGTAGGAGATGGAGAGATTATCAACTTGGATTAGGAGGAACCGAGCGGGGATTATAAAAAGACCAGTGTACTTAGAAAGAAGCAAGACATTTGCAGGTTTTATGGTAATCATAAACAAAGACAAATAAAAGATAACTAAAAAAACCCCTGCTAAAACCAGCAGATGTTATGGTAAATTTGAGTTAAAAGGATATAATCTTTGTATAATTTAGGTAAAATATTGTGACCATTACAATGCATATTATTGAGTATTCCTTTCTGCTGGAAGATAATCATAATTTAACTAAATTAAGTAGCAAAATAGTTGAAAAAAATTCCTTTAAACTGCTTTTTCTTTCATTTATATTGAGGAGTCAAAGAACATTAGACTGGGTTAAAGTGAATTCGGTAACTTTCCTCAAAAGACTGCCGACAGTAAACTCAAGATGGTATTTAAACCGACAACTCTTTAGCAGGCGGTTACTTACCAAAGAAAAAAACCCATTTAAACTTAAAAACAAAAAAGGACCAAATAGCAGTACGGTGGTTTTCATCTTCTTATATGCATATATCAGAAAAAGAAAAAAGAAAAAAAGAAAAAGCAAAAAAGGTACATTCAAATTATAATAATTAATAAAGTAGTAAAAACCTAAGTTAATAAACTATTACTGCAGCAAAAAAAAGGTTTTGAAGCATTTTACACATCTTTACAAGGTGTGAAAGAAATCCTTTTATATAAAGCAAATAAATACATAAAAATAACAAGCACGTTTGAAACAGGTTACTTTATAATCTGATCTGCACCAAACCGAAAATGATATTCAAGGAGTTGGACGCACTGACCTGCAGCTCCTGATAATAAAACTTTCATAAAGTGAGCTGCTTGTGGCCCGTCCTCTGAGGGCCTTAAACCCAAACACTAATTTTAAAAGCAATCTTCAGTAGCAGGGAGGCGAGAATGGCGCTAATTTGGTCTCAGCAGCGGTGTCCTCTAATGCACCAAGACAATATAATGAAGTCCGACTGATACTATAATCGAGGCGTGTTGCAATAAAGGCAAGCGTGACCTTCTAAAAACCGCTGAAAGGTTAAAAATAGCTTCATCTCGGAGAGATGCCTGACCTCTGCGAGGTTTAGCTTCATGACTCCAGGGGGGTAGCATCAGGAATGCCAGCATGCCCAAATCTAATTGCTTCACTTATGCTTTCATTCAGATTTAACAGATTTTGGTCAATGTGGGCTTTAATTTCAAATTATGAAAAACGAAAAAAGCGATAAAGCCGGCTCAAATTCCCCTAATTTAAATTCAAATGCTCAATCATGACTCCAGATGTCTTTATCACTACAGGTGTCAAACCTGTAGTGTCGTCTAATTTATTTAACATCAGAGAGGCCCTGACAACAGCTGTGGGCACCCACTAGTTTCTAGACAATGAAAGGCGCCACTGAGAGGAATCTACCTGTTTGTTAGCGTCCGCGCAGCGCTGGCCGCCTCCTCCAGTTTCTGAGCCTGAAGCTCGGCCAGCTGCTTCTCAGCGGAGAGCCTGCCCTCTGCTTCAGCTCGGCTCTTTTTCTCCAGCAACACCGTGGTTTGTTTGTCCCTCTGCTTGGTTTTAGTCAAGCACAGAATCCTAAAGGCAGAATTAGGGAAAGTGACATTTTATGCAAAAGACAAAAATTATAAAATATGAATTTGATTTCTTGCGGTTCGAATTTGGTTTCTCGAATAAACCAGGTCATTATCCTCAGCCGCATCTGCATCATTCAAAAAATTTAACAATACTTTAATGCTGCAATGAATTCTTGCCGGATTTTTCTGTTTACCTAATCAAACATTTTCTTTTAATCTCACCCTTATTAAAATACTTAAATTAACCAAATATTAATTCTGGTTAGTCTGTGTCTGCATGATCATAAAACCTAAACTGGCCATTTATGAAGACACAGAAGAAAAGTTTGTCTGCAAAAAATGTAATATTCACACTTTTTTAGATTAAATGTGTAGCTTTAGTGTGTATGCTCTCCCACCACGACTCAAAGCAGTATTTCTTTCCTAATTTCAAATTTTAGGACATAACTCTTATTTTTACATTCGGAAAACCTATTTTATTTTTTATTTTTTACAATAGTGGATGACAAAATAATTACCCGTTTTAGTTTTATAATGTGTTTCTTTCAAACATTACAAAAGTAAAATGCTATGTGACAGCTTTTTTTGCATCTTAAATAATTTACATCACTTTTTTAGTACCTATAACACTCCAGAGTCCTAATGTGACACAGAAGACGTTTTTAACTTTATTTTGTTTGTAGTAGTAACAATAGCAATAAAATCGTACGTTTCAATGCTTGTTTTGACATCTGAGCCCTTTTTTAATTAAGCTTCATTGGCATTTTATATAATACCTTGGGGCAATGGATTATTAAATAAATAATAACCATATTAGGGTAAAACAATGCAGTGTTTTGCAGAAGCTAGAGACTAAAAGTGATGTAAAATGATCCTTTTTTAAATAGGTTTGAATTAGTGTGTAAATAAGTTTTCAGTTTAAAGATAGGAGTGAAAGTGTTTAGATGTTGTGCTAAAGTGAGAGTGTCTGGGCTTTATAAAGAGACAGATATTATTTTTGAGCATAAGATTTTAGCATAATAGATTTTTATGGAGCATGTTATAATAACTGTTGGGGACATAGTTACTTTATATAGATATATTAAACGGCACTCTGTGTCTAGCAAATACATAACACCTAGCCCTTCAATACAAATCTATGGAAAAAGTCGTGTACTTCTGGGGAATTTAGATTTTAATCTTTTAGTGATACCATCTCGAAAATTCCACTTTTTTAAAATGCTCTTCTAATTCAGATGAAAGCCTTTTAATGGGATACATGAAAACTGCACAGCCACCCCTATTAGAAAGTCAAGCAGGACTAGGTTTCGATAGAATTTAAGATCCCACCCTCTGAAAACAATTTCCCAATGTAATGCACGACAATAATGTGTGTTTGAAGCACAGAAAATTGTGTCCGATTATGGAGATGCTCGTCTCTTCTAGCATCATCAAAAGAAGCCTGCAAACATTATGTTCAAGAAAAAGAGTAATCTATTAACCTACCAACAAATTTAAGAGTAATTTTATATGAACCTGTGCGTCGTGAAGCACTTCCTTCAGATACAGGAACATTTGGTATAAATGTTGTAGTCAACTCTACCCATACATAATTTAAAGCGTCATGATTTGGTGTTTGGTGCTTACCTGATTTCATAACTGTGAATTTAAAATGTTGTTGCAGATAAGTAATACAACTAAAACTAAAGATTGATCATTTAAATAGATAAATAACAACTTCAGACTGACGCATTATGTGTTTGTTCAAAAAGTTCTTCAGCATTTAACACAGTAGATCTGTTAAAAAGCTGTCTAGTATTTAATGGATTACATATTTTGGCAGCTTATTACATATTTGGGGTTTATAGATGATATTTTGTGCAAAACAGCCGCAAACACAGAAGCAGGCTACAACCCTCGCCCAGGTTTTTCGTGGGTCACTCACTTGCTTTGCAGCAGCATGTTGGACTGTCTGAGCAGGGAAACCTCTGGTCTCAGGCTCCTCTCGCTGTTGGTCAGGTTACAGATGTGACTTCGCAGCTCCTGTTCACTCTGCCTGCTCGTCTGCAGCTCGCCCTTCAGCCTCCGCAGCTCTGCTTCAAGCCTGATTCAAAGCAGGGGGGGCATTAGCGTCAATTTCAGGCCAGTCCGGTGTAAATAAACAGCAACTTACTTGCTTATCTGTTCGCCGTGATAATGCTGCGTCGCCGTGGCGCTCTTTTCCGCTGCGTCCCTGTTGGGGCTGATTGTTTTGGAGTTTGTCCTCGGTTTCTTCTCGGTCCTCGCTGCAGGAGGTGAAGGAGTGTTTGTGCTGCCTCGGCGGGCTTTTGGGGAGGAGCTCTTAGCAGCTCGAGTGGCTTTGCTTCCCTGATCCTCCTGAGGTAGGTTTTCTGCGGTTGTGGATGACTGCTGTCCTCCTTCCCCACTGTGAAGCTGATCTTTGGACTCAGCCACAATGTTTTTAGCTGATGATGAGGATGCTGGTGATGACAGGGGTGGCGGTCGCCGGTTTGGTTCGGCTGACCTCACCTCCTGTGGCGCCCTCTCGGCCGCTCGCTCCTCGCTAAGGATCTGCAGGCAGTCGGCGCTGTGTGCATCGTCGTGGGCCACCAAGGTGCCGGTCTGACACTGATACTGACCGGGCTCGGGATTGATGTTCCACTTGGAGCCTTCAAAACAGCAGGAAGAAATACAAAAGGTTCAACATTCGTACAATGGTTCTTACGCCACTGGAGACACATTTGAAAACTAATTAAAAAGGATTGGAAATAAAACAAATTCAATGTTTTAGTAGAAAGGAGTTTAGAGAATTATGATTCAGATTTCTATTTCATTTATTACTTCAACAGCTTGTTAGTATATGAAACAAAAACATCACTTATCCATTGGTTGGTATTTCCACAGTTTACTGAGCACAAGAAAAGGACAATGAATGCACACAAGGGCAATTTAGAGACCCATTAACCAAACACTTATGTTTTTGTTGGAGAAAGAGAGTAGCTGATGAGAAAGTGTAAATACAGCGGAACAACATGGAATCTCCATGAACAAAGATGCTAGATGAGGATTTAAACCCAACATTTTTCTTTTTGCTGTTAATAGCTGATGCTATGAATAAGTTGTTTATACATTTTCCAACTTTGGACCTACCGAAAGATAACCTTGACTAATGTTTGTAACATAAATAATTGAATAAGTACTTTAAATATATCCAGCCTGATAACATTTACTTAAACTCTTTATTTAATACCCCAGTTTGTATTGCTTTTCGACAACCATATTATCACCATATTGTTCATTTTTACCAGTAAGTCAGACACAAGCAGTTAGGGAGGCCCGGATGTCTTGATTGATTTATACTCTATTGAATCTTTACTTTACATCCTTTTTATTTATTTAGGTAACAGCAGTTATTAAAAAACACATTTCTTGAATAGGTTGAAAGTAGTAACATGTTAATTTATTTGCTTAAACAGGAAAACGTTCTTGACTGACAAACATTCCTAATTCCTATGTTAATTTAACTACAATGTATGTTATATATATATTTTCATAAGTTCATAATTGCACTACAGGACACTTTCACAATATTTTTTTACATTTGTTTAACATTTAGGAACAGGTTATATTTATATATTTAGTTTACTTTTATGGTTTGTAAATAGATGTATTCCTATCTTATATTTTTATCTTATCTTTTCTTTTTGCCGTACTTGGCGAAATAAAGGAAAAGTTTCATTGTACAAGTAAACTTGTTTCTTATTCTGCATATGACAAAATTCTTTGAAACTTGAACTTGAAACTAAACCATTGGATTTAGTGCAATGTAGGCACACTTTTTTTAGCTGTAAAGTCCTCTAAGCTTGTCTACGAGCTTTAGTTTTTTGACCATATATCCAGAAGCTTATTTGTGTGGTCAGACACTGATGTTGGACAAGAGGGCACGTCTTACAGTTTTTGCTCCAATTAATCTCAAAAGGAATCTATAGACTTGAGGTCAGCTCAACCGTGTCGTCTTCCTCTGTGCTGATCTTGCTCATCCAAATCCTGATGGACTTTGCTTAGTGCACAGGCTAAGAAGTCCTGTTGGAGAAGGAAGGGACCATCTCTAAAACTGTTCCTACTAATTCAGGAGCTATATATTGCAGAATTAAGAGATAATGGAAATAAGGGACAAGGATAGACACCATCAGCCTCGCTACCCATACCAAGCAAGCTTTACACTTGAAGCTATTTAGTCAGTCTAATCCACGGACTGCCGGGAAGAGAGATGTTATTCTTCACAGAAAAGATGTCGCCGCTGCTCCAGAGTAAAGTAGCAGCATGCTTTTTACACCACCACCACCACCATATTTACATGATGTTTTGACTTGGTGATCAATTAATTAATTAATATTCTAAAAAATAGAAAAACAAATATTCCAGGTGATGCTGCAGGTTTCCAGACTCACTGCTGCTGCTGCCATCTGCGCTGGTCTTGGAGTAAACCTGCAGACCTGGCGGGAGCGAGTGCTGAAGGAGGTGCATGTGAAAGTCATTCTCGCTCTGGACGGCCTTCTGTATGCGCAGCTTGAAAATGTTGGTGAAGTAGCAGGTGGCATCAAACCCCAGATAAACAACAGGGTAGCCAATACTGAAAGTAAATATTAGAGGAAATACAACACAGTTAGAGCTATACACTGTCAATTAAAAGAAGGCTGTAAAGCCACGGCTTGGTTAAGGAAACAAAAGTTCCTACTTGGACAATAATATCACCCCAGTATTTAATAATGCATGGACAATTGATTCAATATTAAAATACAATATTTTTAATCTATTGTACTATAGATAATATCTGATATAAATAATGTTTGCTAATTTTGATGTAACCATTTAAAAATATTAAAGAAGATAGAGCCCACAACATTTATTATCTTCAAAACAGAAAAGACAAGAGAACACGTCACCTACATAAAAATACAGTTAAACACAAGACTATTTATATGTTTGGGAGATTAAAATTAAAAGTAACATTTTAATTGATTTTACTTGAAACATTCGGAGTGGTCAACACAGAATCGCGACCAACATAAAATAAGAGAATCCATATATGGTATTGACAAGATGGATTTTTAACTGCATGTCTGTAATTATAAGACAGCCTTCCACTGATTATTGAAAAGCTAATACATAATTTTTGATGTGTATTATATAAAAATACAAGTAGAACCTGATACAAATTGACTCTCTTTTAATAATATCTTATTATCTTTTTAGATATCTCTGCCTCATTTACTATCATAAATTAATCTCTTGGTTCAATTAAACCTTTTTTGCATTTAAGGGCAGAACAATTGTTTTGCAAAAGCCTGCCTGTAGAAAGCCTTTCCTTTTCTACCATCACACAACTAAGTGTGCAGAGTTGGCATAATGCTACAGAGACATTAACCTTGATCAACTGAGATGAAGTCTCTTTTCACATTGTAGTCCTGCAATAAACATATCAAAACTTCCTTTCATCCTTTGCCAAATCAATCAGGCCATGTATGCTTTCAGAGCAAGCAGTTTGAATTTTGGAAACACGTGGTTTTGGCCAAATGTGGTGCATGGCATTGTGAACTTTTAGAAAATTTGGGGGTATTTAAATTCAAATCTGACACCTTCTGTGAGAAAAGTGGGTCTGTGGGTCTTTCATGCATCAGATGGCCAAATCGACACTAAGATGATTAGCTGGATGTAAAATCAATCCATTTCCATCCCAGCCCTAAGACATAAAATAGAAAGCCTGTAATGTGAGATGAAGAGAAGAAAGCACAGGAGCGACTCTGATGATATCCTACTTGCAGAACTGATTGTTATGAACAGGATGCCAAAAAACAATGGTGCACAGTTTGTGTGAAAGCCGTGAAAGTAGTAGATTGTATAGCTGCAATAAATGCCGGAGTTATCTTAATAAATCTTTACCATGATTACCAATAAATATGGAGCATGCTGAATCACTCTGAAGTTTTGCCTACCATAACAACCTACCAATGTGCAGCAAAAAGATGAGACAGGTTGGGATAAGAGGTATTAAGATCTTTCAGTCGAAGCGAAGCCTCTGTATAGACAAGCAGGATCCACAGGGACACTGTCGACATGCAGATGCCCTTCTCTGGAAAAGAAAAACAGAAGGGGATCAGGAATGCTTTTGAAGCTACTGTATACAGTAAAAAACACTACAGATAAAGCTATATGACGAAAATACAAATAAATAAAACAATATCTCAAGACATTGTGACTTCTCTTTTGGATTAATTGCTAAAATAAGAGCTTTTTGTGTTGTTTTACATTTCAGAATGCATGACTGTTTCAGGAAATAATGAAAATGCGCATTTTGAGTTGAGTAGAGGAGCTGATCTACTATCAGAACACTACAAGAGCAAATCCATCTTAAAGAAAGCATTGCTAGTTTCAGCCATGAAAACTTCTATTCTTTTTGTATGGCAGCATGGCTTTTAACATAGTTGCAGCTTCAAAGGAATGTGATTGTTTTATTAAAGAATTATATCACAATTAGAGCCAAATAAAAAAAATGTAATCATTGATCATTTACTACATTATGCTTTTGCTGACAATTGTGCTCTATTTTAAAAGATTCTCAACGTTTTGAATGAAACTTTCAGACTTTTCAACAATCTCTGATATTCTGAGTCCCTTTACATAAGTAAAGTAAAAAAAAGGAAGGATGGAGATGGATAGAAAGAAAACACATGGATGGAGGGACGGATGGACGGACGGACAGACAGACAGACAGACAGACAGACAGACAGACAGACAGACAGATAGATGAAAACTAAAACATGGATAGATGTATGACTGATATTAAATCTATAATTTGATTGAATGCTAAGTAAAAAAGTAGGTAGTTGGTAAACAGGTAGAACATGGAACTCACCTGTGTGCCATATATAGTTGAATAAGACGTAGGTGCTCGCCACTAAAAACAGCCAGTGCAAAGGAACGAAAATTAAACAAAAGATGTCCAGTGTGAAGGCAGCACAAACAAAAACAACGCAAATAACCTGAAAAATAAACAAAGCGACTTTAGTTCACAGGAAAAAAAGAAAGAAAAAAAGTTTTCATTTTATTACATCAGAAAAGCCATTCACTACATTCACTATTGGGGCTACAGCGGTGAAAATGAAACACAGCTGGGGATCCTCACCAGCCCGTGGCAATGAAAAGTGGTGTACACGCTCCCGAAGAACAGCCAGCATGGCCACAAATACTCCAATCTGAATTCAAGGATGAAGTCTGCCAGCACCACCAGCGTCCACATCACCATAAATTTCATGAAGGTGTAAGCGCTGCGAAGACATCAACATTTTTCAGCATTTTACCGCATGTATGCTCTCACACA